>CM052445.1:45685658-45705062 GCA_028533085.1 Varecia variegata | reverse complement strand
AAAAAAAATGAATATAAAAAATACAAAAGGAATGAACTAAAAATAAAACTAGAATTAACTGGTAAGATAATCAAAGGTAGTGGCAAAGTTTGGAAAGGAATCCCTTAAAATACACCAAAGGGAGTAAAAATACAATCCATTGAGGGTAATATTGTTGAAAACTGGGATAAATATGTGCTTTACACACATTTGATGTTTAAGATAGATTTGCTGTAGAATCATCAGACTTTGATGGAACTTAGGTAATGTTTGCAGGTGTGAAAATAGAATTATATCCCCTATGAGGAAACATATTTAGGGAGATTTTAGAGTTGTAGCATATGAAAAACAATAACAGAACAACTGCAAAATCATAGTAGATTGAGTATAGATTTGATTTATGTGTTGGACTGATAAGTGGAGATTACTTTTTTTTGCAAAAATACCCTATTCCAGAAGGTGAAAATGGGCAAAATTTCTTAGAATTTTGTTTATTCTTTTTAATTTTCTTAAAAAATTAAATGTTTTAATTTACATATAATAATTGTATATATAGTGCTGTTTGATACATGTAATGTACAGTGAGATCAACTCAGGGTAATTAGCATACCCATCATCTCAAATATTTACCATTTTTTTTGTTGGGTATATTCAATATCCTGCTTTGAGTTATTTGAAACTAATATAGCGGTTCCCAACCTTTTTGGCATCAGGGACTGATTTCATGGAAGACAATTTTTTCACAGACCAGGGTGGGAATAGGGGAGGTGGTAGAGTGAGTTTCCAGATAATTCAAGCACATTACATTCACTGTGCAGTCAAACCTTTTTGCTGATGGTAATCTGTATTTGCAGCCGCTCCCCAGCTCTAACATCACCACCTCAGCTCCACCTCAGATCATCAGGCATTAGATTATCATAAGGAGTGCAACCTAGATCCCCCGCATGCACAGTTTTCACTAGAGTCTGTGCCGCTCTAAGACTGTAATGCCACTGCTGATTAGACGGGAGGTAGAGTTTATGGGGTGATGTGAGCAATGGGAAGCCCTTGTAAATACAGATGACGCACTGGCACTGGTTCACCCGCAGTTTACCTCCTGCTGTGGCGGTCCGTGGACCAGGAATTGGAGACTGCAGATCTAATTATCATTGTTAACAATAGTCATCCTACAGTGCTATAGAACACTAGAAATTAACCTTCTTATTTAGCTGTAATTTTGTGTCCTTTAACAAATCTAGAATGTTAATTATAGTTACAGTAGAAACAGGACTAACTGCACAAATTCTGGAGCCCAGACAAAACAAGGTGAAGCTCCTTGTTTAAAAATCATTAAGAAATTTAGAATGGCAACATCAGAGCATTAAAAAAAGTGCAAGCCCTTCTAAGCCTGAGACCCCCTGTGACTGACTATAGAGGATACATGCCAGTGAACCCTGCTTGAGAAACAGGAATCATTGCTGTGAATATTTGCCTATCAGATCTCTAACTGTGGAGGTCAAAATTGACCATTGGCCCCAGTTGCTGTGCCCTGAAATCCATTACTGCACACTCAATGAGGTTATACTTTCCATAAGGTAGTCATGTCTGCAAGGCCTGTTTTTGTCAGGGTTACTGAAGCTAGCTCATTCCTGGGAGATACGGTACATTTCTAATAGATGGAATTGTCCTTGATATATCTTCCTTAAAACTGTACCGGAGTCTAAGATTTTTCTATCCAATTTTCTCACTCCCCTCTCTCCCCCACAGCAGTCAGACCTGCATCACAGTTTGATGACTTTCCTGACCTCTTCCTTCTCCCTCCCATTCCTTGTCACCCAATAAATCTCTTGCAGTTTAATCCTATCTTGGTGTTTGCTTCTTGGAGGGCTCAAACTAAAGCATATGGTACCAGTGGTGGTCTGAAGAGAAAAGGCTGCATTCTGAGATCATTAACTCATCATCTGGTTGACAAACAGGATAATGTCCAGAGCTGTGTGTATGGCACAAATCGTGTGGCAATGGAGGTTTGCTAAATGCTTCAATGAGGTGCCCTGGCAAATTGTCACAGATAGAAGATTGCCCTTCAAGATGAAATGTTTCAACCACTTGAGAAATATGAACCAGAGCATTGGTGGCTGGTTATTGCTGACACTCTACAGAGGGATAATGAGAGCCTAAAGTCATGAGTATCAGATAAAGATTAAATTTGAGAGTCAAAGGGTCTATTTTGTAGTTTCCAACCAGGACTTCATCTTCTGTAGTGGTAGATGAGCATAACTGAGCAGAAAATAAAGTGTCGAATAATTAGAGGTACAGAATCAGGAAGTATTTAAGTACTCAGCCCTCACATATCACAGTCAATCATGGGAGTATTGCATATATTAGATATTGAGGCTGCTCAATCAAAGGGGTGAGAATACAAAAATATGTAAGTATGCTCTGACTGCCAGTAGAAGAAAGAAGAGAGAGGCTTAGGGAAATGTGCATGCTGACATTCTTGACAGCCTTGGGGAATAGTGTGTCCTTTTTGCCTTCCCATGGAACACAATCCTCTGACAGTTTTCTTTGCTTCAGTGCCAGAAAATTGCATTTAATGGGAAGGCAAAACAAAACAAAAACAAAACAAAACAAAAACCACCAGTCACCAAGGCAGTTAAGAATGTGTTAATGAAGAAACGCAAACATCACTAGGAAGTTCACTGAGGCCTCTCTATTGCAGGACAGGTATAGCATTAGGAGTGGTGATTACAGTGTTGAGTTCATCAATATCCATGGAGCCCCTACACTTAATAGAGGCCAGGGGACAGCACTTAATTATCAGAAGCCAGAAGGCTTAATTACTGAGATGGATAGCAAGGCTGGAGAGACAGGCAAGAAGACTTCACTAGCTGGGAATTGCATGAATGGTTAATAGATCATGATGTCCCTTGGGCCAGTCAACAATAGTGCTAGAGAAGGTGGCTGAGTGTGGTTACCTCAACAAAAATGACATTTGCTCAGTTCCCCAATTTTGACTGATTTTCACTTCTGGAATACATTGACTGTGAGATGGCTGGATTTTTAGGAGGAAGTATTCTCAACTATACAGCAAGTTTATACCACACTTATTCCTCCAGTCCTTCTTCATAAAAAGAAAAAAACAAACAGACAAGCAAAAACTATGGCTATTTAGTCAGTTAACTGTACACTGAGGAAAGGAAAATGTTCATACATTTTGAAAACTACCGAACACATGTTTCTGAGATGACATGGATACCAAGAGCCCCAAATGTGTCACCATGGGCCGGCCTCCTATTAGAGTGGGGGGTTATGGAGACCAAGCAGTGTCATCATGGTTTATGGTGGATTCCCTGGGTTAACAGACACATCCATTAATAATTCCCCTTGAAACATAGTGTAGAAGTAGACTTTACAGACTTGACTGTTGAAATACCTCCCACATCACATCCCTGCATGTGGAGTAAGAGCTAACATAGTGGGAACAGGCCGTCAAAACCTAGGAAACTGTCAACTGTAATCTCTCAACTCCACAAAGCTGTATTTGGTGTGATTTGTTAGAAAAATTAATGTATTGGCCTGTAAGCAAAGAGAGAGGAATATACTCTGATCCAGCAAAAAGTGGCAGAGGTAGAATAAGGATAAATTGAAAATTAAGTTAAAAAAAAGTCTTTAACAGCTGTGTCTGCTTCAAAGGATTACAGAAACAACAGAGGGAAATTAAGCATTAAAAAAAGATTAAAAGCATATTTTATTGCCATCATGAAGAATGGTGCAAATAAGGAATGTTTTTGCCATCACTGATGTATTGCAAGTTATTTAAGACCTGGAACTGAAATGCTGAAGGAAGGCAATGCTTTGAGGAGGACCACCTGGCCAAGTACATGTAGTTTCCTACAAGATGCATAAGGTTACAGAATTTGGAAGCATCGAGAAAGCAATGTCAGTTCAGAATCTGTTAATGATGATTCTCCAGGTGGTACAAATGTTCCAACAAGAGGGAAGCCTTTTTAAAAGGCTGAATTTATGGACTAAGTAACTCAGGTGAAGAAAGGAAGATGGAGAATGAAGAAAAACACACAATAGAATACATTTCAAAAATTTCTTGAGTTTCTCCTGAGATTGAAGCAATACAGACAGAATAGCATGAAATGGGACTAGAGTAAGACCAAAAGTGGTAACTGTTGGTTACAACTAACCAACGTTTAAATTTGGCATGCTCTGGTGCTAATATTATAGAAAATAGATTCTATCTGGCAGAGCTTTCCCCTTCATTTTAATTCCTGCATGTAATTGTTCAAGAAGAAAATGAAAATTAAGTGATTTCAAATATCCAAGAGGTCCATTATGGGGAGATGCTGCCATCAAAGGAGTTGTCATTACAAAAAATGTGGACACAGGAAGAGATCATAATTAATCTCCTGGTGGATGATTTCTGTTACATGATTTTAAAATTTCTTCACAGAATCTGTTCAAATGTCATAAACTGATCAGATTTGGATGAAACTAAAATGACTTTTTCTGTTTTCTATTGTGTTCTTTAAAATAGAGTGTCTAATAAATATTATTATTTATTATTATTTGTGATATTATTTGAGGATATTTTTGCTGCATTGACTTGAAATATAAGAGTGCAGAGCTACAGCCTTTGTATCTGTCTGTTGTTTGGAATTCTTAGGGAAATGTGTGGCAAATGAGAAGGACAGTTTTGGATAAATTTTGTAAATCTGAGTTTGGATATTCCAATGCACCCCCAGCCATTGTAAAGAATAAAGTCCACAATGAGGCTAAAGAACAGACAGCCTAAATAACTAACCTGGAGTTCGGACAATTACCTGAGACCCATAAAGCTTCCTTTGCTCAGCAGCTGCTCTTCCAAGCCACACTGATTTTGCATCTGCACTTATGGTCCATATGATAATTAATACTTTTAAAATTCTTGTCCCCTTGAATGATCTATTGATTGATCTTGGGGTCTTGATTTCACCAAAGCCAGACTAAACTATTTTCCAAAGCTAAGCAAGAGACAAAGTGTTTCTCTGGGGACAGGCATACTCAGTTTCTGCAAGTAGCCTTGCTTCCTGACATGTGTTGGAAACTTGCCTGGGAGAATGAAGCCAATAAGGAACGGGAAGCAGTAACAAGAGATAAGGTAAAAAAAAGAAAAAAAAAATCACAGTGAGGTTCAAGTTCCATTTCATTCTGAGAATCATCTACTCTCTCACATTTTCTAGAATTATGTGAGTTTTCCAATAAATAATATTTGGTCAAAAATGCTTTGATTTGGGATTTCCGAATAAAGAAGTAAACGATGTAAAAGAAAAAAAGATAAAATTTAGACATTTTAATTTTTGTAAAAAAGATTTTAATACTACTTTTTTCAACACTAACATTTTAAAATACAGATATGACTTGATATTAGGTAGAGAAGAGAGCATTAATATCTCAGTGATTTAGCTATTGCTAAAATCATTTTATTTAGGATGTATTATAACTAATTTCACTAGATGAAAGCCCCATAAGGGAAAGGACTTTATTTGTTTTGTTTTCTGCTTATCTTCAATATCTAGCCCAAGAGTAGCTTAATACATATTTTTTGAATTCTTAAATGCAGTATACATTTTCTTAAAATCACTAAGAGTTAGGATGGATGATGCAGTTGACCTGCAGTAACAGGATGGAAGCTCAGATTAAAGTAAGAAAGTAATGTATAACCTTCATATTGTTTTTAGTAATGTCCACTTATGATTCCTAGACACTTCTGGATCTAATAGTATATGAACATTTTCTAAGAATATGAGCTGTCCATTTTATTGGTTGTATAAAAGGTGACATTAGTTTAGGTTTTTACATGGAAGTATCAGATTTTTTTTTTATACTCAGCAGTTCTTCTTCCCTAAGGAGAATATAGTGAATAATAAGCCAATTTATCCAACACAATGAATTAAACAGTAAAGTATGGGAATACTTTCTTCTTTCCCTGAAGCACAATGATTCATTCATATCATGCAGTGGGTTACGCACAATGTATATTAAAGACAGACACAAATGGGACAGGCTTTCTTTCTCATTTCCTACAATGAAATCTCCTTTTTAATTTATTACCTCATTTCCTTAGCCAGTATCTCTTTCCTATTCTGAAATTTCAAGTGAGAGAAGATCTTGTTTCCTAGCATGTAAGTCTATTATTTATGAATTCGTATATCAACAGTCTTTAAAATAACATGTAAAAATCCTACTATTATTTCTAATAATGTTAATAAGTTTAGGTAGAAAAATAAAATTATTGCTTTAACCAAAAGAAAAAGATATTTGGTAACCAAAGATATATATGGTAAAAAAAAAAATTGTTGTGATTTAAAATTAAACAATTACCTTTTAGTAGATCAGAAAAAGAATAATTTCTTAACTGCTATATCTGGCTCAAACAAAAAAAATCATTCCTAATGGAGGAATTCGTAATAGTCATTATTACTTAATATTATACTAGAAGTGATAGCAAAAGGACTTTTAAAATTGAGTAGGGTGAATTAGATTATTTGCAGATGATACTATACTCAAAATGAATACTAAAATAAAAAAATATTTTAATCAATTTAAAACAAGTTAAAACAAATTGAAGTGTGTTTGCTTTAAGCTTTATTATGAAGAGCCCTACAAATGAAGCATTAGCTTAAAAAAAGAAAAGAGATCTAGGACTTATATAAAGAAAATGCAAAACTCTGCTAAGGAACATAAATACAATTAATTTTGAAGTTTTTTTTTTTTTTTTTTTTTGAGACAGAGTCTCACTCTGTTGCCCGGGCTAGAGTGCCATGGCGTCAGCCTAGCTCACAGCAACCTCAAACTCCTGGGCTTAAGCCATCCTACTGCCTCAGCCTCCCGGGTAGCTGGGACTACAGGCATGCACCACCATGCCCAGCTAATTTTTTCTATATATATTTAGTTGGCAAGATCATTTCTTTCTATTTTTAGTAGAGACGGGGTCTCACTCTTGCTCAGGCTGGTCTCGAACTCCTGACCTTGAGCGATCCACCCGCCTGGGCCTCTCAGAGTGCTAGGATTACAGGCGTGAGCCACAGCGCCCGGCCTGAAGTTCTTAATTATAAATTTTATCTGCAAAAAAGAAGCATACACACTAACACATACACAAACATATCACATATATATCATATGTATGTGTATAATTTTCAAAAAGAAGATTAGTAAGGGGTGTTGAAACTTTAAGGACAGTAAGAAAAGAAAGCAACCACAATGTAACATTACCTGGTACACATATTGGCATTTGTTAGAAAGTTATTTCTCGTTGGGACACAGAGAGTACCATCACAGCCCTCAGAGGAACTGGCTCTGCTATCATGAAATTAATTCTCTATTAGTGAGAAGGAACATCAGTCAAATGGCATGGGAAGGGGGAAACAAGTTTGGGGATCTAATAGGTCTAGTTGTGCACATCTTTTCTCTTCATGAGATATGACTCAAGGCAGAGAGAACACTAGAAGGAGTATTGGAGAAAAGGCTGAATCCCTGATTAGGAGAGGGAAGGTACAAGGAAAAAAAAAAAAAAAAAAAAAAAAAACTGGAACATCTTGTGCCTGAAAGCAAGAGAGTGCTAAAAAAAAAAAAAATGAAGCAGAAATGTCAAATGGAGATAGATGTCAGTTTGAAGGCACTCCTACTGGTAAAATTTGGAACACCGTAAATGTTAAAATAAATAGTAACAGTAACACAATATAACCCAATGACCAAATATGGAAACCATAACTCCATACTATATAAGACAGATCTGAGGCACAATAACATTTTAAAGAGTATTTGAGAAAATAGCAACTCATGAATTGGTAAACATCAAACTAAAAGAGATTTAAAACTCAGATGACAAAGTATTAAAGACAAGTATTTGTAAAGTAAATATAGAAGCAAAATAAAAAATATATATTTGATTAGTTTGCAGTAAACAAAATCAATAAAAGTTGATAAAATTGCCTGTTTTGGTTTGCCTTATTGGAAAGTCCCTAGTCACACAACCATATGTTATTTTCACCACTTATGATCAGCTGAGGTTAAGTTTTGTTTTTGCCTAACTCAAATATTTACAGAAATGACCCAAATTAAATTTTATTTACATTTCAATTTAAGCAAAGTTAAGGTTACTTTTAAAGCCTCGTTAATTTTGTTTGCTCAGGAATTTTTTAGACTTGGTTTCCATTTTAATTTTGCTTTAACTATACTAACATGAATTAATACATAAGTATGTACATAGTTTCAGATATTTCCTATGCAATATACCTACTTATCACAAAAGGGAAAAGAGTAATTTTATGGTGAAGAAGTATTGGCAGACAGCATATTAATCAAGTGTTCAGTATGAATATCATCAGCAATGGAACCAATCAAAGTCATGTGCCATGTGATAGAATGCAATGAAAATAACACAAGATTACTCTCCGGCCTTCTTGTGAAAGATGCATAACCAGACTCTAATCAAAATGGATTTAACCGAAGTGTATTCTACAAAATAACTGACCTGTAATCCTCAAAAACGTTGAGATCCTAAAGGCTGGATAATTGTTTGAAATTGAAGGAGAATAAAAAGAGACATGGATATTACATGCAATGCATGATTCTGAACTGTGTCTGGGTCAGCTGGGGCTTGTCTGATCTAGGCTAGGCTCCATTGGTCTTGGTTCCAAGCCGTAGATTGAGTCCAGGTCTGCACTCTGTGACTCTCATTCTCCTGGATCAGCAGGTAACTGAGACAATTTTTCCATAGCCAAAATGCAGGCCAAGCTCAACTGCACAAAGATATTGCAAGTTCCAGCTCACTTCACATCTAAAATATCTAATTGGTTAATGCATGTCACAAAACCAATCCCAAAGCCCATGGGTGGGATGCCGTATAAATGCATAGGACTGCTACAACAGGGCAGTGAACATCTGAGGCCCGTAATTCAAACTGCTACACTTACTAAGTGCCTTACACTTTCCTAGGCGTGCTATGTGGTCTAGCACACAAGATTAATTCCCATCTTAGCTATGAGAGATAAAGTGAAAACTCCTCGAATTCCCTCAGCAAGATAAGAACTAAATATTCTGGCATTTCAATGGCAGCTATAAAATTAAGAATGAAGTATAGTTTTAAAAATCAGTAGATAAATAGTGGCAAAATAAGCTGGCTTTAGAGTCACAATGCCCGGGTTTATGTGCTAGCTCCAATATAGCTCTGAGACCTGATGTAAATTACCTAACCTATCAAAATCTTAATGTCTTATTCTTGAAAACCAGGTAATGAGAAGTATATATATCAAGAAGATATTTGAGAATTAACTAAGTAATGCATATAATGCTCATAAAACTCTGCCTGGTCTGCACCATTTCAAATGCTTTTATAACTTAACACTAAATTGAAATTATTATTTAAAATTATTTATTATTAATTTGAGCACACTAATGAAATTAGTATTTTTATTAATTTCAAAAGAAACAAACCAATGAACTAACAGAAGTTTCTCAACTTAGTTATATGTCATTATATACATATATTATTACATATATATCAACTGTATATATACATACATTCTTCACTAGGTATGAATTATCTATGATAATGTACAAATGAAATATCTGCTACCATTAGAAAATTTTATCTTATAGTGTTGTTGACAAAATGAATGTGATAATCAAGTTAAATATGTGTAAGAAAAATAAAGCCATATTATGCTTCCCAGAAGCATTTTAGATTATCCTATAAATATAATTATTAATATATTAATGATGATTGATATATTTTAACATATAAAATCAAAAATTTAAAGGGCAATAAAATTAGTTAAAACTTTCTTAGTGTAAGGATAAGGACAGAACCTTCAGGAATATTGATTTATACATTTAAATTTTATAAAAATGGCAAAAGCTTTATATTATTTTTAATGTAAAAAAGCAACTACAGTGTTAAGATCTATATGTAAATCTTTGAAAAAAGAAAGTAGTTTTTTAGTACACATACATTTTTTCCCTATTAATATGAAAAATACTCAAATTATTTACTCAGCCATATTACATAATTTAAATTGATATAAAGTCATAATTTTTACTAGTTCCTAATTTTTTTCATTAGACTCAGTATTAAATAAGTTTAATTTTACTGTTCCTAGAAGTACTCACTTTGATCTCTCATCTGTAATAGAAATCACTTTGCCCATTTCAATTTCATATTATTAGGTATACGGATTAAACTGTTGATTATTTCACTCTCACACATGTTGATCTACTCTAAATTAGTTATTGAATGTTTATTAAGTGTGAGGAATAAGAAATCATTTTTCATGTATATTTAAGTTTATATTATGAATTCTCAAAGTCGTTTATTCTGCTTTCTTTTGGCTATTACTGTAAGACATAATGTGATATCCTTTCTCTCTTTCTCTGTCACCCTCCCCCTCCCATTAGGCACATACAAACATACACACACATACTCACACATGCACACAGGAAAAGAAAGGTTCCAATTTAATGTGATGTTTCTATATTCATATATTCACTTAATACATTCATTTATTCAACACCTATTTATTGAGTACCTAATGTATGACAAGTACTGTTCTAGGTTGTCTTGTGGACTTTGCATTATAGGGGAAGATATAGTAAACTTAAAATTAAATAAATGTGGTTAATTAAGTAGATAAATAAAAGATAAGATGGTGATATGCAGCACAAAAAGAATAAAGGCAAATTAAAGTGATAGAGAAAAACAGGAAAAAAATACTCAATGATGTGTAAAACTACAGCAACATTTTCCTCAGCATTGTTTTATACCAAATGCTTCCAAACTTTTAGGAAATTATTGTTTATACATCTGTACATCTGGCAGGAGCTATGATTAATTTTTTCTAGTGTTAAGTTCAATTGAACCTCCTTTTATTAGAACACAAGATGATTGGACGTGCTAGTTGGCCTTACGATTAATTGCTGGTCCAAATTTATGACTGCACTTGATGTTTAAAGATGTATATATGTGGTTTTATGTTTGTTACAATTTTGGTAGAGGTATCAATTTAATATTTTTCCCTTTTAGAATTTATTTACTATCTTCAAGGTTTAAATATACTTTCAAATAAACTATAAGTAAAATAATAGACATTATTCCATAAAAATTCAAATTATATAATGTATTATTTTTTCTCAAGTATAAGTAACATATCTAGGAGGAAAAAATGCATATAACAGAACTTCTTTGAATGGAACGGTTAAATGAAGCATCTAAGTGCTTTTCATTCAAATATTTTTATTAGTTTATTTTTCTCTACTCTTGATTCATGAACACTACACAAGAACTCTGTAATATAATAATTCTTCCCTAGCTGAAACTTTGTTTCTGAGCAAAGGTACCTCACTTATTTGTTGCATAAGCCACCTAAACCTTGTCCAACACATTTCTTAATGCATGCATGTATGTATTAATTTATTATCTTAGTATTCATTCAATATATAGTTAATGACTATCTTATAGATAAAGGACAGTGTGCCAGAAACATAAATGGACACTGAAATCAATGATGTATGTGAGACATTTACTTGGTCTTCATAATTTGACTTGATAGGCTTTAAGAATTGTAGTACATTATAAATTAATAATGACCTGTGAACTGTCCAAAAATGTTCTTCAGAAGAATCTGACACATCACAACAGTTCATTTTTTTTGAAATATCAGAGCACTGACTTTTAGCATTCATTAAAAAGGGAGATTCTAATATGTGAAGGGGGTTTAGATGTTCAGCAGGCAACAAAACAGTAACTTTCATAAGACCATTTTAAGTCATTTTATATTATGTTCCTCTACTGCCCCGAATTTGCTCTATAGGCAGATTCAGTTTGTTTGCTCAATCATGAGCACACTCTAATCCTTCCTAGTCTCCACTTAATAGTTTTTCCTAATTCTAAAATTTGAAAGTCATCTCCATTATTTATAGGTGACTTACAGAGACTTTAACTCTTCCCTTCCTAGCCTCCCGAACACATGTGCACATACACAAACATATGCACATACAAAACTTCAAAATCGTACAAACTATTGGTAAAAACAAAATGTACTTTCAGCGGGAACATACCTTCCAGTCAACTCCTCTGACTTCTTTCAAATCAGATAGCCATTCTTAAGTTCTAGCAGCGTTCACATCCATCTTCAGTCTACCTAGACATGGAAGGCTTTACTGACTCATCAGAGAAATGTAATCTCACTGTTACTGAGCATCTTAAAACACTTTTATAGGTTGTAACAACAATAACAATGATGTCCTAAATAACAATACAGCAATGTCTCTCGTAATTATTTTGTGTGTATTATTAATTCATGCAATGAAATTAAAGTGGCTGTTGCTATCCACTTTTCACAAATGGGGTGATTGAGAAATAATTTAAATAATTTGCCAAAGGTAACATAGTATATGCTATTTGCTTTATTCAATTATAGTCACACACATACAACATATATATATACATATATATGTGTTTTTGTTATATAATTGGGTATATATCATATTTATATTATAGTCTTTATAGTTCTAGAAATCTAATGTACAATGTGGTGACAATAGTTAATAATACTTTACTATATATTTGAAAATTGCTAAGAGCATAGATTTTAAATATTTTTCACTATGAAACATGTTAAGTGAGGTTATGGATATATTAATTACCCTGACTTAATCATTCCATAATGTATACATATATCAAAGAATCACATTGTACCTGATAAAATGATATACAATAAAATATATTACATATCAAAGTTTAATTTGTAAGATTATTCCATACTACTTGCATCTTAAAATATATATAACATGACTATTTTTTGCAGTTGCATGTACTTATTAGTACACTATTTAGATTATTAAATACTTTTAAAGAGAAATTCCAGTCATATTTTTATCTAGACAGCTAGCTAGCTGTCTAATACATTGTTGTGCTTGGCATAGTGGCCTCTAAAATTAAAAAAAAAAAATGTTCATTAGATACTTGTTCAATTTAGTAGTTGGTAGAAAATAAATCAAAAGTGCTGTAAGAATATTGACTCCATTAATATCATAAAGCCCACTAATAGCTCCTGTACAAATTCTAAATTCTGTTAAGTCTTACAGCAGTTTTACAGATTTTTTTTTTTTTTTTTTTTTTGGTATAAATGTGTGGGCTGTGATCCTGACAAGCTTCTGAAAAACTCTTATCAGACTCCGGTTGCTTTGGTGATCAACCATCTGTTTATATAACAGGAACTTCATTTCTTTTGAAAGTTAAGAATGGAAGAAGAAATTGAGAACTCCTATGCTTTTTATTCTTCATCCTATTTTGTTTATAGGGCTTTTAGTTTTGGAAACTGGAAATAATGATTATCAGAACATTTTTCAGAAGAAATACTTTGGTTTCATCTGAAAGTATTATTATTTTTTATTTTTTTACTTATCTTTTTATTTTCTTGAGACAGAGTCTCATTCTGTCATCCAGGCTAGACTGCTGTGGTGTCAGCCTAGCTCACAACAACCTCAAACTCCTGGGCTTAAGAGATCCTCCTGTTTCAGCCTCCTGAGTACCTGGGACTACAGGCGGGAGCCAACACATTTGGCTAATTATTTTCTATTTTTAGTAGAGACAGGGTCTTGCTCTTGCTCAGAATGGTCTTGAACTTCTGAGTTCAAGTGATTCCCCCGCCTCAGCTTCCTAGAGTGCTAGGATTACAGGTATGAGCCACCATGCCCGGCTGCTTTCAACTGAAATTGAAAAAAGATTATAGACTTTACTACGTTATGGTAATTCACTGATAAAATTATTTTTCTAAATATGTAAGAATTAATATAAACATAAATACTTAATAACAATAGAGATACAGAAAAAATTGAGTTTTTTAAATTTTAAGAGAGATATTTAAATGGCTGTTATAAGGTAATATTTTGTGTTCAGATTAGTATAGTGGCAGCAATAATTATAACTGAACCACTTAGTTGGAGGGATAATAACAAAAAAAAAGAAACTGGAGCTGAAAAAAGAAAGAAATACATGAATCCTAAGCTTCATTACCTTAGTAATTTTTCCCCTGCTCATCACATACTTTTTCTTTAATCTGAAATTATCTTTCCTCAAGAAGCCCCCAGACAGAGTACAACGTAACTCTACTTTTTGTTTCCCATAAATGGTCTATTGACATTACACAAAAAGATCTAAAGAGTATTTTTAAAAAAATCTCTCCACAAAATACATACCTAAAAAGTGGTAAAATTATAAGAAAACAATAGTGATGGGAAGAAATAATATAGGTGCAAATAATTAGAACAGATAACAATTCTACATTTGAGTATAAGAATTAGCAAATATTTCTACAGATCAAATGCAATATGCAGTCTTTAAATTTTGAAGTTTTATTTCCAAAACTTGTCAGCAACAACAGAGACAGTTGAAAAGTTCCCCTGTGAGAGGGCAGCCCTGAGTTGCAACACAAAGTCCCACAATCACTTCATTCTCCCTCCCCCAGGCACACAGATTGTCTCTTTCCACTTGGAGCTCTGGTGGCACTGCCAAGGCATGGCTGAGCAGTGGCATGGGCAGTACGTGACGGTCTTTTCTGTCCTCTTCAATGTCTCTTTTCTTGATACAGTGTTAGAACCAGGTGCTATGATTATTCACTGATTTCGGGTTCTTCTTTAGGTGCTTCCTTATGTGGGAAGTTTTTGAATTTGGTGTTTGTACAGAGGGACAATAGCTGTAGGTTTCTATTTGGTGATTTCACTCCACCTCTCCTCAAGAAGAATTTTTTTTTTTTTTAAAAAGTCACCAATACTATTTTAGAGATTTTGTTATGATACACAAAAATGAACTCTCCAACAGAGGCAGGCCAGATTTTCATTGTATATACTCCTCATGTGGCAATGAATCAAGATACTATAATAAGGATATAATCCTAACTCTGAGACAGTTTTAGCAATCTGTTTCTGAAAAGGGGTTTATGCTATACTAAGGATACACACACAGACACACACACACAGTTTCTCAGGATCATTGAGACACAGGCAGATGAAAACCCAGCCACAGGTAGAACAAAATCAATCTACTGATTGTAGTAACTTAATTTAGTTCTGAACAGCCTAAAAGAGAGAATTCCAATATGATTTCCTGTGTTTTAAAACTCAAATGGCCTCTGCATCATAGGCTCAGTGCTGATAAGTTAGATGATTCCTACAAAAAATAAATAAATAACAAATGCCTACATGAAAGTAATTCATGCCATTTGTAGAACTTCCCTTATCCCTGAAGTATATGTTGCTCATAATGTTCTGGACTTAACAATTCAGATATTTCCTCAATTCCCCATTTATAAAAAAAAAATCATTTCTGATTCTTCTTCAGGAGTGAAAATTATGCCATGCCTAATATCATTGATATCACCATAAAAATATGAAACCCAAGGCAGGTTGAATGCTTACCTGAAAACAAGGATATAATCAAGAATGTTTCTTCTATGGAATTTGCCAAATAAGCCTGGGTCTGAACTGTAAGGTGATTAAGAAAAATTACACATTATGCACATTTTTTTCTTAATGATCTATAATCCCTGAAAATGAAAAGAATAAGTAGGCTACAAATGAAAAAATAAATAGACATTTTCAAAATTATATGTTGACTAATCAAAAGAGTTTTAGGATAATTTGTTCATTAATGATATGTGCCAACTTATAATTTACTCACTTCCTCCAATTTTGCTAGCTTAAAATTCCATCTGATTTTTCAGCGAAGCATAATAGGAAGGCTATTCAATGTATACTATACCCCCATGTGCTTTATCTATATGTATTTTCATACAGCATGTTAATAATTATGTAGGATAAAGAAAAGATTAAATTACATTGATTGTTTCTTGCAATATTTGAAGCCTATTCCTTCAAAGTAAGGGTCAACTCTTATGACTCTAGCATGTGACATATTCAAATACCTCTTCCAATTAATCTACACATACTCTTATCAGGCTAAGTAATGACCATTAGGTAAAATTATGTTTTTTGAATTTCATTTTAGCAGAAATATGCTGGTAGCACTTAGTGATAAGAGCTGTTCTAGTTATAAGTACAGGACCTACCATTTTTCCTGTAACCAGAGTAAAAACCAATTGACATATAGTTAATTCACTGCAATATTTAAGGAAAAGAGCAAAATGATTGTACCACTTAATCTTATAAATGAATTCCTGTTTTACTGTAACAGCATGATGGCATTGGTCTAGGGTGCACAGCTGCTCTCATAAACAAACTGTGTAAGAACACTGTAACATAACATCCTCATGCCATAATCATCCATCTAAGTATGTAAAGGAGTAGAAATTCTCTTGTTAATTTTAGGATGGTACACAGCAGTCTTTCCCCTAAAATGTTAGATAATGCATAATGTAAGTTTTAAAGGCTCAGCTCAGTTCATGTTAATTTAATATTTAACAATAAGGGAAGTATAATATATCAGGTGTTTTTATTGTACTTCCATTTATAATATAAACGTCCCATTACCTCTATTAATATCACTGAAAATATCAAGAAAATATAACTGAATAATTTTTCCTAAAAGATAATTTAAAGAATTAGAAATTTTAATGAGTTTTTATGGTTTCTCTTCCATGGTCCAATCCCTATACTATGCTATATTCTATTGTGTAAATTTTCCCTCATTTTCTCCTGTTATGTTAGATGAAGATAAAAAAAAAAAAAAACTTTGCAACTCTAATACACAGAATCAAAATTTTTGAAATCTTTTCACTATGATGTCTATTTGCTCATGCTGTATCTAGACTGAAAGGTTAATATAATATCAAATGTTGCAATTATACATTCATCAACAGTAACAAAACAATCCTATATTTATAAAGGATAATTCAGACTTCTACAAGCACAGTGGGTTTAGAACATTTAAAACTGAAACCAGGGGATGGACACAATGGCTCATTCTTATAATCTTAGCATTTCGGGATGCTGAGGTAGAAGGATCACTTGAGACCATGAGTTCAAGACCAGCCCGGGCAACATAATGAGACTCCAGTCTCTATAAAAAGTAAAAAACAAAAAACACAAAAAAATGAGCTGCACATAGTGACATGTACCTGTAGTCCTAGCTACTTAGGGGACTGAGGAGGGAAGATCACTTGAGCCTAGGAGTTCAAGATTATAGTGAGCTATGATTATGCCATTGCACTCCAGCCTGGCAACAGAGTGAAGCTCCATCTCTAAAAAATAAATAAATCAAAAGAGTTGAAATCATTCTCCTCCACTTTAAAATACTCATCATTCTTCATTGTAATTATTGGTCCCACACAATTCTTGTATACATATTTCTCAAATATAATTGTGAAATACTACTTAAGCAACCTGATTTCTATAGTAAATTTCAGATTTATAAATAAATTTACTAATTTGGAGAACAATTATGGTGAATTCAGAAATCTTTCAGTTATAGTCAGTCTTATGTTTTTTATAAATTGAATCTACAAAAGGGTACAAGGGACATTGTCAAGATAAGCAGTATTGAGTGAGTTATTCTCCTTCAAACCTTCCAGGCCTTCTGCTTTGCTGAATTTCAAATATAAATGGGACTAGATATCACCAGAAGGAATCTTATGGTAATTATGCTTTTTCAATACATAAAACCACATTTGTAATTTCCTTATTAAGTCACCACTTTTTAAAAGTAGATAAATGACATTGAGATAACATACATATTTGGACTGTCAAATCAGACTCACAAGAATTTGAGATCTTAGTCATTATTAAATTTTAAGTAATACAAAGGACAGAGTGATCAAAAGACACAGTTGAAACATAAGATTTCCAAGTACCCTTAGGTTCTTTAGGTTTGTTTGTTTTTGGAGTATTACAGGAATAATCTCAAACCAGAAGCAATACAATTAATCAAAGTATGCACGTAAACTCTCTATACAGTTTTGCCATCTTAATGGTAGCTTGTTTATCCCAGCAGCAAAGAAGCCCGGAGAGCAACTGGAAATAAAATTGCCAAAAGCGTTTTCCACAGTTTGTTGAGAATTGAATATTTTTCCTTGCAAAAAGTGGTCCAAAGCCTGGAAGAAGTGTTACTTCCTTCTGAACTCCATGGTCTCTGGTGAGAAATCCTCTGTCTTTCTAATTGTTTTTCCTCTGATTTCATTTTATATCTAGCTATTTTCAAAGTACTATCTTTAATTACAGTTTACATAAGTTTAATTATGATGTATATTGGCATAGATTTCTTTGGATTTATTTTGGTGGAGTTTGCTCAGGTTCTTGAATTTGTACCTTTCTTTATATCTCTTACCATATTTGGGAAGCTTTCAGCTCATACTTCTTACAATACATTTTCATCCCCACTCATCCTCCTACCCTTCTTTTTCCAATGATCCCAATTTAGATCTTATGTTACACTCCTACAGGTCCTCGAGTAGCTTTGTTTTTTTTTTTTTTTTTTTTTTTTTCTTGTGGTATTTTCCCTATGTTGTACCGATTAAGTAATAGTAATGTCTATTATTCTTTCTTATATTTCACCAATTCTTTTTCCTGTCACTTCCATTTTGTTGTTGGTGAGCCCATTTTCTGAACTTTCTATATTTTTTTAATTCTTTCATTTGTTATATATTCTATTTTTTTTTGTAAAGACTTTTTGTTTCCTTGCTGAGATTTTCTATTTTTTTTTTCAAGTGTGCTTATAATTTCTCAGTGAAGCATTTTCATCATGGCTGCTTTAAATTTTTTGTCAGATAATTCTGACACCTTTGTGTTGGTGTCTATTGATGTTCTTTCTTCATTTTGTTTAAGATCTTCTCGATTCTTGTATGTATGATGATTATTTTATTGCAATCTAAATGTACAATGTCATGAGACCCTGAATCTTATTTAATCTTCTCTTTTAGCTGACATTATCTGACACTGCTTAGCAGGGGAAGGGAGAAGGTTCTGTCTCATTATTGACAGGTAGAAGTACAAGTTTAGGTTCTCTAGTATAATTTCTTTGACACCCAGAGGTCTAGTCTCCTCCTTATTTATTGTTGGACAGGTGTGAGTTTAACTTAGTTTGCACTGATATCATGTGAGAGAGGTTAGGTAAAAGTTCTGACTCTCCTCTTTTCCTCTTGTGACACCATCCCAATGAAGAGAGAGAGGAATGTCTCATTGCAATGTGTTGTATTGGAAGTCCAGATTCACCACATGTTCTAATATGCCGCTGCAAAAATAATGTCCTAGCTCTCAAATTGGCTTTATTTGATATCACTTCAGGGGTGTTAGGGTGCTTTTTATAGCATGGTGAAGTCCAGGCTCCCCACTAAGGTTTTGCCTGCATGTGTGGGATTGGGGCTAAAATTTTTGCTGTAGTATTTGGATGTAGTAGATTTGTTATTTTCTGAAAGTTGTTTGTCCTACTAGATGCAATGTTCCTGA
>CM052445.1:45669464-45685158 GCA_028533085.1 Varecia variegata | reverse complement strand
TGATTTCTTCCCCCCAAACAAAAGACAAAATATGCATAAATGTTTCAGAATAAATAGCCAACTAAAAATAATTTAAGAAGGAGTGGCACTAATGTAACAGTAATTTCCCATAAGTACCATATGGAGTAGAATTGTTCAAACAATATTTGTACTCTCAGTTTTTACTCTGCATTCTATTTGATTCTGTCACAGTTTTGTCAAATAATCCAGAGTTGAAGTAGCATTTATCTAATCAGTTTAAACTCATACTAATTCTAATTCCAAAATTATTGTTTAGTTTTTATTGTGTTTTATATATACTGGACACTTAGAATATAATAGTGAATGAGATAAACTGCTTCCACGATGATTGTATTCTAATAAAGAAAAACAATAAACACATGAAAAAAAAAATGGAGTCATACAAACCCATAGCCTAAACTCAATTACTGATATCAGTTCCTAGCCATAAATCTTGTACAAGTTATGTTATGTTATATGTAAAAAGGGGCTAAGAATAACCTCTAAGATTCTTTTGGTAGTAAATATGTAGAGTAGCTCCTGGAGTTCCTGGCATATTTAATGTACTTAAAAATTCATGATTTTAAAAATTAACCTTATTTTGAATAAACTTGTTTAGATATTCCATGATATATTTTTGTTCTTCAGTATCTTATTGTTCAGGTTTTAAATCCTTCAGATCTTCAATGTTATATATTACATGATTGTGTGTAGATCTAGCCAAACAACAAGAGGTCCCTATATTAATTTTAGACATTTCCAGAGCTGGACCAGTTGTAAAATTATGCTTCAAATTAGGAGAAACTTATATATATTTTTATTAGTAAATGTAACAAGTAATAAATAAAAATCTCATATTAATATATTTAAATTTTTAAGCTTGTATGCTTATGTATTTAATGAATCCTATGTACCTTAGTGAAATATTTAGGCTGAGTTGGCTCAATTACTACTTGCTACATTTTTTCTTCTGTTGATAGACACAGGTGTTAGGCAAATAGAAAATGTGCCTAATTAAACTGTGAATCAAAGATATATAAAACTTGGTAGATGCTCAATAGATGATTGTGAATTAAATATATGACTGAACATTTTGTAATATCACAGTGTATTTTCTATCTTTCAAGAATCAGGGGAAAAAATTTTACAAAACTGGAAGGAAGATGCTCACTCCTATCTCATAATTATTATTTGTATACATATATATTTGGGACATTTCTGATGCAAGCAGAAAATTGTTCACGTTATTGTGCTCTTAGAGAAACTGACATAAGCTAGGCACAACTAAATACAATAAAGCAATTGGTTTTTAAAATGCTGAAACTATTTTTTAAAACTTTATGGTTTTTTTCCACAAAAACAACTGAATTTTCTCTATATATAATAGTGGGGCACCATTTTTCTATCTTAACCAATTACCATTCATAAACAAGGTCATGTTGTCATTACAATGTAACAGGTTTATGTTCATATGTGTCAATCATAAATTTTATAAAATATGCTGCTAAATATACTCTTTTAGTAACTACATTTGCATCACTTAATTCAAAATTAGAGCATATATTCCTTTGATGTAATGTGTGTTGGGGAAGAAAATTTTGAATGTAGCAAACACAGTAAAAATTAAAACAAGAAAAATAATTCAAACAATTATATCCTCAGATAATTAAACTGGGGTCTTCCTCTACTAGAAGGAAATCAAATAAATCTATTTATACCATACTATAATTTAAATATAAATCATAACAAGGATAAAATATAATTATAGTGGCAACTCATATACTTTCATAACTTTTCTATAACCTTTGTTTTCCTAAGCAATAAAGATGGCAATTTAAATAGATTTTTCAGATAAAATAAAATGAAGAAATCAAATTATTTTCAGTTATTTTGAAATCTGTCTCTCTAGTATTTTTCTTTTTTTTAATTTTTTAATTTTTTTTTTATTTCAGCTTATTATGGGGGTACAAAAGTTCTGGTTAGATATATTGCCCATGTCCCTCCCATTCCCCCAAGTCTGAGCTACAAGCGTGTCCATTCCCCAGACAGTGCACATCGCACTCTTCATGTAGGTCTAGTATTTTTCTTAATAAATAATAATAAAGTGAAACTAGCTGGCTGTTATCTGCTGTATAGACACACAGCTCCTCCTAGAGCTAAATTTTATATTTAAAGTTTTAGCTAGTTTTTTTTTTTTTTTCATATTCTTTCAATAAGTAGTCTCTTTGAAATGGCATTGAAATAATAGCTTCCTGTGGTTAATAGTTTGGAATAATGTTAATGTGAGTATTCATTTTTACTCATTTATTTTGCAGTTTTGGATAAATGCTATACATATTGAATATGCATTTCTCAAAGTAAGTACATAGATTTAGGTTAATAGTTAATATAGCTTGAGGCAAAATTATTATCAGAATACTTTATAAATGCTGCAACTGAGCACTTTAATACGCATCTAAAACAAGTTAAATATCTCAAGAGTTCACTCTCAATTAAAGTTTAAAAAAAGATAGAGATAACATAAATTATAAATCAGTATTGCACAAAGCATGGTATTATAATGTCATGATTGTAAGAACTATAAAGCTTTAAATTTCCCTACAGGTTGCTCTTGCCTGTTTGGGTATGTTGTTCCAGTTACGCAATGCCTAAGGGAAATATTCACTATAAATAATGCTTTCTAAACAAAATGATGTTCTGTACCACAAGTTAGGATTTGATTACTGAAAATGTGTATATAGTGCAAAGCTAATTATAAAACCCCAAAATTGAAATGTGCTTTTTTCAGGGATTTAAATCTCTCCACCAATGGAAAGGACTTTTCAATATGCAGAGAAGTAGCGGTATGCTTCTTCTACTAAATAGTAAAACAGCTTGAGCAAAATAACACTTTCCAATTTTTTTTCTGACATTTCTATGTGGCTGTAGAGAAATTCCATAATAATGCTCAGGATCATATTCTACATAATGCTTATCTCTAAATGAAAATATGCATTGATTTTCTTAAAAAAAATCTTTTATAGAGAGAGATGCTTCATTTCTAATTAGCACTTCTATAATTAGGAATCTAATTTTGGTTACTCCTGAGAAATATTAAAATGAAAACTTCATTTGCCATGTAGTTTCCAAGGGAATTTCCCAGCCATGCTAAATGACTGCCATGGAGCCACAGATTGAATTGAAAACAAATGTCACAACATATTTTTGTGACATGCAGAATGTCTGCAACATTAAAAAAAAAAAAAAGCACTATACTTTCTCTTGTTCTTCAAAGTGTATTCTTTAATATCCTATGTGTTATGATTCTTTCTTATTACTCTTCTTTTCTAAAGAATTTGTAGTTTTTCTTTTAAAGATGATATTTACAACTTGATGAACAAGAATTTTAGAAGCCAATATAAATATTTACCTACATCTGTGAAATGTTTATATCCATTTTAAAACCTTCTCTAGCTATTATGTGGTGCTATGAATATCTAAAAAAAGTAAAGAAGAAAACTCTGTTTTATAAACTCTACAATTTAGAACAAATTTCATAGAGGGCCATGGCGTGAAAAGAACAAAGTACTTTTGGAATCAGGCTTATTTGGGTTTGGTGTGTAATCCCAATATACTCTGTAACTTTATGACCTTTCCTCTTCATGCCTCTATTTTCTCCTCTATTAAAATACAAATACCCTTTCTTAGGATTATTTATTATATGGAAAATAGCCAACTCAATGCCTAGCACGTAGTATTGTTGAATATTGATATTTTTGGTCATTTTAGAATATGGGAAATGTGGAAAGATTCCTTAGATGCAATGTAATACTAAACCTGAGGGATGAATGGAAAATTATAGCAGAAAAGTGAATAGAAGCAAAGACAAATCACATGAAGCAGCATAGAAACAAGCAATTCCTTTCTGTTAGTAAAGAAAGAGGAATACAACACAAAATGAATAGACTAGAAACATCCATAGTAGTCAGGTTATGAAAAGCCAGAAAAAATTATGTATCTTATACTTTAACCTGTGTTTAACCCAAAATAATGAAAATAATTTAATTCCAAAATGGCTAACACTTTGATAGAATTCTCTTGCAGGTCTATTTTTTATTACTTGATCCTCAATTTATCAATTCATTCAATGTAAAGATGAATTTCACAAGCCAAAGAAGATAGCAAAGGAGCCAGTGAGAATGTCATCGTGACAGTACATCTGACACATTCTGAGGGAATGAGTTTCGTCTATGCTATGGTACTAGAGAAGATGGTGATAGAATATTCTCAAGAAATGCTTAGGGTATAGTGATGTTTGAAGTATTTCAATAAATGATAATCTTGTCTCCTCCATCGGGTATTAATTCATTTACTTAACATTCTTTAAACACCTACAATATTACAGAATGACTCTAAGACAATTTTATCTGTGATGAGACATAATTCCTGCTTGCAACAATCTGATAATTTAGAAGGGTGGTGGGGAAAACCAAAAAAAAAAAAAAATTACTTATTTTTATAAATACTGTAATGAAAAAATAAAGATTACAGAATGTCTATATTTTATATAAGATAGTTGCAAAAATTCTCTTGGGGAAGATGGTATTTAGCCATAGTCAAAAAAAAATCAAAAGAGTAAGTCACACAGATACCAATGACAAGAGTGTTCTAGAAAGATGAATCAACAAGGACAATGCATGTGAACCATGGAAAATATTTTTTTCCCAAATCAACAGTTAGATTATTAGGGCTACAGCTGAATGAATGTGGGTAAAAAGATGGAACAGAAAGTAATAGAAAAAGCAGGGAACCAAACAATGTAAGGATTTGTATATCATGGTGAGGAATTTCATTTTTATACAGAGTGAGATTACAAACTTTTGAAGGTTTTTCAGTCTATAAATTACTTTGGCTTTCATACGGACTAGGTTGTTAGTAGACAAACATGGAAGTGGAGATAGCATCAATGATTTTTAAAATGGTTCAGGGAAGAAATGTTAGTAGCTTAGACTAACATTTCATAAAGCATAGCAGTAGATGTAGTGACAAGTGTTATTTTACATATATTTCAAAGAAACCTCCTATAGGACTTATTTATAGATTGCTTAGACCGATAATGAGAACAGAGTGAAAAAAGTAGAGTCAAGAATGAATTTTGTGCTAAGAAAATGGAAATTCATTTAATTGAGATAGGAGATTTTGAAAGAAAAGTGTTTTGTTTATTTTTTGGAAGGAAATGTTTTAAAAATTGCTTTTAGACAACTTATGATTGAGTGACCAAATACATATATATATATATATATATATATATATATATATCCTGTTACAATGATATAATTGCATAATTTGTCTAAAGTTCTGGGAATAAAACAGAGCTGGAAATAAGCATGAAGGAGCCATCAGCAAATAGGTTATATTTAAAGATATGAAACTAAATGAGTTCCCTTGGGGAATGAATGACAAGATAGAAAAAGTAGGCAGAAAGTGATCAAAATGTAAGCTTTAATAATAAAATAACATTCACTAGCAGAGATAGACTTTTTGTACAGTCAAAGGATATATTCCTTTATAAGATGCCTCTGAATGTAATTTATCTTTTCCTCAATGTCTGAACTTACTTTACAAAACTTAATGCATGGCTGGGAAAAAAAAAATCAGAATGCTGCACCTCTCTGCATGGAGACAAGAGTCTCTTGAGAGAGAGGTGTAAGAGGAAACTTCATAACTGGGCATCCTTTTTCCAATCTTAGTTAGGGTATTTCTCACAATGGAGTAGTGAAGGGTAGGAATGGAAGCCAGGGGATTTTTTCTAATGTTTTCCCAGTATAATTAGTGAAGGAATAGTGTCCTTGCGATGATACCCTTCTCTTGGTTTATTTTGCTAACACTGATCTCCAGGCGTTCCAGAAAATATGTAATTGTGCTGTATGCATATCCATTGGCCTCTGAGTAATATTCTGAGGAGCCTATGCCCGAGGTACAATAGTACAATACTCTTTATAGCTGCATGCCTGCCCAATATTAAAATACCAAACTCTTTATATAAGCTGAATTGGTACTCAGTCTTAGGCTTGAGATTTTAAACAGGTACTTCTATTAGCCTTGTCCACATCATTGCCAGTATTGGGACTACCATGCTCAGGCCTGCCTTTGGCAAGAGAAAACAAGAGTACTGGCATCACTTTTCCACCTGAGACCTTGAAGCCTACATTTTGAAACTTGTTCTTTTTCCTTATAATAATAATTGGGTACATTTGTAGTTCAAATATATAATATTATATTTCAATAATGTAATATCATTTATATTAATAATTAAAATATATGGAGAGTGTATACATATGTATTCTTTTTGAAGGAAGAAAACAGGAGTTTAAAAATTTCTCTGGGTAAAGTTACAAATAGAGGATTGAAATCTAGACAGCTACATCAATAGCATGCCATATAGAAAACGATTTTCAATAAGCCTTATTTCTGTATATTTTTCTTGCATGTTATATTTGCCTAGATCCTTTACTCTATATAACCTTTGAAATGTGGGCTTCAGATTAGACATGGTCTTAATATTTTACTTTTTGACTCTGTTTCCAGGTCATGGAAGTAAAAGGATTTTGGTTCAGAATCCAAATCTGAGTGATGCTTCATTAAAACTTTGAAAGCTGCCTAATTGTGTAAAAGGTTATGTATATGTAGAGGAAGAGAAGTGATAAAGCATGGAAATATAAAGTGTTTCATGGTAACAGTGCAGCTTGTGTGCACCTTTTCCCAACTCAGTGTTCAGTGATGTCACATAGGTAGCATTATATCGAACATGGTGGAGGAATTTACAATACACAAATGGGCAATACAGCTGACCTTTGAATAGCACAGGTTTGAAATATGGGGTCCACTTTTTTTTTTTTAACCAAATGCTGATTAAAATTACAGCATTCCAAGGATGCAAAACCGACCTATGAGCAGGTTCTCTGGGCTTAATGGGGGGACTTGAATATGTGTAGATTTTGGTATTGGTGGGGGCGTCCTGGAACCAATCCCCCAAGTATACTGAGGGACAACAGTAAAGAAAAATCAATTCCCTTCTCCCTTCCACCTCACAGTTGGATTTTAAAAATTTACTAGCAAGCCATTGGTCACAGATGTATTTCATTTTAGTCTTGACAGCTTGTGCTATATTTGGTAGATAATGAATGAAACTAGAAAATTTTGTACTGCCAAAAATTATGGTTGCTTTAGAAAAAGTAATGTGGAAGCTTTTCTGAGGATCAATGAGAGTTGTTAAGAAACTAGAGGCAGAGTAAGGCTCTAATGGTGGCAGTAGAGCAAATGAAATGAAGACAGCTTCACAAATGTGTGTGTATCTGAGTAGGTTGTTCACTTTGAGAGCATTATCTGAGCATAGAACCTGGAGGGATCTCCCTCCAGAAAAAATATAATTTCACCCCAGAAGATAATAAGAGAATTTTCCTTTTAGCTTACTGGAAGGAAGAAGGGAGGCCAAGATTTTGACTAAATCTTTAAAATAATTGTTTTGATTAAATTTTCTATTTCATTTTTTTCCTAAAAAATATAAAACATTTTTGGAGGTTCTGTGTGAATTGTGTCCTTTAATAATTCTATTTTCCTGGAGCTTATAGATTTTTTGATTGACTTTTTGATTGAGATTTAAGATTGAACTCACAGAATTGTAGGTCTTAACTGTAAGCCTGCTTATGCTACTACAGTTGTTCCTTGGTATCTGTGGGGAATTGGCTCCAGCATTCCCTGTGGATACCAAAATCCATGGATTTTCAAATATCTTATATAAAATGGGGTAGTGTTTTCATATAACCTATGTATGTCCTCTTGTACATTTTAAATCATCTCTAAATTACTTATATTACCCAACATAATGTAAATGGTATGTAAATAGTTGTTATAATGTATTATTTAGAAAATAATAACATGGAAAAGCAGGCTGTACATATTCAGTACAGGTGTACTTTTTTACCCGAATATTTTAGATCCACAGTTGATTGCATCCATGAATGTGGAACCCACATACACAGAGGGTCGATTGTATTATATTGAATAGACTCATCAATATGAATACATGTTATTTATAATAAAGGTAAAAAGATTAACTTTGGAGTGGGCAAGGACTGGCTCATTTTCTGTCTTTTTTAGGTAATGAGGAATATTGAATTAATATATTGAGATACATAGAAACTGATTAAATTTTTATAAATACTTAACATGCTCTTGAAAATAAAGTTTTCTGCTGTTGCTGAGTAGTGCATTTGAAAAAGGATTATAAAGTCCAGTTGAATGATGGAATTTATTTCTTCTATATCCTTAACAAAATTTTCTGTTTAATAGTTCTATGTATTGTTGAAAGAGAAATATTGAAGTGTGTAGCTACAATTGATGATTTTTCCAAATTTCCTACCACTTTTATTAGCTTTCATTCCTGTTTCTTGAAGCTCTGCTTTAGCCGCCAAAAATATTTAGAATTATTGAATGTTCTTAAAGAATATGCAATGTCTCACTTATCTCTGATAATGTCCTTTGCCCTTATTCTATTTTGATATTAATATAGCTACTTAAGCTTTTTTAAAAGTAGTGTTTGTATGACATATATTTATTCTTCCTTTTTCCTTTTCCTTTTAAAATCCCATATCATTTCAAGTAATTTTTAAGACAATACATAATTTGGTCATTGTTTACCCATTTTCACAATTCCTACCTTTTTTTTTCTTTTTAGTTTATTTAGTTTATGTTTATAATATTTATATTATTTCACTTATTGAAATAATAATTTTCTTATCTGTTTTTGTTTGTTCCCTCTGCTTTTCATTTTTTTTTTTTTGGTTATTTGAATTCTCTTTTAATAATACATTTTTTAAAAATTTTAAAGGGATGAACTTTTTTATTTGTTTTTGTTTTGTTTTTTTAACTCACCGCTATACTAATGAGGATTGTTTTGTTTTTTTGAGACAGGATCTCACTTTGCTGCCCAGATTAGTTATCGTAGCTCACTGCAACCTCAAACAACTTTTAGGCTCAAGCTATCCTCCTGCCTCAACCTTCCAAGGAGCTGGGACTACAAGTGCTCATCACCATGAGTAACACATTTAAAGATATATAATTTTAACTTTATCTCCTTACGAGTTTCTGTTAGTAATCACTTTAGATATTACAACATACATGCTTAAATTTTCACTATCGGCTTACAACCAATATTTTACCATTTCAAACATAAGTTAGAAAAGTTACTGTTACCTAAGTCACTCTCTATCATAATTTTCTATTTAATAATGTATTACCTCTATGTTAATTGAAAATCAAATCAGGCAGTTTTATAATTTTTGCTTTCAATCACCAAATATGTTATTAAAAAACACAAGAGATAAATTATCTATTATATTTACACAAATATATATCATTGCCACTGTTCTTACTTCATTGCCAAGGCTCCAAGTTTCTTACTGACATCATTTCCATTCAGTCTGAATAATTTCCTTTG
The DNA here is from genome assembly GCA_028533085.1 of Varecia variegata. Classification (NCBI taxonomy): domain Eukaryota; kingdom Metazoa; phylum Chordata; class Mammalia; order Primates; family Lemuridae; genus Varecia; species Varecia variegata. Next base: position 45,675,680 of record CM052445.1, on the reverse strand, counting down.
GTGGCAATCTTTTATAGCAGATTTTCTGGTAATATATTGTCTCAGATTTTCTTCATGTGAAATTGTCTTTATTTCACCTTCATTTCTACAGTATATTTCTAGTGGATCAAGAATTTTCTTTCAGCACTTTGATGATAATATGCCACTTTCTTTTCCAAAGTTTTTAGTTAGAAATCTGTAGTCATATACATTGCTATTACTTTGTAGTTTGTGTGTCATTTTACTCTGACTAATTTCAGGACTTTTTCTTTATCTTACTTGTCAAGAGTTTTATTATTATGTAGCCGATCATGGCATTCTTTAGATTTATCTTATTTGAGATTTCCTGAGCTTCTTGAATCTGTAGATTGATATCTTTTGCCAAATTCAAGAAATTTTCATCCATTAATTTTGAAAAATATTTTTGATACCACCTTCCCTCTCCTTTCCTTCTAGATCTCCTACTACATGAATAATCAGTGTTTTGTTAATTTAAGGATTATTGGGAATTTTGTTCTACTTTTTTCCTCTCTGTTGTTCAGGTTGGACAATTTCTATTGATTTATCTTCAAGTTCACTTGTCTTTCCTCTGTCATTTCCGTTCTGCTGTTGAGCCCATCTGGTGTATTTTTCATTACATCTATTTTATATTATATATGTAACATTTATATTTGATTCTCCTTTATGTATTCCATTTATATGCTGAAATATTTTTTTTCCCATTCAATTCAAGACTTTGCCTAGGAGTTCAAAGACTAATTTAGGTGTTACTGTCCCATGCACTTACATCTTTTCAACCTTCGTAGTACTTTCTGTTTCTCTGGGGTTCCCATTTTTATGCCTGTGTCTAGAAATATTGGCTTTATTTATCAAATTCTCTGGCATACTTTAGTGACTACACTCACTCCAATGGCTAAGTGCTAGAAGTACAGAGACAGAGCCAAGACCAGTAGTGGTTTGTCCCAACCTCCTGGGACCACAGCCTCATCAATCAAAAAGGAATTCTAGGAGTTTTGACTCCTCTGGTATGCTGTTGTGATTTCTGTGACTTCTTCCACTTTGTGATCCTTAGAAGTTCACTCAGCTGTTTGAACCAGATAAAAAGCTTTTCTTGGTATTCCCTTCCACTGTACACTAGTGCTCACTTTTGTGGTTTAGGCTGTGTTTTGTTCTGGCCCTGGAAACAGTTAAAAAAGAGTTTGGGGCTCATCACCAACTAGTTCAGTATTGTCTTGAATTCTTCCTCAACGAGTCTTTACTTTTCACATTCCTCAACTAGCAGCTTTATACATTCTCAACAGGCTTTATATTTGTGTTCAGTGGGAGAGACAAGGTGGAATATGTTTACTTCTTACCTGGAACCAGAACACAAAACTGCTTGCATTTTGATCAGAATATGTGTATTCTTTGCATGTTGCATTGAGGAAAAAATTGAATAATGAAATACTTTTCATACAACATTGTTAAATACCACCATTCCCTCAACTCCCATTGGTAATAAAGAGACTTTAGGTTGATAATGTGTGCTTTTTTATCATATGGAGAGTGCTATTTCATAGAACTAATAAATGCTTATATCAGTATGTTATAAAATAATATGCTAATCAAAATTTTGGGAATTAATTTCAAAGGCATGGCCATGATATAATAGCTAACCTTTAACTTGGGATAGCTTCCACATTGCACTATTCCTTTATTTTAAGTATCAAGCCTTCATCTCCAATATTGCTTTTTAAAATCCCTAACATTCCTAAATTCCATCTCATTCACGCAAACACCTCTAGGTCTCTTCTATGAATAATTAAGAAAATTAAAATATCCCTCGATTTCAAAAAGAATGTTAAATGAAAACATATTCAACAGTGTATTTCTGTCCTTTGTAGACTTAAACTTTATGACTACAGGAGGGAAAAATGTGAGTTTTTCTGCAAATAAACTTCAGTAATCTAAGTCACATATTCCCAATGCATACATATGTAAAAGAAACAAGAGACATTGTTTTTCTCTTTTCTTAATACATAATCCCAGCCTCATAGCCATGCAAATACAACACAGAACCAGAATTAAATGTTTAATAAATAAATTGCTAATAAAACATAAAGTCTGGTACTTAAAAATTCCTAGTAATTTTGAAGCTCTATAAACATATATTTATAGTAAAGTGTCATATATTATCTTTAGATTTTTAAATAGAAAGAACCAAACTTACCTAGTCCACATATTTTTTTGAAATATATATTGGTTATACAAGTTTTCTTATAACATATAAATTAATGTATGTGTTCACTGTAGATCAAAATAAGTTCCTCTATGTCTATGTGTCTTCTAACAAAATTATATTTGAAAGGGCATTCCAGTTTTATATTGACAAAATTCATATGATTTTTACTAATTATTTTATCTATTTTATCATATCCTAATACTGTGAAACAGTTTCTTTCTTTTTTTTTACATTTTTTCTTATTTTATTTCCCTTTCCAGCTGCAGACATCCTCCCCATCCCATTTTTTTCTTTTTAATTTTTTAATTGATACATAATAATTGTACATATTCATGGAGTACATGTTACATCTTGAAACATGCACACAACATACAGTGATCAAATCAGGGTAACTGGGACATGATTCACCTGAAATATTCATCTTTGCTTTATGTTGGGAGCATTTGAAAACTTCTACCTATTCTGAAATACAATAAACTGTTGTCAACTACAATTGCCCCATTGTACCACTGAACATCAGAACTTCTTCCTTCTATTAAACAGAATTACCCCTTCACCAACATCTCTTCATTACGTAACCCTTCCCACCACCCTTACCAATCTCTAGTAGCCACCATTCTATTCATTACTTCCTTGAGATCAATTTTTTTTAGGTCCCACATATGAGTATGAAAATGAAATATTTGTCTTTCTGTGCCTGGTTTATTTCACTTAAAATAATGTCCTCCAGATCTATCCATGTTTCTGCAAATGACAAAATCTCCTTCTTTTTCATGACTGAATAATATTCCACTATGTACATACACCACATCTTTTTTATCCATTCATCCCTTGGTAGACGCTTAAGCTGATTCCATATTTTAGCCATTGTGAATAATGCTGCAATAAACACTGAAGTGCAAATATCTTCTGGTTACATTTTATGTCTTTGCCTCACCCAAGCAAGGTTTAGAGGCATACCTTTCCCCTCTACAATGCTCACCGTGTCTGTGACCCTTAGTTGTGAGTTTGTCCTCCCCACCCCCTTAATCCCTGGAGAATATTATTACCATGAGAGCACCATAGTGTTGATCACTTAGTACCAATTTGACAGCGAGTATATGTGTAGACTATTCCTCTGATCTTGTGATACCTCACTGCAGATAATGGGCTAAAGCTCAATCCAGGAAAATATAAGAGGTGCAACATCACTGTCGTTTCTTATAATTGAGAAATACAGTTCATTTCTTGTATAGAATTTTAAGATAACTGCAACTATTTATAATCACTCTTAATCTTTCTTCATTTTATCAAATCCATCAATTTTGAGTATAAACTTGTTCTTCTGGGGTACATAGTATGATGAGCATCTAAAATTTAGTATTATAATGAATAAATTCCCACTGAGCTATTTTTGCGTAACTATAAATTTGTTCTTGATTAACATCTCTTCCTGATATTAAAACTCTATTACTTCGTAATTTGAAAATGAGTCTGAAATACAACAGTGAAGGCTGTATTTAGCAGTGTTATTCTTCTGACATCAGAATGATCTGGATGATCTATTAGGATTTTTCTATGCTTCTTTTTTTAAATATTGTTTGGGGCCATTGAGATGACTTTAAATTCATCCTGCTGAGAGGCTAAGCAGAAAGGATTAATATAGGGTATGTTCTTGCATTTATAAGACCTAAACTAGGTTGTTTAGAATCAGAACACTGCAAGTGCGAAGGTACATCTAGAAATGACTTTAGCAGATTATTACCCAATTTTAAGAAGGAGGAGAAAAAATATGTCCTCCAGCATTTTTATTCATTCAAATGTAATTGGAAAGCTATGAAATAGATTTGTATGCTGACTTCGCATGAGTAATTATTTAGTTTCTCTATTTTCAAAAGAGCTGGTTGGAGGGGCAGTTGTATTATTTTGTCTTTATCATCTAAACATCTATTAAATTTTCTCCCATTAGAATTTGATCTTTTATGAGAACTGCTGTGATCAAAAATGAAACAAAGAGGCTTTTCCTCAGGTTCTTTTGCCTTATTCCACTTTTGTAAATGAGAACTACTTAAATGTGCCAGAGAATCACAATTTCCTGCAGGGCAATTTTAGATTTAGCTGCAGAAGCAGAAAGAATTGCCTTTTTAAAGCTTATCCTTTGTTTCTCTGGGATGAGCTTTTAGTATTCTCCATTATAGATGCCTCACTGTTTAAAAATATGTAGACAGGAATTAGACACTGACCATAAAGTACCAAAAACACTTAATGGTCTTTCACTTCCTAATTTTTACATTCTTTTTAATTAAATCTTAATTACCAAAGACATTTTTATGTCTCCTATTAATCTTTATTTATCACAAGTTTAGTTTGAAAAAAAATGGACAAAACTACTTTTAATTTATGTTTCCAGAGATTTCCATTTTTATTATCGTTAGTACTCTGAGTTAATAGAATTATTTGTAATATAATTTTCATTTTGGTTACCCAATACTAAGATATTATCATACATATATACTTATTTCAAATATTCTTAATCTTTTTGTAGAGGTTTAATTAATATACAGTTGATAATAATTTTGATTAATATATGAAATATATGGAATAAAATTCTCAGTTCTCCTCTATATTTCTTTTAGGTGCTAGAATTTATGAGGTAATAAGCAAATGTTAAACTTACTACTCCACGATGTATTGACAATGTGTAAAATACATCCTCCCATAATTAAATTCTATTTTTAAATGAATTAACATATCTAGTAAACAAAAAATTCTGAAATGAAATTATGTAAAAGTTTTCCTTCTGAAGTATAAAGAGATGTTGAGATATTCAGTTTACCCAGTGAGAATAGCTAAGATAAGTAGAAATCAAATAGCATTAAAATATCAAAAATAAAGGTGGCTTATCAAATGATTGGCTTTAAACTGTGTTCTAATATTTTTTAAATGGGTATATTGAAGAAGCCTTAAGATGTCTTAGGGCAGAATTGGGGGCAAGCAGGTGAATTATGGCAAAAAAAAGTGAAACCTTGGCTAAATATTAGAAAGTACTTTCTAACAACTAATCCTTTCCCTTCAGACATGGAATGCATAACAATTAGATATGTTGTAGAGGGGTTTCAGCATTAGGAGAAAAATCACATTAAAATGATCTCTGAGGACATCTGAAACTAATAATGCTTGAGTTCAACGTGTCCAGTCTACATTTAATTAGCCTCAGCACATTTTTTTTCTTGACTTCATTTTGTTCTTAGTTCAAAGAAGATAATAGGAATAAAATCACTATATGTCATTCTTTTATTTGGAAGAAAAACTGTTTTAATTAGGTCTAGTAATAAAAAAATAAACCAAAAGTTTAAAGGGAGTTAATATCATCATTTTCCTGTAAAAAATGTTCATCTAAATCATTGTTGCTTACCAATCAAAACGGACCACTGTAATAAATATTACTATATAAAGACAACCATCAACAAATCAAAACAATCCTTTGTTTCATAGTGTTATTTAGTATTCCAAATGGTTCTTTAAAATTGAATTCTGTTAGAATACCGCTTTTTAAATATGTTCATTGATTACATTACATTACTGATAGAGATTGATTGCATTATAATAACTGAGAACAATTTAAGGGAAACATTAAATACTATTTATTTTCAGCTGTAAAATATAGAAAAATTGATAGGAATATAATAATGTTTTTATCTGTTGTCTTCAGGAATGTGTAGAAATATACTGCTTTCTACATTTCTGATGAGAGTTTAAATTCTAGAGTTGATTAAAGGGAAGTTTGATGACATATATCATTTAAAAATGTTAATGCTTTTTAATAACCACAGCCTTGTAGTATAGTTTAAAGTCTGGCAAATTGATACCACCTATATTGTTTTTATTACTTAAAATTGCTTTTGCTAAACGGGGTCTTCTCTGGTTCCATACAAAGCATAAAATTATTTTTTCTATATCTGTGAAAAATGATGTTGGTAATTTAATAGGAATTGCATTGAATCTGTAGATCACTTTGGGCAGTATAGACATTTTAA
>CM052445.1:45642480-45668964 GCA_028533085.1 Varecia variegata | reverse complement strand
TTTTTGACAAATTATCTCAGTTTTCCTTTATCTGAAATTATGTTATTTCACACTAATTTGGCATGAAAACCTATATCTAAGTATAGAATTATAATATCTAGATCAGCAGGTATTTGAAATTATTTTAGCTATTCCATATTTTCCAATTAACTGATTTTGTTTAAGTTTTAGACATAAAACTTAATGATGATCCTTTGAAGGTAACATGTCTTTTTCCCCTCAAGATGCTTAGAAAAGTTGCTTTTCCTTTTTCATTTCCTGAGATTTGACTATGAATGGATCTGAATGCATTAATATGAAATGTCTTCATACTTTAAAAAATGTAATTACTTTAATTCTGTCACATTGTGCTGACCATAAACAACTTTCCTGTGGTTCCTAGGAAATTACATGGGTGTCAGTGGGTCATGCTTTTAACACTTAACAAAAAATTATACTGAAAGGTGAAGAGATTTTGTATGTTAGTAGTAAAATTCCATCATTCCAAAAGAAAAAAAATCTCTGAAAAAGGGTTTTTTTTTCAAAAAAAAAATTAGTAGCCCAATAGAATTTTCCTGTGAATACTGTATCACTGTATGTTTTTAAGTTCTATGGATCCCTATCTGAGATATTCATGATGAAAGCCTTGCATAAGTGATGAATTTAAAGCTGAATTTTATCCTCATCCCATTATTCTTTGAATTACTGTTTAGCATTGTTTTTATAAAACCCTACAGAAATAAAAAATAGGCCAGATGTGGTTGCTCATGCCTATAATCCTAGCACTCTGGGAGACTGAGGTAGGAGGATGGCTTGAGATCAAGAGTTCAGCCTAAGAAAGAGTGAGACCCCATCTCTACTAAAAATAAAAAAAAATTAGCCGAGCATGGTGGTGAGCACCTGTAGTCCCAGCTACTTGAGAGGCTGAGGCAGGAGAATCGCTTGAGTCCAGGAGTTTGAGGTTGCTGTGAGCTACAATGACGCCACTGCACTCTACCCAAGGCAACAGAGCAAAACTCTATCTCAAAAAATCATAAATAAATAAGTGTTAGACTTCCATTTAGTGTTCAATTTTTTCAAATAGGATTCCTAATACTATTATTAATATATATCACATATTAAAATGTTTTACAATTTATATACACACATGCAAACACATGTGTATTTAGATATAGGTATAGTTATATATATTTTTAAATTATAGTTCATTTTCATCATGACTTAGTAAAACACTAATCTCATGTTCAGACTTGTTATTACTTGGTACCATTAGATATTAACTAATTAAATGTTCCATTGATTTGTATACTTACCAGCCTATTGAGCAATACATTAATTAAGTGTTCAATGGGTCTTTTATTGTTTCGATATTTCATATGAAACCATTTTTCTTTTTATAATTATAATTCCCCTGGGGTGGAGGGATGGTTTTGGGATGATTCAAGCATATTACACTTAATGTGCAGTCAAACCTCTCTGCTAATGATAATCTGTATTTCCCGTCACTTCCCAGTGCTAGCATCACTGCCTCAGTTCTACCTCAGTTCATCAGACATTAGAGTTTCACAAGGTGCGTGCAATCTAGATCCTGGCATGCACACTTTACAGTAGGGTTTGCACTTCTATGAGAATCTAATGCCACCACTGATCTGACAGGAGGAGGAGCTCAGGCGGTGTTGTGAATGATGGGCAGTGGCTGTGAATACAGATAAAGCTTCACTCACTAGCCTGCCACTCACCTCCTGCTGTTGCTAACAGCTCACAGACCAGTATTGTTCTGTACTCTGGGGACTGAAGACTGCAGTTCTAACTAAATCAATAACTTTTCCATTTCAATAATTAATCCAATACACTACTTAGTAATAGTTGATGCTTTTATGGGAACACTGCCTTTCACGTGTTTCATTATTCTCACTTTATGTTTTATAATTGTTCTGATAGTGAAGCAACTGAAGCCTAATGCTTTCCCATTGAATGATGTTGTCTGGCCTTTCCCAAACACTCAATTATTTCCACTTTCATTTCCATTGCAATTACCTTTCTCTTTGCTGCAGGCTCACCTGAACTTGCAGTGGACCTTCGCTTTGAGACATAGTTATAAAGGTAAACAGATGTGCAATATTGAATAACAAAGTTAAGATGAAAGTGATGCTGTGGGTAAGTGACCATATAAACAATGAGACTAGCAGCTAGCGTAAAGATGCTGCCCCAATGAACCACTTATGCCATACAGATTTTTTTACATGCACAGAAGAAGCTAGTTCCTGAATTATTAATTATTTAATTATAAATTATCCTTGTAGGGAGGCTTGCTTGCTGTTAGTAAGCATGGAACTTCGTAAATTGGGTTGTCTGTAACCTGGGAACTGCCTATATCTGAAATTTAAATTTATGTCACATTTATGAGTCAAATTTTCTGAATTAATAAAAAGTAAATATTGAAAAGGAAATATGTTGTGATAGTTTGCCAAGAAAATCTAACTCAATCAATAAATTCAATTAAAATTAACAATCATCTTAATGTACGATAAGACAGAGGCAATATTGTTACTAGATAATGAAAATAAGCATTTAGAAAATGTGCTATTATCTTTTGAGTTTTGTAGTCACATCAAAACTGCGAAGAATATTCAACTGGAAGTTAAAATTTGTAAAAAAACAAAACAGAACAAAGCCATGGCACTGACCCCAATCAGTATCAGATTGTTCTAGAAATAATAAAATAGGTTTGCTGAATACAATACAAATACAAGAATCAGACTGATTTATGCAGAATAATTTACAATATATAGTATGTTCCCATAAACTCAGAATGTGTGGATTATCATATCAATGTTTTTGAATTATTGTGTTAATAATTTTGACAAAATTGGCTACAGACAAGAAGAAAAATTTCACTTACCACTTTATAATCTATTCAAAATATTAAATTAGCTAAATAGCTCATCAAAAATAAATTAGTGTGATAATATAGGGAAACTCTTTAATTGTAATGTTTTACAATCAGTGATAAAGTTCATAGGTAAAATACAAATCTAGAATTCATGAAGGGAAAAACTGAGAATCCAAAAAGAAAATATGAGCAAATTACATTAAGCTTCAAAAACACTGTATAAAGAATATATTTCAAATTTAAACAAAAATTAATTACAAGGGCTATCGGAAATATAGAGACAAAAACATTAACATTGGTATTATATTAAAATACAAGTCAGTAAGCAACAGAAAATTCATTAAAAGTATGCCAAGTTTCTACCCTAAGAAAAAAAGACATTCTATAAAAAAGACATCTGCACTCGAATGTTTATAGCAGCACAATTAACAATTGCAAAGATGTGGACGCAGCCCAAGTGCCCATCAATGCATGACTGGACTAATAAAATGTGGTATGTGTATACCATGGAGTACTACTCAGCCACAAGAAACAATGGTGATCTAGCACCTCTTGTATTTTCCTGGATAGAACTGGAACCCATTCTACTAAGTGCAGTATCCCAACAATGGAAAAATAAACACCACGTGTACTCACCATCGAATTGGTTTCACTGATCAACACCTAAGTCCACATATAGGAATAACATTTATCAGGTGTCAGGCAGGTGGTGGGGGAGGAGGGGATGGGTATATTCACACCTAATGAGTTGATGTGGACCGCCTGGGAGATGGACACACTTGAAGCTCTAAGGGTGGGGGGGTGGGGAGACAAGGGCAATATACGTAACCTAAACCTTTGTACCCCCATAATATGCTGAAATAAAAAAATATATGTCAAGTTGCTAAAAGTCATTGCACAAAGAAAGAAATGCCAATAGCATATAAATTCTTAAAATAGCTATCCAGTTCACTGTAATTAGTTAAATGCAAACGTAAAGATGAGAAAACAAGGAGAATGGCATACACTCCCATGGGGATTTAATATGTTACACAATTTTTGGAGGTCAATTTGAAACCACAATTTAAGATGTATCATTTGACTTCTCCACACAGTCTATGAATGGTAGTAGTTTACAGGATATAGATTTCTACTTTTATGATAAAAAAGTGACAGACTATTTTTAAGTAAGGAAATCTTTAAAAGTTCTAATTATTTAATTATATTCCAACTAAGAATCAGAATAAAATCTATTTCTTGCCCTAAGAAAAATATGAAATCTAATTGTTTTACTCTATGTTCTCAAACGTTACTCTGGGAGCGTATTTGCTACAATGCACTTGAAAGTTTAAATGATCCTAGAAAAATATATCATTTGACAGTCAATTTTTATTTATAATTTAAATATTTGTGTCTAATTATACATGCTAATAATTGTTTTAGATATGAAATTTATTATATTAATTATTAATCTTTACACTTAAAAACTTGTTTGTCAAAGCTTCATCTAATAAGAATACCATAATAATAAAGAATGACACAATTTACTACATATTGCCCTAAACATTAGATTATATATATTTTAGAATAATGATCAAATACTCCCTAAAACATATTTCTATATTTGCTATTCAATCATTGTCTTTCAGTAAATAAAATTTTTTTGCAGGGTATAGGAAAAAAACAAATTACAGAGATTGGTGATTATCATAGCAATGATTAAAAAGTAACACATTCCTCTCAATAAAATATGAAATTAATATTAAAATATTAAGTTCACTTATCATTAAATTGATATACTTCTCTTAGATACTGTAAATTTGTATAAAATAAATTATTTTTAGTAATAACACCTTTACATAGTGAACGGAATGACTCAAACAAATATGAAAAGTTTTATTTTTCCTTGCTTGTTTCCAGAGAGATTAAAAGGTATATTTTAAAGTTCATAAGACTGTATAAATTATAATTGAGTTAACAGTTCTTAAAAGTCATGAGCTAAATAAAATCTCCAATATAGTTGACATCAATATTTAAGGTAGGCACATATGCATATCTAATACTGTTTTTGGAAAAATGATATTTATAAGCTTTCTAACATTGGATGATTTTTCATGCCATGGATTATGCTTAAGATGTTAGTTAAATCAGCCATAAATGTTAACATTTGATTGATTGATGGTTGGATTTATATGAAAATATGTGGATAGTTAAAATGCTGGGGGATACATAGCATTGTTGACCTATCATAATTTTATGTCTCTTTTCTTTTTCCATATGCAAAAGAAATGCAATTTACACTATGTGCAAAAAAATTCTTATATCCACATTCAGATTTTTTTCTCTGTTTAATCATACAACTCAGTATTCTTTAGTGATAGAAACCATCCTGTACTGTATAATACACTGCAATACTTGATCACTCCCCATGGTTTTATTGTCTCTGCCCTTTGTCTGTTCCAATAGTCTTACATTCCATTACCTAAGGACTACACAGTTTCATCTCAATCTCTCTTGTACTTCAATCCCAACACGTTTCTTAGAACTTGTGTACTTCAGTTCATAGTTCCTTGACTGTTCATATCCTTACTTCCTTCTTAATCACCTTGCATTTTAGTACATTTCAGTACTTCTCACTTGTCTTCAATTTCAAAGATGCTGACTCTCTTCTTCCTCTCTCATACTCATTAGTCAAAACTCCAAATCTAGTTAGTTTTTTTTCTTTCTGATTTCTGTGCCTGGCCTGAGCTGCTGAATAGTGCTTGAGGAAACACACACACACACACACACCCACACACACACACCCCAGAAACACAAACACAAACACACACCAAGATGATATGCCTCATTGTAAAATAATGACCACAGACTTAAAAAATTTCTTCCTGAAGTGTTTGGAAGTCCTACAATAATTCAAAATGAATTTATCCGTCATACTGCAGAAAAACTATTTCATATCTTCTTTCTCTCTTTTCAAATTTCTAACAGCCCTCTTCTCACTCTCAACTCATAACCCTCCCTCTTACTTTCCTGAGATTATAAAGGTAATTATGAGAGAAGTTTCTCATTCTCCCGTCAACAATCTATGCATCAGCTTCTTCTATGTGTGACATTCTGCCAGTATAAGCCACCATTCATCTCTCTTGTCCACTGGATTCCATCTCCACTCATCTTGTCAAGACCCTACACCTGAAATTATGCCTTAATTCTCTGCATTACAAATTTTACTCATAGGTTTAACATACAAACATATTGTAGTATTTTTATTTAAAAATTTACAAGAAAAACAAAATCTATTTGTCCTATATTTCCCCATTTTCATCTCTCTTTTGCAGCAGTCCTAAGTAAAGGATTATGTACTTAGGGACACAAAGTCTTCACTTTCTTTTCACTGGATCTCACTCACTTAGAAACAACACAACAATGCTTTGCTTACTATAATTCCAATGAATCCCTTTGTATTAAAGACATCCATTAGCTTCCTGTAAGCCAAATGCATAAATTTTATGTACTCATTGCAGTTGTTAGTTGTTTCTGACTATTTCACCACTATGTTGTTTTAGAAAGCACTTTCACTTCTCTTCTACCTTTATTTATTATAAAATACACACATTTATATGCACAGAGACAAAACATCTACATAATGTTTAGCTCAAGAAATCAGGTCAAATAATATTATTCCTTTTAGCTTCTATTGAATGCCTCCCCAATCACATTCTCCTTCTATTCTCTCCCAAGGGTAGACCCTATTCCAAATTTTGTTTTTTATCATCCTTCTGCTTATCTTCATTGTATATGAATTTATTATGCTATATGTATTAATTTTAAGCTATTTTACTCAGTGCTATTTTGCGAGATCCATCCAGATTCTACAAAGAGATAAATTGCTTCTTATTTTTATTGCTGTATAGAATTATTATATGAATATGTCACAATCTATTTGTTCATTATTTTCTCTATTGAGAATATGGTCCCTTCCAATATTGTTAATTAAATTAGAACAAATGCTGACATGAATATTCTTCCTGATGTACATGGAGAAGAGCTTCCCTGGAATTTTTAACTAGAAGTAGAATTAATGTCTCAGTTGCAATTGTGAACTGTATTGCATTAAACAGTCAAGTACAACTGTCTTTTTGATAAAATGACTTCTTTTCCTTTAGGTAGATGCCCAGTGGTGGGATTGCTGGATCGAATGGTAGGTCTACTTTTATTTCTTTGTGAAATCTCCATATTGTTTTCCATAGAAATTGTACTAATTTGCATTCCCATCAACAGTGTATAAGCATTCCTTTCTTTCTTCATCCACACCAATATCTATTGTCTTTTTTACTTTTTAATTATAGCCATTCTGATAGGGGTAAGGTAACATCTCATTGTGATTTTCATTTGCATTTCCCTGAGGATTAGTGATGTTCAGCATTTTTTCATGTTTGTCATCCATTTGTCTATCTTCTTTGAAAAGTTTCTGTTGATCTCTTTTTCCCACTTTTTAATGGGTTTAATTGCTTTTTCCTTGCTGGTTTGTTTGAGTTCTTTGTTAATTCTGGATATTAGCTGTTTATCAGATATGCAGTTTGAGAATATGTTCTCTTATTGTGTAGGTTATCTAGTTGCTCTGTTGATTATTTCCTTTGCTGTGTGGAAGCTTTTTAATTTAGTCCAAGTCCCATTTATTTATTTTTGTTGTTGCTATAATTGCCTTTGGGTTCTTAGTCATAAATTCTTTGTCTAGGCCTATACCTAGAAGAATTTTTCCTACATTTTATTCTACAATTTTTATGGTTTCATGCCTTACATTTAAGTCTTTTATCCATCTTGAATTAATTTTTGTGAGTGGTGAGATATAGGGGTCCTATTTCATTCTTCTGGATGTGGCTATCCAATTACACCAGAACCATTTATTGAATAGGGCTTCTTTTTCCCAGTGTATGTGGTTGTCTGCTTTGTCAAAGATCAGTTGGTTGTAGGTAGCTGGTTTTGTATCTAGGTTCTTTGTTCTGTTTCATTGGTCTACAGCTCCATTTTTGCACCAATGCCATGCTGTTATTGTTACTATAGCTTAATAGAATACTTTGAAGACAATAACATTCACAATAGCTGCAAAGAAAATAAAATACTTGGTAATATATTTAACCAAGGAGGTGAAAAATCTCTATAAGGAGAACTGCGAAAAGCTGACAAAAGAGATTGCAGATGAGTACATGCTTGCAGTCCCAGCTACTCTGGAGACTGAGGCAAGAGGATCTTTTGACCCCAGGAGTTCGAGGTTGCTGTGAGCTAGGGTGACACCACAGTACTCTAGCCCAGGAGATAGCATGAAACTCTTTCTAAAAAAAAAAAAAAAAAAAAAAAAAAGGAAGAAAGAAAGAAAGAAAAAAAAAAAGAAATTGCAGATGATACAAACAAATGGAAAAACATATCATGTTCATGGATTGGTAAAATCAAATAGTTTAAATATCCATACTGCCCAAAGTGATTTACCTGTTAAATGCAATCACCATGAAAATACCAATGTCATATTACACAGATCTAGAAAAAATGATTCTACATTTCATCTGGAACCAAAAGAACCTGAATAGCCAAGGCAATCTTATGAAAAAAGAACAACTCTGGACACATCACATTGCCCTTTATTTTTCTTTTGAGTCTTCCCATGTCGCAGTTCTTGGTCCTCTTAGCTTTGCTAATTCCATTTACTCTGGAGTGATTTCATTTAGTCTGAAAGATTTAAAAACCACCTATGCCTGATGACACCTTATTTCATTAAGGTGATTGTTTTCTTCAAGTTCCTGCTGCCAAATACTCTTCTGTCAAATCTTTTGTCCTAATTTATTCTATCCTAACTATTTCTACTGCTTCAAATGTCATTCAAAACATGTCTCCTCTATCCTACATCACAGGAATAAGCTCATAGCTGCTCTTCCTACTTCTACTTTATTTTCAGCATGAAAATCAGAATAGTCTTTTAAAAAACATATCAGATCATGTCACTACTCTGTTCAAATTCAAATTTAACATTTTAATTAGTTCTGTTCAAATTCATTTTTTAATGACTCTTCCTTGGCCATCATATTTAATACGGAAAATTTACTTCTGTTACTCCTATTTGGCCTTCCCAATTCTCCTTACCTTGCTCTCTGTTTTCTTTGTACTTTTTTCTCTTTGAAAATTCTGTATAAAATACTTCTTTGCATTGGTTAATCTCTACTATATGAATGTAAGCTCCATGAGAGTATGGATCCTCATGGCTATATTCACTGTCTATTCCAAGTGACAAGAGTAGCACCTAGCACGTAGGCAGTACATACTAGTTGTACTAACTGGTTAAGTGCATAAACAAATCAGTCCTGTTAATAAATATGCTGCATCTCTAACATGTAACATTTATGATACCATTTTTTAAACTAATGAAATTTGTATAAAATAGTATTGCATTTTGATCTTGGTTTGCACCTGTCTGATTATTAGTGTGCATATCTCTTCATATATTTATTATTTGAATGTGTTTGTATATCATTAATGTTACCTCTTTGTCAATTATATATGTTGCAAATGTCTTCTCTAAATTGGCAATTTACTTTTTCACTTTCTTTAAGATGTCTTTTGGTGAACAAAAATGCTTAAATTGAACATATGTTTTAGTTTGTTTTTTAAATAAATCTTCTGTGCTATGCTTATGAATTATCTCCCTACTTCAAAAACAGAAATACATTCATCTATATTTTCTCCAAAAGTTTTAGAAAGTGTTGCCTTTGGTATTTAAATTCTTGAACTATTTCAATTGCTGTTGTGTATAGTTGAGACTAGGAGTTTTTCTTTTTCAGATGTATTTGTTGATTATTCATTTAATGAATAGCTCCTCTTTTTTTCCTTTGCTGTATCATGCTACCTGGTCATTTATCAGAGTTTCATAGATGTACAAGTTTACTTTTGAGTGCTTGATCTTACAGAGCTGGTTGATATGTCTAATTCTGTGTCACTACCATATATCCTTAATTATCATAGTTTCAAAATTAACCATGATATCTGATAGGGAGTGTCCACTCATATGCATTTGGATTCCTATGTGTCCAAATAAGAAGTGTATTTTACTTCTTATTACTATTTTGGTTTTTTTAAGTCTTCTTTTATGAATGGCACTTGTCTGCAACTATTAACTCTTCTTGTCTTATTTTCATATGAAGACTCACACAATACACTGGGAAATTAAAATATTTTGTATTCTCCAGAATGCAAAAAGTTTGTAATATTAGAAATACCTATTTATACAATGTTTAGCATCAGTTTTCTCTGTAGCCATAGGGAACTTTTCCAGTGTTTCATTTTTGTTTAATTTTTAGCACTTGCTTTCTAAAGTAAATGATTTTAGAAAACTAAAATTTTGATATTTCTGATTAGATTAGTTTTGGTTAATTTTATGTTTCAAAACATTTCTTCATTTGCTGGTTTGAAATTTATCAATGTTACTTATTTTCTTTTAAATGTCATCTTTGTATTTTATATGCTTATTTAACATAAAATCTAAGATTAATATAAAATTTTCAACTATTCCTAAAAATTCAAGAATGTTAAGATGGTCTATCGCTATAGTATTAATAGTTCTCAAAGTTTAGTGAGCATTGCAATCACCCAGGAGGCTTGTTAAAACACAAGTATCTGGGCTCCACATCTGGAAGGTCTGATTCATTAGGCAAGGTCTGAGAACATGAATCATTCAGAAATTCATTGATGATATTAATGCTGCTGGCCCAAGGATCACATTTTGTCAACCTCATTGGTAGCAGATGCTATTACTGATTTGTTCCTGTCCCAGTCATCCACCCTGAGTTCTCCCAGGAACACAGGGAATTTCCTATATCAATAGTCACCTGTCCATCTCAAGGACACACTTTGCTGCCTGAAGTATTTCTCCAGAGCCAAAAGGTCTCCTTTGCCAATATAAGATACCTTGAAGTTCTCTGAGATGTTTGATGATAGCCTTCAACCCATAAAGGCTGCACATAATTCTCCTGAGTGTAACTAACAAGTATGAGCTCCAGTTATCCACAGTAATGACTCATTTGCTAAATCACACTTTATTGTACTTAGTTCTTTCTGTTCTCCTTTCTCTACTTTTACACTGTATTTCCTAGAATTACCTTCAAATAAACTGCCTACTACCCATGCTCAAGTCCAGTCTTATTCTCTGCTTTTGACAGAACACAACTCAGGCAATTATATCAGTGTGGGCCTAGAAAACATATCTTCATGTTGGAAATTTGGGAATTGGATCAATTGATGAAATTGAAAACTAAGATCTTATTGGTATAAGAAAAAAGATGTGATAACCACAGGCACTGCAGCATAAGAGTTTGTAAAACCCTAACCCATGGGGGATTCAGATAAGGTACAAGTGGAAGAGTATGAACTAGCTTATGTGAAGCCTCTGGCTCTCTAAACATGTGGGTACAATGGTAATTTTAAAAATTTTGAGTTGTGTTGCTTTTGTTAACTGCCCAGAAGACTTGAGGAAGTAGAATGCCCAAGAAAACATGCAAATAGGCCTTCAATGCTTGACTTGGTGGGGGTGGCTGTGCTAAAAATCAAACATTTAAAAGTAGCAGAGCTGCAAAGCAAACTTATTTTAATGCAGTTTTGACAAGTCTCTATTCTAAATTCTGCTCACTGATTCCAGTGTAACACCCATGTGTCCTGTTATGGAACATGTAAATGAATGTTTTTGTGAACATTAGGTATCCAAGTTAACCAAATGTCTCCTGCAAAAGTGAAGCATCCTTCCATTACCAGGAGATCATACAAAGGCCTCACATGAGGTAGATGTCTCACTTGGTGATACATGTATTTCAATGTCCACTGCCACTCCACTGCATTGTCTCTATAGCAATAATTAGTGACACTCCTCAGCATGGTCAAATTTGCAAAAACAGTCTCTGCTACAGGAATAAATAACTATGTACCAAAAACTTATAGTATCTTCCTAATATATACTGATAGGAAGACTAGAACCAGAAGAACTGCTTATGGAAGTGTTTGAGTGTGCTGGATGTAGGCGGACAAAATATTAAGCTAAAAAGGGAAATATCTGAGGATATAGGAAACTCTCTTGTGACTCAAGATTAAATATTCTGACTAAATCACCTGTAACTGGCCCTGATGTACTACTGTCATGGATATTTGCAATTTAAACATGACATAACTCCAGTTAATTAGATTAAGATTATTAAACTGCCTTGAAAGAATGTTTAGCAAGGGTTCAGAGGGTTTAAGAAAAGTGTGAATTTTAAAGTAAGACTATTGCCAGAAAGCAAAGAAACAACCAGAAGGCTATGTTCCCTGAAAGGTGCAGATAATACAATAAGAAATATACAAGGGAATGATGTAACATGATTATATATGATAATAGAGACATGAAGCACTGGGCAATGGAATATTGATATTTCTTGGGGGGAAATAGATAAATAGAAAACAAAAATGTATGGCCACAAGAAGATCAAAGTCTTGCAAGATAAAGGCTGATGTCAGCAGATATAATGGAAAATACCATAATTTTTCATACAGCTTTGAAATCTGAACCAGTTCCTAGACCAAGAGCGTATCAACTGAAGGGAAAGTTGGGTTCTCTTGAGGACAGAACCTGTAATACCAAAAATAAATATATATATACAATAAACATTCTTCCAACCAGAGGGGTACTGGAACCTGTTTATACAAGCTTTCAGGAGCTTATTATGAGTATTTTTGCTCAACTCCATATTGGTATTAATATTGTCTTAATGTATTAATATCGGTATTAATATTTCCATATTGGTAACTTCAAATTAGCCATGGTGGGTGTAATTAAAGCAAATGTTACAAATTAAGGTGATCATCCCCCTGTCCACCCTCCAGGGGGTAGGTTGTTAGAAAATTGTCAGCACACCAGTTTCCATCAGTTTTCCAGCACAATTGTACACTGAAAGAAGGGAAATACCAAGCTCTTTAAACAACTATTGGGAACAAGCTTTGAATTGACTTCTTTACACTGATTTAGTTCCACTGAACGCTGATGCTGTGTTCAATGCTCCTGTCCCTGGTTGCATAATTGAAATGCTATATTGAAAGCTGACAGAATCCGTACACTTGCCAATCTATGGATTCAGAGCCATTATAATGGAATAAACCAAGGGAAGCCCCTAAAAATTACCCCTGAGCCAAGAAAGTAAATCAGAATTACCACCACATTTCATATGAAATTGAATGGTTAAGTGCCACCATACAAAATTGAAATAATACAGGGGTAGTCAATCCTATTCAGTTAATGGGTTTAGGTTCTAAAAACTAAATAAATAAAAACAACAAAAAAAGAAACAAATGGTGAAAGGTCAATGACATTTCATGACTGCAAACTTACCCAATTAATAGTGTGGGTATAAGCTTCTGTGCAAGATGTGTTATGTTTAATTTTATAGATTAATAAATCAATAGACTCTGGCACCTGGTATGCAGGTATTTTGAAGCAATCCCTTAAACACTATTCAAGAAAGAGGCTCAAAAAGTGTTCACAGTAGCATGGAATGCAAAACAATATATACCCACTGAACTGTTCCATGATTATTTTTCATTTTATTGGTTTTAATTTTTTTGTAGTTCTTACATATTTATATTTTTTGATACATAATAGATGTTCATATTTTGGGGGCATATGTGCTACTTTAATTCATTCATGTAATTTGTTAACATCAGTGTAATTGGGATATCCATCACCTTAAATATTTATCTTTTCTTTATGCTAGAAAGATTCAATTATTCTATTCTAGCTATATTTGGTTTGTAATTTTTTTTATTTTTAATCACTATGGATATATAATAGGTTTCAATGTGAGCAACTGAATAGTAATTTTTCTCAGTAGCTTTAGGAGGAAATCTGGCTAATGCCTCAAATTTATCATAAACAAAGGATAAATCCATCAGAGATTGGTTAAAAACTCCTCCAAGGTATTGGTTTGCTAGCTAATATTTGCCTGATACATGCTATCAGGTTGGACTGAGTGGGCTCCCATGGTCAGAGGAAGTGTCTCAGGTGCTTGAAGTTGTAAGTCAAACAATGTTTGACCTAAAGAAGTACATCATTATCTGCGACCTTTCCCCAGGATAACTGTGCACTAACAAAAGGGGAAGCTCTTTAAAAGGCTATTGAAATCGGGCTTTAAACTAACATGAATATATGAAGAGAGCTGAAATGTCATCATGAAATCCTCCTTATACCCCTTGCATTTGGAAGCTGGAAAATATGGGATGTGCTTGTGAACGTGGAGAAGTGAGTGATATAAGAGAAAAGTGAAGTCCTTGCTAAACATCTCTCACCTTACACATCGACTGTTTTACCACATAGTAGGTACTACAAAAAATCTATTTATTAACAAATTTTCAGCAACTGTAAACCATATACTAAATCACTTCCTTCAAATAAAATCAACAAACAATGGTTAAAATTTTTGCAATCATGAATCTATTTCTTTTTAAATTTGTGATTCCATTTTCATAAACTTTGTAGCTGTCTATTTAAAAACCACTCACTAGATATAAATATTTCTGGCCCCTGCAGCAATTCAGAACATAGGATTAAACTTTAACAAGGCCGCTGAGCTATAAAAACTGTAGGCTCTGAAAAGATTTAAGTATAGGAACGTGTCACTTAACGATGGGGATAAGTTCTGAAAAATATGCTGTTAGGAAATTTTGTCCTTGTGCAAACATCATGAAACATACACAGACTTTGATGGAGTGCCCTACTATACATCTAGACTATATGGTATAGCCTAGCACTTCTAGGCTACAAACTGGAACAGTATGTTACTATACTGAATACTGTAAGCAACTGTAACACAATGGTAAGTATTTGTGTATCTAAACATATCTAAACATAGAAAAGATACAGTAAATTATGTTATAAAAGATAAACAATTGTAAATATGTATAGGGCACATTATCAGGAGTGGAGCTTAAAGGATTGGAAGTTTCTCTTGGTGAGTCAGTGAGTAGAAAACATGAAGACCTACATTATTGTACACTACTGTAGACTTTATAAACACTGCACGCATAGGCTATTTATTTATTTATAAATTCATTCTAAAAAGTTATTTCTTCAATGGTAAATGAACATTAATTACTGTAACTTTCTTACATTATAAACTTAAATTTTTTAACTTGTTGACTCTTTTGTAATGACATAGCTTAGAACACAAACACACTGCACAGCTGTAAAAAAATTTTACTTTCCTTATATTCTTATTTTATAAGCTTTTCTATTTTTATTTCTTTTACTTTTTAAAATTTTTGTTAAAAACTAAGACAGAAATACACAGTTTATCCTTGGCCTATACAGAGTCAGGATCATCAATTTCACTTTATTCTACCTCCACATTTTGTCCCACTGGAAGGTCTTCAGGGACAATAACATCCATAGAGGATAAGATGGCAACGCCTTCTTCTGGAATACCTCATGAAGGACCTGCCTGAGGCTGTTTTACACTTAATTTTTTTTTAAGCATAATAAATTATGATACAAAGTATAGTATAGTAGATACATAAACCAGTAACAGACATTTGTTATCATTATCAAGCATTATGTACTATAGATAATTGTATGTGCTATGCTTTTATTTTAATACAACTGGCTGCATAGTAGATTTGTTTACACCAGCATTGCCACAAACACATAATACATTGCATTACCACATTATGACGGTTACAAAGTCACTAGGTGATAGGAATTTTCAGCTCCATTTTAATCCTGTGGTACCACCCTCCTATATGTAGCTAGCCCTTGATCAAAACGTCATTATGAGTCACATGACTATACAAGTACTAATACCCAATTAAGTATTGGAGATGAGTTAGTTGGATACATACAATTAAATGCTACTGATTTATCCACTGTAATTCTTAAGCATGTTTATCAGAAAATAAAATCCTGCCAAATGCTGGAAAGTAGGCTCATAGTCTCATACTCACTTTTCCTCTCCCCTTAACAGCATTTCTCTCTAGCATTAAATATCCCCAGAAAACCCCCATGACAAAACATCTCCAGTCCTTGGAGAATCCATGGATCTATCTCTTCTCCCTCACATCTCTACATTCCCTTGAACCTAGCTCCCCTCAGTCACCATCACGAATATAGGTATGTGGCAGATATTCAGCTTTAAAGTCCTGTTATTTTTACTCAAGTAAATTTATTTCTCCCAAGGATTAATTTTAATAGCTGCATGCTATCACTGACATAATATTATTTTCTGTTCTCAATATCGTGTAACATAATTTGCATGATTTTAGTGAGCTATAATTTCCGTACACAAAATTATATCTATTTTAAATGCACACTTTGATGAGCTGGACAAATGTATGTGCTGATATTATCATCACACTGACCAAGGTATAGAATATTTCTCTTATCACAGAAAGTTCCCTCAGTGACAGTTTTCAGTTCATCCATTCCCTGCCACCACCTTCAAATCTCCAAAGTAATCCCTTTCTGATATCTATTAGCATGGATTAGTTTAGATCCTTTTTAAACTTCATATGAGTGTAAAAATGCAGGAATTTCTCTTTTCTGTTGTCTTCTTTTGTACAACATAGTGGTTTTGAGATGCATACATGGCATTTTGTGCATCACTACTATGTTTTTAAGTGTCGAGTAATATTTCATTGAATGAATATACTACAGTGTGTTTATCATACTCCTGTTGTTTAAATATCTGGATTTTTTTCCAGACTTTGGCTATAATGAATACCTGTTTTTAACATTCTTGTATGAATACTTTGTGTTCATGTTTTCCTATGCCCACAAAGTATTTATGAAGTAGAATGGCGGGTTAATCAAGTGGATACATTTTTACCTTTAAAAAGCACAAAAAAGTTTTTAACATCAGTTCTACAGTTTTACAATGGCACCAGGAATGTGTTAATATTCTAGTTATTTTAATTTTTTCTCAACATTTGAAATTATATCTTTTTTTACTTTTTTAAGTTTACAGTTAGTGGTATTTCATGCTAATTTAATATAAAGTTATCTGATGAATAATGAAGTTATTTGTTTTTGTATTTATTAGTCAATTGTATACTGAGAGAGAGAGAAAGTGCCTTTATAAGTCCTTTCTCATTTTTAATTGGGTTGTTTGATTTTTAAAAGTAATTATTTACTGGTACAAATCCTTTGTTGGATAAGTGTATTAGAAATATTCTAAATACTCTTTCAGTCTGCATATTACTGTTTCTTATTTAATAGAATCTTTGATAAATAGAATTGAAACTTGTAAAACTATGTATACAATGTAAGAAATATAGTAGGTACTTGTATCCATTATTGAATAAACAACTTTTTACTTCTCTGTGAAGGCTTATTCTCTTGTAATTTGTCCCTTTGGGGCTTTTCAATGTTGACTGCATTTTGATAATATCATAAACTCTATGGTCTTTGGTTTATCTTTGAAAAATATTTTCATGAGAGTAAGTGCAATTTTATACCTCTACAGTCTAATCTGATGTAGAAGATCCTATTTATTCTAATTTTAATAATAATTCTTTGCATATATCAATGTCCAATACAATAATGGGTGTTTATGATTTTATATTAGGATACTTAGAAAACAGAAATATTTTGTTTTAAGAAGCAGGAAAATACTCAGGACATTTGATTAAAAAGCAATGATAGGCCAGGTGCAGTGGCTCATGCCTGTAATCCTAGCACGGTGGGAGGCCGAGGCTAGCGGATCATTTGAGCTCAGGAGTTCCAGACCAGCCTGAGCAAGAGCCAGACCCCGTCTCTACTAAAAATAGAAAGAAATTATATGGACAACTAAAAATATATATAGAAGAAATTAGTCGGGCATGGTGGTGCGTGCCTGTAGTCCCAGATACTCGGAGGCTAAGGCAGGAGGATTGCTTGAGCCCAGGAGCATGAGGTTGCTGTGAGCTAGGCTGACGCCACGGCACTCTAGCCAGGGCAACAGAGCAAGACTCTGTCTCAGAAAAAAAAACAAAACAAAAAAAAAAAACAATGATAGCAAGTTTTCAAAATTAATAAACAAGGTTTTAATTATATATAAAATTATAGCATTTGTAAAAGCTCATCTTCTCATACTGTTGGAGAAAGTGATTTTATTCTATCAAGTATATGTAACTTTTGTAAAAAGTTCAGCAGTAAAGTTTAGTTAAATTTTAAAATTTAAAAATAGAAATTTTTGCCTAACAGTTTCATGCATAGTATGACTAAATAATTACATTTTTATAAAAGACTGATGATGAAATGTAGGATTGGGATTTTAAAATAAGGATTGGTTTTAATTTAAGAGAATTTAAGAGGAATTTCACCTTCATTTTACGCTGAACATAATGAACCTAATTAGCCCTTGAATTTTGTATTAGTGGTTAGGTCATCTAAAATCAATTTAATATTTGCATTCATTTATACTACTAATCTTGCTCCAAGAAGTAGAAAATATGGCAATTAGTTTCTGTCATTTGAATACAACACTACTGGTATATGTTAAGTTTACTGAAATCTTATAACTCTTATAATTTTATTAAAATACAGTCATAAAATTTCACTTTAATATGTTTTCTAGTGTCATTATTTGTGCAACATGATTAGTAACAAGATAATTTATTCAAATACCATAATTCCTTCTTGTTATTATGGTTTCTAATTTTGTAAATTTTTATTAAACATTAAATATTCATGAGTTTGTTTTACTTTTTAGTTGTCATCAATGATGCAGTGTGGTGCTGTGGGCTAGTCTTTCTTGTGAACATTGTTATTAATCAAGAAATGCTATAAAATGCTCTTTGAAGAATAAACTATACAAAGTAATAAGAATGTATATTTTACATTCTATTAGTCATTCTGGGGAAAGTCCATCAAGTATTTCACCAATATTATTCATTAAAAATAAAGTTAAATTCATGAATCAATTAGAAAATATGACAGTTAATCTAGCTCTGATGAAGATTAACCTAGACTAAATATTTTCTATGCATTTTTAACACACATTTATTTAGCATATTTGAAATCTATTTTTGAGGTATATTTTCAAAATCATTTTACCCTTAAAGAACATATAGCCTCAAGATTAATTTAAGGAGACCTGGGCCCAAAAGCCAAAAATACACTTTGTGCACTTCTGTGTCCTAAAATCTATACATTAATATTAGCATAGACTCAACTCTAGTGTATATGAACAGCATTCTATATGTAATTGTGGTCAGAAATGATTTCAAAATGTAAACCCGTTTAAATATCTATAGATCCAACATTGTGTTCCACCTTTTAAAATTTTATAATTAAATTGTACAGAATTTTTCACACTATCCTATACTTCATGTTGAGTAGTTTTAATGTCTGAGCTACACTGAGTTCTACTAGCAAGAAAGTAATTGTTACTGTGAAGTAACACATCTTGATAATTCTGACATCCTTATACAGCAGAGTAACGTTAAATGCAGATAAAATACTGGTATATTTCATGGACCAAATCATTGCTGCTGCGTCATTTCATGAATCCAGTTGTATAGGTTTCCCACAACTAGACAATGCTCAAAATTCTTACTGATTCTTATGTATCAAGTCCCATCCCCCACTTTCCTTCTGGGCCTTTGGATCCCATGAGGGCCAGCTCTGTGCAGGGCACATTCTGTTAAAGGTCCCATATTAAAATGAAGCAGAGAGACAGACCTTGATTTAAGTTTATGTAATTTAAGGAAACACAATTTTTCAGTAACAGAAATAAAAATATTTCCACTAGATCTAATTCACTAATTCCAAAGAATCTCTAATCATTCCTACATTTTTAAATCAAAACATCAATTCCTAAAGTCTAAACCTATGTAAGATTTGCATACTTGCATCTTTCTTCAAGGCAGTTTCATTGTGAAATGTTAAGAAATGCCTGTGAAAATATTTCTCAATGTGAATAGTGACATTCTTTTGCATTTTCATCCTATTAATTAAAATTTAGTGTCACAGATGAGTCTTAGGAAATATTATAATCTTCTATTATAAAGGTTAAAATAAATTATTCAAGAATCTCAGGACATAATAGGCAATCTTAGTTTGATTTTCCATTCACTTCAATGGGAAATGTGGAAGATTAATGAGAAGACAAAAAAGTTTCCTAAAATGGTGAGAATAAAATGAAAGAAGTATTTTAATTAGGCAGGTTGAGCCAGAAATACATTCAACTTCTAATTTTCTTCTATTGAAAGTGAATAGGAAAACATCACTTTTTGGATGATTCTTTAATTGTGTGATATAAACAATTGCATTTAACACCTTCAATATAAGAAAACTGAGGGTTAGAGAGAGTTAGGGACTTCCCCAAGACTTCATAAATAATAAAAAGGAAAGTTTTGTTTGACATAAGACTCGTCATTTAACCAAGGTATCAGTCAGACCAGTATCTCAGTAGCTTAATTTTTTAAAAAGTTATTTTTAACTCATGGTACAGGTTCACTGCAGTTTAGTTGGTGGCTATGATTCACTTCCAGGACCCAGGCTGAAGGATTTATTATCTGGAACAATATCAATCATTTTCAGAAAAGAAAGAAAATTTCATGAGCTGAATACTGAGTCTTAAGTGCTTCTGCTTTAAGGAACCCATAAGTAATAATGATCAGAGTGTGAATCCATGAAACCTCTTTAGAAAGCAAATTGAACGTATCCGTTGAATTTTTTTTATTTATTTATTATAGCTTATTATGCGGGTACAACCGTTCTGGTTAAATATATTGCCCATGCCCCTCCCAACCCCCCCCCCCCCGAGTCTGAGCTTCAAGAATGTCCATTCCCCAGACAGTGCACACCGCACTCATCATGTAGGTATACACCCATCCTCTCCCCCACCCCCATCGAAAGTGCATGTATTATTTGATACCAAAACTCTTCTAGTTTTTTTTCTGCAGATATAGTTACAACCATTCAATATTCATTGGCCAAAGCAAATCACACAGCTGTACCACCTTCGTGGTAGCAGGGAATCCAAATTACATTTACCCCAAAGAAGGACTGAAGTGTATATCTAACTCTTTTGCTGTATTTGAATGTATATGTGTATTTATATGTGAGGATTTGTGTATGTGAAATACCTCTTATATCCATTTCTATAAATATTATTCTATCAGTATGATGGGAAAAAATCGTGTTATTGTAGATTCACTCCTAGGTATTCAGAGATTTGTAATTTTAATAGCCATGTATACTACAAACATGTTTTTGCCTAAATTACATATATGTATGTGTATATATAGAATACATTAAATATATAACTATATATTTGTTATTTTATAAGTATTTAATTTACTTTGTTTGGGCTTTCCCCTGTGCCTTCTTTTTGCCCTGTAAGTTTTTAAAAAAAAATTTGTCCAATTTCATAGTCCTTTCGTTGATAGCTTCTGGGAATTCTTTATTATTAAAAGGCCTTTTTTCAAGTCCCTGTAGTCTGTCATGCCTTTATTGTGACATTAAGCTTAGATCATTCATTCATGAAGAATTTATTGGGATCTTGGATTGAAATAGATATCTAGCTTTATTTATTTTTCAAGATGACTACTTCCAAAAAGCAATTGACAGCCCATCTCTATCTTTACTGACATGATGTATACATACTTCTCTCATGTTGAAGACTACTTTGTTTTTTATCTCAGTTCAGATAATAAAGTCTCATAGCAGAGGAGTAAGTAAATGATTAGCCAGGTTGTAAACACAGTATACAAACAAAAAATAAATGTAAACAAAGCCTCCAAGTACAAAAGGGCAGCTAGATTTCATTACAGACTGATGTGAAAACTGCCCACAGAGCAGTCTTCTGTTAGAACAAGGACCATTTAATAGAAAAAAAGAAGAAAAAGAAGGATGACAAAGGATGATCTCATGTACACCAAATTGTGTTTTGAAGAAGCAAGTTAACTAAATTTATGTCTTGGTATGTTTCCCAAGGAGGCATAAAATTAACAAACTAATGTTTAGTTTATTCTTAATCAATTATTTGGTGGGGCAAAAAGAACAATGAGGCTAAAAATGATAATTAAGCAAAAATAAGATTTTTTTTAAAATTTCAGAATATTACGGGAGTACAAACGTTTTGGTTACACAAATTGCTTTTGTATTGTTTGAGTCAAAGTAAGTGTGCCCATCCCCCAGATAGTGTGCATAGTACCCCTTAGGTGTGAATTTACCCTTCTCCTCCTCCCCCCACCTACCTGCTTGATTCCCAATGAATGTTATTTCCATATGTACACATAAATGCTGAATGATTAGTTCCAATTTAATGGCAAGTATATGTGGTGTTTGTTTTTCCATTTTTGTGACATTAATTTATTTCAAATATTTACTGTTTTTAAAACTGCAAATCAAGAATACATTCAATATTAGAGGTGGTACATAATTTTGTCCCTC
This sequence comes from Varecia variegata, assembly GCA_028533085.1. Taxonomy (NCBI): domain Eukaryota; kingdom Metazoa; phylum Chordata; class Mammalia; order Primates; family Lemuridae; genus Varecia; species Varecia variegata. The sequence continues at coordinate 45,646,684 of CM052445.1, read as the reverse complement.
CTCATTTATATGCATCAATCATCTCAAAATTCTATACCTGGTATATTACAGTAATTTGTAAAATTTATTATTACCACCTGAAAACTGAATTTATTATATGGGTATTAAATTATTGTCTATATCTGTTTTTTGTCAATTGAGTGACTGTATGTTTTCCTCAACTAATTGAAAATATTACATTTCCTCTAGCTTTTCTGTAAATCAATAGTATTCCCCATTGTCAAGAATGGCAGAAAAAATCATAATAAAAAACAAACAAACAAACAAAAAAGAATAGTATTCCCCATAAATACTCATTCACCATATATGGCAACTAAGCATATGATTTACAAATTAATAATGCAGAATACAATCCTTTGAAATGCAAGTAATTATAGTTTTTAGAAAGAAAAATGCCCTACTGATCAAATAATGACAGATTTCTCTCTGAAATTAGAATTGAAGGAAACATGTCCTTTCAAATAATTTCTATTCAACAATGTAATAAGGCATGAAAAACTAATTGAAGTATAAAAATTAGAAAGAAAGAAACTTAATTTTATTCTCATAATATAGGATTGTACACTTAAAAATGTAGATGAATAAATTGAAATACTTTTGAAAAGTAAATTTAGGAATTAGTGAAATTTAGTATTAAAACTTGTTTCCTAGTATAAATTCAATATATGGAAGTCAATTTTAATTCTCTATATTAACAACAAATATTTTGACAATGAAATTTCAAAATAGATGTTATTTATAGTAACATCAAAAACATTTTAATATGTTGGGATAAATCTGAATAAATATATACAAACCTGCTAAATATAACATTGTTGACAGAAATGTCAAAAGGAATGAATGAAAGTAGAACACCACATGGAATCCATTATTAAAATGGAATTTAATTAAGAAAACACACTACTAGATGTGGATATTTATTAGAATGCACCAATAATTAAGAATGAATATTTTTGTAAAGATAACCAAATCAACCTATGTAGCAAATTAGAGAATGGAGAGTTAAGGAAAAGTTTTAATTGTGTCAAACACTTAATAACAAAGTTACTTTAAGTGTGCCATGGAGGAATGGCTTGTATCTTAAATAATGGTTTCAAGTCAATTAAATACACATAAGTAAGAGAGAAGGGAAAGGGAAAAGAAGGGGAAGGGATGGGAGAAGGTAAGAAGTGATAGAATGTGAGGGCAGAGAAGAAAAGAGAGAAAAGAAAAGCAAAAACTTGACCCCACTGTACACCATAGAAACATATTTCATGTGGACTGTAAGTGTAAACGTTAACAGCAAAACGATAAATCTCTGAAAGATAGGACATATAAAAAAGCTATTATATATTCTTATTGAGAGCAAAAGAGTTTTTAATCAGGAACTAATGTTATTAACATTTTAGGACAGTAATGATGTTAAATTCAAGCTCTTATAATACATTCTTCACAAATAATCCTAAAGTCAGTCAGTAATAATGCACATCAGAGAGTGGAAGATATTTGTACATCTTTTAAAAAATAAAATACTTATATTGAGACTCTGTAAAGACATTCCACAAAGCAAGAAGATGAAAGAGGAGAAAAATTTTAGAAAAATGGGTAAGTACTTAAAGAGGTATTATAAGGAAGGATATTCAAATGACCAACAAACATATAAAAGTTAATCAATCTCATCAGTCTTTCAGGAATTCGTCAAATAAAACCAACAGCATTGCCCTAAAACACACACCCAGATAACTAAAATTAAAGACTGAAAATATCAAATGTTATTGAGAGTATGGAACAATGTGAACCCTTATACAGCTTGTAGAGATATAAGGAGCATAAACACTTTTAGCAAAGTATTGAATAGTATGTCGTAAAGATTAGTATATATCATAACCTATGCTCCAGCAGTTTCTCCATTGAGGAATATGCTAAAAAGAAATACACACCAAAATGTACAAAATGTTCATGTACAAATGCACACATTAACAAATGTATGCACATTTGATTCATTTGTACAAATGCATATGTATAAAATGTGCAAAAATTTACAAATTAACAAACGTTAACAAAAGTCTCATTTGTGGATTATTGATAATTACTAACTAACCAATTGAAAACATTCCAAATGCCCATCAGGAGTGAAATGACTAAATATATTTAGTGTAGTAACATAGAGGAATAGAATACACCATAGATAATCCTCACAAACATAATGCTGAATGAAATAGTTAGAAATAACACAATATAGACTACATACTTGTATTTATACAAAGTTCAAACTAAAGCAAAGCTTGTTTCTAATAGTACAAGTCAGGGCAGTGGTTACTTTTGAGGACCAGGTGGGTCAATGAATAAGAAGTGGGATGATGGTGATGGTCTGCTTCTTGACAAGTTCAATGGTAACATGGGTGAGCAACTGTGAAAATTTCATAAAATTGGACTCTTAAAATGTATGTATGATTTTTATTAATAATATATTTCAGTATAAAGGTTATGTTTCAAAATTGGATGTATTGTTTGAATTTATACCAGACTAAATTTGGCATAGACTAAAATCACTAAAGACAGAATGAAAATGATTACAATCTCATTATGCCTAAAGTGACATATGAAACATTTATGTAATATACGACATATACATATCATAAAAATGACAAAATACCTAGGAGTAATAAACAATTGAAACTGCAAAAATGGTTAATTACAAGGAGGATAATCAGACAGTTTTGAGACACTTGTAGAAGGGATACATACTCTTCACTCTATCCACTTTTATCTCATTTGAAACATATATCATGACAATGAGTTGAATACAACTACTATGAATACTACTATTAATAATAATTTAAAATATTAACTATGTTTATATTTCTCAATGAAATTAGCTTGGTTAACAAACACTATGTGTAAGTTAAATAAAGCAAAAAAAGTTAAATTAAATTACAATTTAAGAAACTTGAAAAATCATTGAAATGATAACACACATCATTTCTTTGTTTTAGATAATTAGTAGCAAAACATATTTAAACATCTATTCAAGGTGTGTCTATCGACATTTCATTAAAATACTGGTTGGCAGAACACACATGTTGGAAATTCTAATTAAATTCAACTCAGTCTGAATTGAAATAATTTGTCAAGATCAAAGAATACTGCGACAAGATTTTTTTCAAGTAAAAAATAACACTAAGATGAATATGGTGACTGTGGCAGTGGTAAAAGAAAGACATGGTTTTATGTATTATAAAATATTTTGTTGGGTTTATATTTCGCTCTTCGCACCTGGAGTGAATGCTCTTTTTTGTCATGTCAATCATTTATGTTTGTCAACATTATTTATAGATTTGCTATGGATAAATTATAACATTGCTATGTGACAGCTCTAAAGTACATCCTGCAATAATTGTGATTGTGTGACTATACAGTGGTGTGTGGGAGGTAGTATTTTTTCTTTTCTTTTTAAAATTAATTTAAGGTTTTAACAGATCAGACCATAAACTGAATGTTTTTATTGATTACAGTTACATTAATAGTAACACTTTTATAGAATCAGATAAAACTTGCCACAATCATGATTCAGGAAATTTCTATCCCTCTATAAAAAAAACCTCCCTCATTTTATCATTTCATAATCATATCACATATACACCAACACACACACATACACACACACACTTAACCCATGTCAACCACAGATCTGTTCTCTGACATTGAAATTTTACCTTTTAGAGACTGTATTATAAATGGAATCATAAAAAATATAACTGAAATTCAATGCCTTTCTTTAGCATAATGCTTTGAGGATACATCCAAGTTGTTGCTTGTATCAAAAGTTGGCTCTTTTTTATTCCTGAATTATATTATATTGTATAAATAGAACTGCTATAAACATTCATGTGCAGATTTCTATGTGAACAGAGTTTTTATTTCTGAAAATGTATGAGTAGGTTTGCTTGGTCATATACAGAGTGTATGCTTAATTTTATAAAAAAAATTCCAAGTTGTTTTCCAGAGTGGCTGTATAATTTTGCATTTTCACTAGAAATGTCTGCAACTTCCAGTTGCTCCACAGACTTGTTTGCACTTAATGTTGTCAGTATTTTGCCTTTAACCACTAAAAGGTATGTAGTAGTATTTCATTGTGGTTTTAATTTTCATTCCAAAAAAGGACTAATTATAATAGTTCAAACATCTTCCCATATGCATATTTGCCATCTTTATATCCTCCCTA
>CM052445.1:45613896-45641980 GCA_028533085.1 Varecia variegata | reverse complement strand
TTCTTGTGATACTTCATAGAATGTGCTCCAGCTCTATCCAGAAAAATACAAGAGGTGCTAGATCACCATTGTTTTTTGTGGCTGAGTAGAACTCCATGGTATACATATACCACATTTTATTAATCCACTCATGTATTGATGGGCACTTGGGTTGTTTCCACATTTTTGCAATTGTGAATTGTGCTGCTATAAACATTCAAATTCAGATGTCTTTTTGATGAAAAGTCTTCTTTGCCTTTGGCTAGATACATAATAGTGGGATTACTGGATTGGATAGTAGTTCTACTTTTAGTTCTTTGAGGATTCTCCATACTATTTTCCGTATAGGTTGCACACTGGGGAAAAGAACCCCTGTTCAATAAATGGTGCTGGAAAAATTGGATAACCACATGCAGAAAAATGAAACAGGACCCCTACCTCTCACCACTCACAAAAATTATTTCAAGATGGATAAAAGTCTTAAATCTTAAGGCATGAAACCATAAGAATTCTAGAGAAAAATGTAGGAAGAACTCTTGTAGATATTGGCCTGGGTAAAGAATTCATGACCAAGACCCTAATGGCAGTCATGGCAACAACAAAAATTAATAAATGGCATTTGATTAAACTAAAAAGCTTCTTCACAGCTAAGGAAACAACAGAGCAAATATACAACCTACAGAAGGGAGAAAATATGTGAAAGCTATAAAGGGCTTGCATCTGATAAAGGACTAATGTCTAGAATTTACAAAGAACTCAAGAAAATCAGCAAGAAAAAACAAACAACCCTATTACAAAGTGGGCAAAAGACATGAGCAGAGACTTCTCAAAAGAAGAAAGACAAATGGCCTATAAACATATGAAAAAATATTCAAAGTCACTAATCATCAGGGAAATGCAAATCAAAACCACAATGAGATATCACCTTATCCCAGTTAGAATGGCTTTTGTTAAAATGTCCAAAAACAGTATACAATGGTAAGGATGCAGAGAGAAAGGAACATTTATACACTGTTGGTAGGATTCCAAATTTGTAAAAATATTTTATATTGAGGCTCAATGTGATTTTTTGTCATATATAAGCATTGTAGAAAGATTCAATCAAGCCAATTAACATTTTTCAACTGATCAACTTATCACATTGTACCCCATAAATATGCACAATTATTATTTGTCAATTAAAACTGAGTAAATAAAAATATATAAAATATTTTATATTAAAACCATGGTTAGTTTTATAAGAAATATACTCAAATATTTTGTTTGAAAGTTTAAATCATAAAATCATCATGCATAATTAAATATTTGTAACATTGCTTCTACTCTATTCATTGCTTGTATTCCAAGAAAAAAGAGAGCATGATTATATTTACTAATATGTAGTTATGTTGCTTATAATAAGTAGCATTTTGGGGAATGAGAAACAGCTGTCAGCTTATTTGACTTCATTAACATGATAAGAAATATTAGAGAAGATTTTTAAATATTTTCTGAGTCCTACATCTTACATTTATGTAGATTTAAGGAAGACCCTTCTAAGATTATAATAAACATTCTTATATACATGTTCTGCATAATATGATGTGCAATTTTATAATGGAAAGCTCATGTAAATTCTTAATTTTTCATACTACTGTTTTAATCTAATTTTGTTGTGTTTTTCAAGAAAATCCAGGGTTTCCCTTGTTAAAGCCGTATTTTTCTTAAAATTTGAAGGTTTTCATTTCAGAATAACATGTGTGCACTTCTGGTTAGCTAAAGACATGGAAGATTACAACGTTCAAATTTTCCAATATTTTCTCTAAAAACAATAAAGAACAACAAGAAAAAAAAAACTGGATGAAAATTATGCCATCAGTATAAATAGAAAGAGAATAGCCAAACTTCAAAATAAACTCTAGCTATAAAAGCAAACACTGTAAATCCCAGCAAGCATTCTTCCAGGTTTCCACCCTTCCCCAAAACTTCATGGAAAGCAAACCCAGGATGATAAAAATTGAAGCGACATTGCAGCAGGCAATTGATCTCAAACCATCATCATAAAATAAGTCTATCCTAGGGCTTAAACTGCTTGTGGAAAAAAAATCCTCACAAGTCATAAAATAGAATAGTCTTCTGAGAACTCTGATTCCAAGTGCATAGACAAAGGTACTGAGGCATAAATAAAACTGAATGAATTAATCCTGTAACCTCTACTCTCAATTTTATCTGTGATAGTTTCTATGAATTCATTCATTATTTTTGAAAATGTTATTACATAATTGCTATGAGCTGGACAGAACCAGGGAATGGCAGAAAATAAAAGATGAAAAAGAAAAGTTTCCTTCTATTGAAAAAATTAAATACAATGACAAAACAAATAATTTTCCAAATGGTTAATGAAAATCTTCATATGGTATGGCGTGACTACTCTAGATGAAAACTTGATAAATACTAAGTGACTCAGCTTATCCTCTACTCTCTGAAGCAGAGTAGTGATGAAATCTACATTAATGAGCTCTCATCTTAAAATAGCTAAAAATTAACACTTAGCCTACAGTTAATCATCCTAAAACATAATTATTCTAGTGGAGCTCTTTTTCTAATTAATATTTCTGCAATTAGAAATATTTTGTCATTATATCCTTTTTATGTATTTTTGGCAGTTTTAATTTGTTTTTACTCATGGATAATTTAGTAGAAATCTCCTGCTGGCATAATTAATAAAATTGATTGTAATGGTTAAATACTCCTTTAATGCAAACTACTGAAAGTCACCTGAAAAATATAAATAAGTTTTTAGTATAAGAATCCATCATGATTTTCCAGAAGATCCTATTGAATGCAATAGGCACATAGGCATAAAACTAAAATATCTATTTGGCTAGGAGGAAGGAATAAATTAACATAAGCAAATTACTAAAATTTACACATTTTCACATGATATTGGAGTCATGTCATTACAAAAGTAACTTCTAAAGAATGAGTATTTCAACAATTAATGCATATAAAACAATTTACGAATGTTAATAGGGATAGTTCTCAAAGTATATTGGCTAAAAACTTATTTACGTGGCTTTCTTTAGAAGGGTTACAGGAGAAAAGAGACAGTTTAAAATCTCCAGTTTCACTTTTACCAATATATTGGAGTACTAAAGATTATCTTCATATCTTCAAATTCCTCAATTGTGTCTCAAAGTTATCGTAAACTAAAGAGATTAGCAGAAATATAAAATAAATTCAGTACTGGATAATGCATTGAAACATATATTCTCAGAGTCACTCTATTCCCCCCAGAACTCTTCCTTAGATTAAATAAATTCTAAAATAGTTTATAGTAAATTAAAGAATGCTTAATGAAGATTCTAATTTTTTTATTACATAGACCTAGTGTTTTCTTCCACATAAAATGTGATATATACTCTATTAATTTCACCTTCATATTTTTCCTCTATATTTTACAAATATAATCTAAATGCTTATATTGGTGCAATTTTATTTACCAGGACTTTTATTTAGAGGAGAGCTTATATGGAGAATAGAAATATCATAGCATCTTAAGAATAAATAGAGAAGTAAAAGGAGAAAATCAAGTTTCTATTGCCAAGTGTCACAAGTGTCACAAAAGTAACTTTTTCTTTCTTTTTTTTTTTTTTTTTTGGACCTATTCTCTATGAGATGCTAAATAAGTTTGAAAGGGAAAAGCAATTTTGCCTGATCCATTTCGCTCTATTGGTGAAGAGAAGTTAATTGTTTTTCTGAGTTTAACAAAGAGTATTAAACCTGGAAAAAAATAGGTTTTGTTTTCTTAAAGTAATATAAGTATAAACTAAGCCCTTATATCTGAACAAATGAAAAATAAAAAATTCTTTAGTCAGAAGAACTGTTTATCTCTGCATATATTTATTGTATACTTAAGTGATATATACTCCTCTTACTGTTTTCATACATTTTGATTTATATCTACAACAATTTGCTGATTAAGAAAGTATTAGCCCATTTTATGATTGAGAAAACCAAGGCAAAGGAAGGTAAAGTAGCTTGTTTAGTGCCCCACATGTAATTATTGATAGAGCCAGCAGTCTACCAACAAAATCTGACTCAAGAGCCAGCACTCTTAACCACTCAACTGTATCAGTGATCATTTCAATTATCTTGTGTAAAGTAATAGGATATCAAAATATGTAAAAGGAATCCATAAATAATACAGCATTAAAATGCATTATACCATTTAAATGCAGTATGTGTTTAATAGCATGCAATGAATTATGACAATATATAGTCATCTATTTATAGACTATTATAAGAATAACATCTGAAATACGTATTTGGAATGTTTGCTAGTTTCAGTGAACCATTTTCCAATGATTCACTCTGGATCAACACACAATTTTACATACCATATATGTGACAGATAAACACATTAATAACAAACTTCTCTTATTAATTGCACAAACATCATAAACTTAAGTTGTAAAATGGAAGTGTATTGTCAGAAAGTCCTTCCATTAATTTTCAGTATTTATTAAAGAAATATTGAAAGTGTCTAACTTGCAGATTACCATTGCACATTTTATTAATATATCGATTTTTGTTTCTACCTTTAGATTTATGATGAATAAATATGATGTAATTTATATAAAAACACCAAGTCTGAAACAAATAAAGAATTAACAAAATGTTGATTGTTCCTTTTAATACTACATGATGTCTAGTTTAAACATACCTGTAACATTATAACACAATTTCCAATACTGGCAGTATTTTGTTGCTTTGTCATTGCCAATAAAGAAGGAAAATATTTATTTTTGTATGGGCCAGCAAAAAAGCATTACACAGAGCAAAGCTTGTACCCCAAATCTCCCTAGAACTATTCAACTAATGAACATTTTTTTGTGAGGTGTGTAGGTAATCAACACTCAATAAAATTTTTCTTAAAATTTCCTGAGAGACATGTAGGATGAGGTTATGGTGTACAGGTGCAGCGTAATCAAGTGAAGATCCCTCAGTCCTTGCTGAACATTGGAGAAGTCAGGGTGGAGAGTGAATTGCAAGAGAAAATAGAAATAATTGCACTTTGTAATTGAAACAAAAATTTGAATTTTAAATAAAATTGTGTTAGCCCTTAAATTATAGTATTATTTTTCAATGCCATTAATAACCTAATACTTAATATCACCATAATTCGGTTCCCTATTCATACTCCCTTGTAAGAAATATAAACATATTTAAAGCATTTGATACATACTGCTAGAGAGCCAATTAAAATGTGCAAAAATTATGTGTGAATTACAAATCTTCTTATGAATGATTTCTCATTAAAATAAATATTTTAACTAAAAAATCATATTGACATGTTAAAATTCATCAAATTTCTGTTGAAATTTAAATTTATTTAATTTCCAGTGAAGTTGAGTATTTTTTTTTTTTATGTAATTATAACCAGGGTGACTTTTGGCAATTTTTCTACTGACTATATACTAAAATTTGATTTTAGATAGCTTTTAATCAGATATGTTACAAATATGTCAGTAGATTGTAATATAATTTTAATTCTTTTATTATATCTATTTTTATATTCAAGGAGCAAAAAGCAAATTAAAGAACAGTATAGATAAAGCTAAAATATTTGTAATAAAATGGAATCAATTTTGCATTTTCATATACGTAGAATAAGTGTGTAATGTATGCCCAGGTTTTGCCATTTATTTGGCTTTTGAGATGGGTTTATTTTTAATATTTTTTTAAATTATATTTTTATTTGGATTATTTAAAATGTATTGTCCTTTACCTCAAGAATATATGATGTGACTGATTTTTATTAATATATGTTTTGATTTTTGTTTTAAATTTATTTTTCATTTAATTTTATATTCATTATATTTCATACTTTATAGTTAATTTACTTTTACATTAACATGATTAAGAAATTTTCCTAAAGTTTTCCCAAATTGTTAACACTTTACAGGCTTAGGTGGTCTGAAGAGACAAAAAGAAATCCCAAGAATATAGATTGATCAGGATAAATTATTAATATTTCAGATTGATATAGATGGGTTCTGTTTTATTTAATAAAACAAGGCTTTGAACGTTGTTCAAAGATTAATAACTCTTGAGCAATATTTTATAATATATTCATGTAGAATAAAGCAACAAAAGGATTTTGATCAGTAGATGATGCTGGATGGAGAAGGAAAGAATGTTCACTTTAAACAGAAGATAGAAAATTAGATATCATGATTCTTATATTTATGTAAGGAAGGCAGCTCATACTGAAGCAGGAAGAATAATCTGTTGGAGACTAAGTAAACCAAATCTAGCTTTTGTATTTCTATTCCGTGGATGTTTGCCTACAATACAGGATTTCTATAAAAATCATCTCTGGAAATATGTCTTTTATTCTACAATTAATTAGTGATTGTTTCACTAACTTAAAATTCCATTTTTATATATTTCTGAACATTTTATATTACATTCTCCTCCGCTAATATTTATGTTTTTATTTCTGTGAGCAAAAAAAAATAAAACACCACATTGTTGTAGCTCTATATTGAATTTTGGTATCTAGTATTGGAAAATTTCTCTTGTATTTCATTATTAATATTTCAAAATTATTTTATTTTTCAAACAAGTAAAAAATAACACCTTACATAAAATGTAAAAATCATACAATAGTATATTCTATTTTCTGGCATCTTATTATTTGCTTTATTCCTTTCACATACTTTATACGTATATTCTACACATACAAGTCAACATCTGTTCTTTTGGCTTTAAACTGTGTTATATTTTATATTATGTATGTGTATATATGAATACATATTCATATGAAATTTTATGTACATATTCATCTGAAACATATATTTCTATTTCTGAGAGAAGTTACAGATCATTTATCACTCATCTCTCAGGAAAAATAAATAAATAATACACTGCAATTAAAATAGAAACTTTGAAAAATAGAAAAATCCAACTTCTTTTTAACAGTACTTTTTATTAAGAAGAGTATAATTTTCATTAGTCTGCCTTATAATTACCCTGAGAATTGGCAAAATAGTGATGGTAAATGGAAGAAAAATTTAAAATGCAGAAAACAGTCCTAGGTTGAAACCAGATGAAAAACAAAGCAGGGAATTCTTTTTAAGGGAGACAGCGTTGGTTACAGGGGGAAACTGGTAGGAAGATCGGAGGAATCACCTTAAATACACTTTTTACACCAAAGAAACCCAGGCACACTATTAGACTACAACTAGCCAGGAACAATCTTTCTGAAACATCCTGATTTCGAATGCATTCAAGCTGTCACTTTTTCATTTAAATATTATTAAAGTCATGGCATTTAATTTCCCTAACTTTATAAAAAGTAATGAAATTAATGACATTCTATGTTTTATCTTCTCCCATCTTCACCTCTATCATAATTCACATAATCATTTTCTAAATAATACTGTCTACTTTTATTGATTGCTCTTTCAATTAATTAAATTTTTGTGATTTTAAATATTAGTTCTCTCTGTGTAGTAATTTAAGCTCTATTTTCTCAATTAGTAGTTACAGCTATGAGCAATATGTAATTATGAAGAGGGTTCATAGGTTATAGATTATGATTTTCTTCTAAATGTGATATGACTCTTTGGATGTCATTTGCATGGTAAAAAACAGAGATAGATGTATTACAATTTTTTCTATTTTATATCTTCCTTCAGGTTTCTAACAGATTTAATTATGTCAATACAACAAATGTTTTCAAGTACAAAATTCCTATAAGGAAACTAGGATAGAAGTTGTTGATAATTAAAAAGTCAGCCTGGAATTACTTTTTAAAAAAAAATGTCAGTATTGATAGAACTGGAGAGATGGGGTAATATATTTTAGCTTTGAAGTTTCTTAATTTGTTAATCTGACACAAATTTATATAGTTTAGGATAAAACTAATTCTCCTAATAATGTCTGTAGAACTGCTTTATACTTTATTTCCTTTTTTAACAAAAAGTTCTTTGAAAGTAATTTTAAAAATACTGTATTCTGTAAAAAAAAAATATTTTCTTAAAGATACTGGACAACTCATTAAATCTGTGGTAAAGTTGAAATATTGCCAGAAACTAGGGATCAGAGCTTTCAGAAAAAAGTCATTATAATGAATAAATGCAAACCATTTTCAACATTTGATTTCCAGAAAATACCATTGAATCAGCCTGATTTTTATCATAGCTGTTCTCTATGTTCAGAAAAAGAAGTACATCTTAACTTCTTTAAGGGTATACATGATTGCATGAAAAGTATTTCCCTACCTGAAAGAAAATTTGAATGTTATTATCAAAAGATAGTTTGTGGCTTCTGAAAATAATTCACTACCATAGAAACCCTTTCATTTCCCAATATCTTTTGAAACGATTATCTCTGATAACTTATTAGTTGCCCAATTATTTATTCTCTTGGTAGCCATAGCAGGCATTTTTATTTTATGTAGGCAGAAGAAATAGACTCAGATGAAATTCAGCAGAAAACAATTTCATATGTTAATGTTGAGTTAACTAACATACCCGTAGACTTGTACAAAGTAAACCTCAGATGATGGGTAATGGAATTATAATCAATATAATAGCAAGGCATTATTTTAGTGAAGTCACAATTGCCACTAATGCTGAGTACTCTACAGATTTTACCATTTGAATTGGATATGGACACTATTGCAAGCCCCACTGCTAACACACTTCATTAAAAGGATAAAATACACACATACACACACAGGCACACATGCATGTGCATGCACACACACACACACACACATATATATAAATTAGCCTATGATAAATTAAAACTTTTATGCTGTAAATTATATCATCAAAAAAGTGAAAAGGCAATCCACTGTTGGGAAAAACATTTTCAAATCATATGTCACATAAGGGACTTAGATCTAGAACATATAAAGGACTCTAACAACTCAGTAATAAAAAGACAGACTAATTAATAATGGGCAGATGACTTGACTTGACATCTCTTGAAAGAAGACACACAAGGGGCCAGTGAACATACGAGAAGGTGTACATTATCATTAGTCATTAGTGAAATAAAAATCAAAACCACAATGTGATGCTATAATACTTCACATGCACTAGGATGGTTAAAATAAAAAGAAATAATATAATAAATATTGGTGGTAATGTGGGCAAATTGGAAAACTTACACATTGCTAGTAAAATTTAAATTGGTACAATAAATTTAGAAAACTGTTTAGCAGTTCTCAAAAATTTTAAGCATAGATTTACAATATGTAACAGTCATTCAACTTCTAGTTATATGCACAAAAGAAATGAAAACATATATTCACAAAATATCTTTTACACAAGTTTTTATATCATAATTATATCATAATCACATAAAGTTAAAATAATTAAAATGTTCATAAATAAGTGAATGGATAAATAAAATGTACTATAGCCATATAATGGAATATTAGCAATAAAAAAATAAAGTGTTGTCACATACTATAACATAGATGAGCTTTTAAACATCATTCTAAATGCAAGAAGACTGTAACAGATGATGACATACTGCATAATTCTATTTGAATGAAATGCCTAGGAAAAACATAAAAAAGTAGATTAGTGGTTGCCTGTGGCTGGGGAGGGGAGATATAGAGAGTGACTGCTAGTGGATACATTAGAAGTAATGAAAATATTCTAAATTAGGTTTTGGTAAGGATTATATAATTCTATGAATAGTCTAATAAAACATTGAATTGTACACTTCTAGTGAATTTTATTGTGTTATATCCCAATAATATACAACATTATATCCCAATAAAGCTATCAGAAACACATGGTCCATGTTAAAGTATGTTGTTGGTAATACATGAAAAAATAGTATTGTTTTTGCAAATGACAGAGTTTCAAATCCATAAGCACTCAATAAATATTAGTAATTATAATATTATGAATGTGAATTTGATAAGGAGGAGGAAGATGAACCGGGCCATGGCCAGTTACCAGAATCATGAAGACAAGTCTTTTCACTACATTTTTCACTCAATGCTTTTCACTAAGTTTTTAAAAGTTCACATACAAATAATGCAACACAATGTTTGAAGGACTGTGTTTAATTTATTCAAAGGGCATATGAAACACTAACATAATAAGTTTTCATTTCCATTGGTGGATGGAAAAGCCATAAAATCTCTTAACAGGAGAATTTTTGAAAAATGAGAACTTTCCTGCTAGAGTAAGTAAAAACACTGAGGAATAAAATAGCATGATGTGATTGAGGTGTTTGCTATCGATTATTACGACTGAGGCCCAAGTTGCAACAAGTTAAATGAGTAATTTATGAAAAGTCGTGTTCACCATGCTACAGAGTGTTTATTATAATGTAATTTTAGTAACCTAATCTGGTTTCTCTTTCATTTAATAAAAGTATCTATTTTGAAACTATTAAAATAATATAGGTAAAAGATGAAAGATGAAAAAATATTTTAGAAATGGGATTATTTGTGGTAAAATAGTGATATATATGAGATGGAGCATATGAGGACTATTTAAGAATTATACTCAATACAACTTATTACTGTATGTGAAGTAAAAGGAAAAGCAATATAGAAAGAAATGGAAAAGGAAAATGAATGTGTTCTGAACTTCTGGCTGAGTAAATCAGTCAGTGATGGATTTACTCATAGAGATAGGGAACAAGGTATTATGATTAAACTGAAAGGAACCTATATAAGTAAAATATTGTGAAGGTTGAATTTTGAGATCCGTATATGCATCAAATCATTTTGTTACATGAATATAAGTGAAATTAGCATACAGATCCATACAGGTGTGAAAAGTGATGGTCAAGAGAGTGAATGATGATTATTTCCAATGTATAAATTTGGGCATGTATTAATTGTCTTACTATTTTACACATAATAACAAATCTAACCTATTAAACACATAAAGAAACTAAGACAGAAATTTTAAATCACTTTGTCAATTTCACAGAGCTAGCGTCTGTACTTTTAATCACTCTATGATATTACTTCTCAAATAGAAATAATCATGGAGGAAGTAATATTCAGTTGTATCAAATAAATTTGCAAGACAGAACTTTATTTCACAATGAAAGATAACAATCTTGGAAAGATGTTTTTAGATGTGGTCAGAAGCAATATTGTGTGGAAAAGTGAAATGATGGCAGCATATGTAGGCTGAATTTATTTTTCCACAGTTCTGTAGCAGTGCAAAAAGAGATTAAGGGTTAGATCTTGAGGCTCAGGGTTTAACATCGTCCAAAGTGCTGTGAGACTATTGGGAACAAATTAGTAGAGAGAGACTGAAGTTATGTGAGAAAGGGCAGAGGGCGGGGTGGGAGGATCCCCGTTCTGAAGAAAATAGAAGCAACTAAAATAGCAGAAGTGGAGGGATTAATGTTGAACTAAAGGAAATAAATCATTTTTTCTGAGTCTTAAAAAAAGAAAATAAGTGAATGAAGTAGCTTTGGATTTAGTTTCACTTTAGGGTATGGAGAAGGTACTTGACAGATTTGTTGGCTAAACTGAGTATTTTATCATTTTTCTTGATCAATGTTGTAATTTAATAGTAAAATACCTTTGGAAAACAATCGACAGTGAGTCACCTACCTTATTTAAGAGAGTAATGTTAATTTTTTATTAATTGCATATAAATTTCTTTATATGCAATAGACATAAAATCCACCTTTTATTATTTTTCTTCTAAAGAAATCAAAAAATAGTTACTAGAGTTTATATTCATAAGCATGACTCTTTCCTAATGATGATAAAGTGATAAAAAGCAGAAAAAAATCATACTATGAACTCCATGCCTTCTTTCACATTTTGGGGAAAATATTAACTCATATCATCACAACACACTGTATACATTTGAAAATTATTGATCTCCTTGCCTATGCACATATTTGTTGGAAAAAAAATAACCCTTCAGCATTTGAGTAAGGTTGAGGTAAACTTTCCACATCACTGTTAGGAGCTCAACTGACTCAGTCTCCTGTGAAACTGGTACAACAAACAAACAGACAAAACAACCATAACACAAGGCCTTTAAATTTATGTGTGTGTGTGTAGAAAGTTGACTATATACATTGGGTCATTATTGTCATAGCCAACTAAATCAAGTTGAGGTATCAGGAGGAAGAAGCACTAGGACACATAGCACCTACTCCAATAATTAAATTTTCTACAAGCCCAACTGTTGAAATGGCCTGCTGTAACCTCAAGACCTGTCTTACTTACCACTGTCACTCACCAATCAAAGATCGCCAGCCCCCAAAAGCTTCTCTAGGACCAATAAAATTTATTTCAAAACAATACATGGTATTTTTCTACTAATAAAACTCCCAACCTTCTGTTTGTTCTTTGGACATACAGAAGATTACTCAGTGTGTATGTATGCCCCATATTGCAGTGCTTGCTTTCCAAAGAAAACATTTTATATTTTTTCTTTTTGTTCATTTCCCTGTTTTAACACAGACATAATACATTTAAATTTAGAGATTTTTCCATATATTTTATTTTACTTTGATAATATTGTATCAGGTATTCATATCCTTGAACTTCATATGAATTTATTAATATAAAAGTTAGTAAAAGACAAATTATTTGTTGACTTTTATTCACTTAATAGTATATTTTACTTAAAATTTAAGATCCAATTTTTATACAAAATATCTCATTAATTTGAAAAAATGCATTTACACATACACATATTTGATTTACACAGTCAGAAGTGTTATGTGTCTAGTCATTTGTATTGCTGATACAGTGATATTTAACATACATTTCATTCAATAATTCAAATAATTTTATTCCAGGACCTAGGTTACCTTAGCTGGTGAAGGAGGTAGCCTGAATTCAGATTCATACACTAATCCAGAGGATTCCCCTTTTTCTGGCCATTGCTGGTATAAATGTTCTCCCCATGGGCACTAGCAGAATTCTGCCCTGTGTTGTGTTCTTCTGTGACAGGGTGGCCCTCAGTTCCAATGAGAAGTCACATAATCACTTCACTTTCCTTCTCCCTTTCTTCCAAGTGCTGGTGTGGTGCAGCTGGGGATGGAGGAAGTGTGGTGGAGGCAAAGCAAGGCTGTTTTTCCTCCCCTCTTAAGTGCCTCTTTCCTTGATATGATGTTAAAACCAGGTACTGTGATTGCTCACTTGATTTTTGGTTCTAATGAAGGTGCTTTCTTATCTGGATAGTTGTTCAATTTGGTGTTCCCACAGGGGGCCTATCGTTGGAATGTTCTATGATATTTGGCCATCTTTCTCTATCTTCCTCTGATTAAGACTTTGAGCTTTAAAGGAATGAGATAGACTAACCAAAGTATACTTTTCCCGTATTTTCAGTATTGTCTCAATAATTGAAATGTAACTTGTTCAAGATATTTCAGAGACCCAGAACTTATATTACATTTACCTGAAAACTCAAGTTATTTGTTCTAGAAGGAAAAGTTTCTTTGCCTCTACCACACTCTAACTTATTCCCTAGATATCATTTGTCTCCCCATTTATTACGAGATATTTTCTCAAGCTTATAGCTAAAACAAAGTGAGATACAAATTCCATTGTTTCAAAACCATTTTAAACTTGGACACATGAGCCACAAGAAGGTTGCTAAATGTTGATCTGGGATTGATTTTGATATTTTTGAAGAAGAAGCAGTGTATGCTTAAGTTTTGTAGCAAAGACCAATGAACTGGGAGAAAGACTGAGAATTATGTAAACAAATAAACTGAAGTCCATGATGTATTACTTATGGTTTAACATTAGTTTTTAGGCTTGTCAGAGAAAATATATAATAAATCCAAATACCAAATTTCAAAAAAAACCCCTTGAGTCATTAAGTGGCATGTGGTATATTTTAACATGATGTTTTCCTTCATAAAAATAATATTATAAATAAGTTCAGAGAAATGTTATTTTAACTGTGACAAATGTTTACTTTTATTCAGTGTTTACATTATGTTAGATTCTTTGTTAGTTACTTTAAGGTATCTAATTTAATCTTCAAAATTATCCTATAATATTATACCCATTTCATTACCAATTGTCACTGAGAAATCATACAGCTTGTTTCTACAGCTCATAAATTCTTTACCCATACTTTGCTCTTGATAAACTCATGACAATCTGTGAAATAACATCATTATTTCCATTTTCTAGATTAAGAAACATACAGATAACTACTTTGCAGAAATGCAAGGAAAATTGGGGATTCTTTATTAACATCTACTTTAAAACTTCTTTCATCTTTAAATTTCAAAGTATTGTGGGGGTACAAATATTTTTGGTTACGTGGATCACTTGAGTCATGGTTATAAGTGTGCCGGTCACCCAGATAGTGTGCATTGCTCCCATTAGGTAGGTTATCACCTATCCCCGACTTCCCTCTCCCCCTGCTTAATTTCCACTGAATTTTTCTTCCCTATATGCACATGTGTGCTCATTGGTTAGTTCCAACTTAACAGTGAGTACACGTGGTGTTTGTCTTTTTATTCTTTAGGTACTTCACTTAGGATAATGGTCTCCAGTTCCATCCAAATTGTTGCAAAGGCATTAAGTCTTCGGCCTTCTTCATGGCTAAGTAGTAGTCCATGGTATACATATACCACATTTTGTTAATCTACTCATGAATTGATGGGCACTTGGGTTGATTCCACATCTTTGCAATTGTAAATTGTGCTGCAATAAACATTCAAGTACTGGTGTCCTTTAGATAAAATGACTTCATTTCCTTTGGGTAAATACCCAGTAGTGATATTGCTGGATCAAATGGTAGGTCTACTTTTAGTTCTTTGAGGTCTCTCTATACTGTTTTTCATAGAGTTTGTACTAATTTGCAGTCCCACCAACAGTGCAGAGATATTCTTTTCTTTCTATATACATGCCAGCATCTGTTATTTTTGGGCTTTATAATAAAAGCCACTCTTTAAACAGGGATAAGGTGATATCTCATTGTGGTTTTGATTTTCATTTCTCTGATGATTAGTGACGTTATCTTATATATATAAGTGTGTGTATATATATATATATATATTGGCCATTTGTCAATCTTCTTTTGAAAAGATATGTTCATGTCTTTTGTCCACTTTTTGACGGAGTTGTTTGATTTTTTTTCTTGCTGATTTGCTTGAGTTCCTTGTAGATTCATCCTTTTATTGGATGTATAGCTTGCGGATATTTTCTCCCATTCTGTTGATTGTCCATTTGCTCTGTTGATTATTTTCCTGGCTGTGCAGAAACTTTTTAATTTAATCCAGTTCCATTTATTTATTTTTGTTGTTGCTGTATTTTCCATTTGAGTCTTCTTCATAAATTCTTTGCCTAGGCCAATAGTCTACCAATGCTACCTCTCATATTTAACACTCCCTTTCTGTATATCCAATGATATTAGAACCAATTGTAATATACAGATCATTCTCTCTTCTGTTTAAATAACAAATGGGGGTGTGACAAAATAATCCAAAGTCTTTATTGTAAAGATGGGCAGTAAAATGAAAGATTCCTTAAATTTTGAGCTTATCTATTATTCTATTGAACATTGATTACCAAGACAGTCTGTGATTTTAATAACATTTTACAAAATAATTTCAGCTTGAATGAGATTTTGAATATTTTAATAAGCTATTTAGTATTCCTATTAAAATCTATAATTGACATCTCAAAGTAAAATTTTCCCTTTATATTCTTTATGCTTGATCAAGTTTTAAAAGAACATTTATATGAAATGCATTTCAACATTTTAATTATTGATATTAATGTTTGACACTAAAAGTCAGTAAGTTCAGTTTCCTAGAGTACACCCTCTTCAAAGAAAATCTTTAAAGGATATATTGACCAAAATAAGTAGGTCAGCTTTTCAAAAGAGTTTTTAGAACTCCTGTGTAATTGCTTCCAGGAATGTATTTTTTTGAATGTATTTAGTGAGAGGAGATTTTTGTTCCATCAAAGCTGAAATTCATTCTTTGAAATAGCCAAAAGCTATTGTGATTTATTAATAACACTCTAATACAATTGACTCTTGAACAATGCAGGGGTTAGGGGTGCCAATTCCATGCAGTTGAAAATGTGCATATAACTTTTGACTCCCTGAAAACTTAACTAATAGCCTACTGTTGACAGAAGCCCTACTGATAACATAGTCAATTAACACATATATTATACATTATGTACATAATATATTGTATCCTTAGAATAAAGTAAGCTAAAAAAAGAACATGTTCTTAAGAAAATCCTAAGGAAGAGAAAATATATTTCCTATCCATTAAGTAGAAGTGGATCATTATAAGTGTCTTCACCCTCATTGCATATTTTTTAAATTTTATTTATTTATTTATTTTTTATTTCAGCATATTATGGGGTATAAATGTTTAGGTTACATATATTGCCTTTGCCCCACCCAAGTCAGAGGTTCCAGCATGTCTATCCCCCAGACGGTGCGCACCTCACCCATTAGGTGTGAATATACCCATTCCCTCCTCCCCCCAACCTGTCCGACACCCAATGAATGTTACTATTATATTTGCACACAAGTGTTGATCAATTAATACCAGTTTGATGGTGAGTACATATGTTGCTTGTTTTTCCATTCTTGTGATACTTCACTTAGTAGAATGGGCTCCAGTTCTATCCAGGATAACACAAGAGGTGCTAGATCACCATTGTTTTTGTGGCTGAGTAGAACTCCATGGTATACATATACCACATTTTATTAATCCACTCATGTATTGATGGGCACTTGGGTTGTTTCCACATCTTTGAAATAGTGAATTGTGCTGCTATGAACATTCTACTGCATATTTCTTTTTTATAGAATGTATTTTTTTCCTTTGGATAGATACCCAGTAATGGGAGTGCTGGATCAAATGGTAGGTCTACTTGTATCTGTTTAAGGTATCTCCATATTGCTTTCCACAGAGGTTGCGCTAGTTTGCAGTCCCACCACCAGTGTATAAGTGTTCCTACCTCTCCTCATCCACACCAACATTTGTTGTTTTGGAACTTTAGATAAAATCCATTCTCACTGGAGTTAACTTGTCTTCACATTGAGTAATGTGAGAGAAGGAGGAAGAGGAAGGGTTGGTCATGCTGTTTCAGTGGTGGAAGAGGCAGAAAAAATTCTGCATTTAAGTGGGTGGGCCCATGCAGTTCAAATCTGTGTTGTTCAAGGGTCAACTGCAAATGGCAGTTATTTACCAAAACAAGTTTTAAATTTTAATCATTATTAATCATATAAGCTGTGTTTAAATGTCTCTCTTGTGTCCAGTCTATCCCAAAATGTATTCTAATTTATATATTTATCCCCCAAATTGTTGTTATGGTAAGATGCATTTCTGGTTATAATGGAATAAATGATTTATGTAGCAGTAATTTTTTCTACTGCTTCTCTCTTTGAATTATTTATAATTTATAAAATATATTTAATTAATTTTTTAAATATTTTAGTTGCAAAGTTGGAAAGGATGGTGTAAAAATAATTGACAAATTAAATTGTACCCATGCCTTCTGAAGTTTTACTTAAAGTGAACATTTTAAAAAGTGCAATAAAACAAACGTGGTGGGGGTCAAAGCATCATTTTCCACTCAGCAAATAAATGGGAAAGAAGGGCTTCAGAGAATATTTATAACTTGAAGAGTCATAAAATGTTCCCATTGTGAAAATAAAGGAACATTAACAAATTCTCTAGACTAAACAAGGCATGTGAGATCATTTCCATGAGAACCCTCTCTTTCAGAGATGCCTGCTGAGAATGAATTTCTTGGTGTGCCAATAGAGAGTTCATCTTGGTGTACCTCTTAAATTAAATAATCAGGTAGCCATTAGACTGTGACTGTCTCCATAATTTGAGTACCTCAGTAACAAACTGCAATCCGACTTAGAAGTATAGCAAACAGGTGATTTTTAACCAATCACAAGTCTTTGGGTTTCAATCAGTCACAGCCAGCCAACTCATTGCACTATGCCCAGATAAGGCAGACATCTAAATGTAACCAATCAAATGATTTCTCTACTTTGCTTTGGTGTCTGGCCTATAAAAGTTTATTGCTCACACTGCAGGATACAGTTCTCAGAACTTCTTCTAGTTCTGAGTGCTGCCTTACCCATGGATTGTTCTTTGCTCAAATAAATGCTGCTAAATTTAATTTATGTAAATTTTTTCTTATAATACATCAGATGCAGTCCATGCAATTTAGCATTAACTGAGTGGAACAGGTTACATCACATCTAGTTCTGTACCACCAACATTCAAACACAGCAAAGATGTGTCCATGAGCAATCCCATATCTCTGAGACACAATGTTGAAAGGAAGAATGACAGGAATGAGAGCAATATTCTATGTTGACAGAGCTTACATTTTTAAACCTCACATAACTTAGAAAGAATACTAGAAATAAAGAACAGGTATTGTAGCTATTTTTCATCTTTACATAGATATAAACTGTTATACCTTAAATGGAGCATCCTACTTTAATGCCATTTCTCAGAAAATTTCTGTAATTATCTGATCCTGCCAACAAATGCTGCCTCATCAGTGCCACTTCTTATTCTTAAATTCAATTGTGTAGCCAAACTTTAATTATAATTCCCAAACACCCCATTTATCTCACCTCCAGGCCTTTTTTCCCTCATGTTGTGGTATCTTTCTTTCTTCATCTGAATAATGATCATGAATCCCTCATGTCTGAGTGTCTGGTAATTACTCAAGAAAAAAGAAATTCTTAGTTATTCATAAAATCTGTTTTAGTTCATTTCGTCTCCCATTCCCTGTGTTTATCTCCATATTAGCATTTATGGCTCTTGGCTATAAACCTCTTTACATGGCAGGTATAAATATATCTTGCTTCAACACAAGACAGCAAGGAAACTCTCTTAAACTCCTTTGGTATCTGACCGTATGAAGAAAGGATATGTTAGTACAAATACATCTTTTAATATTTGACCCCACAAAAATATTAAACTTGTCCAAACTTTAGAAATAATGCAGTTTTATTATCTTAAGACAAGGAACTTGGTAGTGGAAGAGTTACATAACATCAAAAATCGAATCACTAGTGATTGACGGATCAAACATAAAAACTCATCTCCAGACTCCAAGTTTGGTGATTTTAATTTTTTCATCGACTACTGATCTATTTATTTAATAACAACAATAATATAGGTAGTGAAAATTCCTCAATTCTTTTTCCAACTCTTTCAGTTGCTAGCAGTATAACCTCATAATGAGCTAACCTGGGCATATTCAGTTCAAATATTAAATAACAATAACATTCTCATTTTAAAAACCTATGTAATAAATGTTTCATTTGAATTCATATAATACGTTTCTATCTTAGGGTATAATTAATGTCTCCCACATCTAAAAATGTGATTACTTTTTATTGTTGCAATTTGATCAGGACAAAAAAGAGAATGGTACTAGAATTTCCAGGAATTACCTGGAAATGTGTGAATACCTTGAGTGTGAATAAAGTTGTGTGCCTATAACTACATCAATCACTCAAGTTTTATTGGCCTGTTTTCTTACTTTTAATACAGAATCTCTATGTTTATACTCAATTCCCACTCTAAACATTTCCTGGGAGTGTTCTCTGCAGGATCACAAATAGGTCCAATCAAACTAGTCATGGCCAGAGTTCCAACTTTTCCTGTTACATATTTTAAGTTTCACTGGGATCTGCTACTGCTTCTGTTGTCATAAGAGGTTCTTAAAATTTCAGCGCACACTTTCTTTGGGAATACTTTGTCTTATGGAATGTATCACTATTGTGCAAATTGCAGTGGTTTCCTACCAGAGATATTAGTATGGATGGATAGAATTTGCACAACAAATTCTACTATCTACAGTTGACAAGATAAATGAATTAAAATGAAATATAATAAATTATTAGAGATAAAATAAAATGATATCCAGTGTAAAATATTAAGCCCAGACTCTGGAACCATAAACTCTGGATTCATATCCTAAATTTTTGAACTATTAGCATTATCTGCCTGTGCCTCAGTTTTCTCACTGATGGAATAGAGATAAAAATTATACTTCCCTCACAGCTTTGTTAATAGGCTTAAACAGTTAATATTTATAAAGTGCTTATAACAATATTTGACATATAGTACTTAATAAATATATGCTAAATTAAAAAAATTGGCTTTAAATGAGCATCTCAGAAAGTGTAGTCCCATAAGACTGAGAAATAATATTTTGTAAATTAACCAGTCGTATTGTGACAAAATAATTTTGTATCACATTGATTTAGGCAATATCATCTCAACTATATTAAGTGCATTTTTGGCTCAGATTATTTATTATGGTTTTTAATAATAGGAAATAAATATTATAAATCATCAAGAGGGAAATATTATGTATTGTTTATCTGTTTAATCCTCTTTTTGGTGAAAATTTTATTAAAATCTTTTATATCTTGTACCCTGGGTAACACAGATGTGAGATTGTGTCTTAAAAATATCATGCTAATAATGAATATTTCTACATTATGTTCAACTATATGTAATATTTATGAATTATCATTAAGAAATCATTGCTATTTAATTACAATGTCTCCCAGTGTATAAATTATGAATAATGCAATTGCAATGGATAAAAAGCATAGATTAGAAATAACATTTATTACTTGTAACATTGAAAATTATTGAACTATACTCGATATTCTCAAAACATGAAATAGCCTGGATTCCCAGATGTATGGACTACACCACTGGGAATTAATTAGAGCTAAATGCAATTCAGCAAGTAAGCAATACCAGTTAAATTCTGTTCCCTTTTATATCATCTTTAGAAAAACAGTAGGCTATAGCTTTTGAAATGCTTTATAAGTAAATTTAGTTCACATTTAGGAACAGTTCAATAATCATTACAGATATTAAATACTAAATAGATAATAGTATATTTTTGCATGAAGATGTGAATTATAATTTTTTCCTGACCTCTCTTAGACACAACAAAAAAACCCTTATATTGGCATGATTCAGCAATAAGAGCTGGCATATTGAAATTTCTAGTTTTGCTCATTCACTATCAGTTAATACCCTACATTATAATTACAAAGTACATGATTAAATTAGATTAAGTTATTTTCATATTAAAATAAGTACTTTTTGAGGGTTTTCTTGCTGAAGTGTTCTACTTTTGTGTTTGTCATTATTACACGACAAAAAGTTTAATGAAATGAAATAACATGTGACATACATTATATTTCCTTTCTCTTTTCCTTGCTTCTGTAATCATGGTAGTATATTTTGGGTTGCAACCTCTTTCAGCCCGAATTTCTCAATTACCATGATACACAAAGACATCTGACTAATCTGTGATTTAAAAAAAAAAAAAAGTGCCATGAAGAAATACTTTTTTTAAATCCATTAAAATTTGTGTTTTCTTTTTTCCTCTTAAATACTCAAATCTTTTCTGACTTAAACTTTCCACTCCAAATTCCATTCTGAACTTGCTCAGACTTTTCTGTACACTATCATTTTAACCATATCTTTAAAGCTCAGCTCTTACCAAGATTTCAAAATATATTTTCCTACTACTTGTTATGTTAAATACAAAACCTGGACTGAATTTGAGATTATTATTATATTTACATCATTGCCACTTTGGAAGAAGTTGTGAAATATTTTGGTTATATCAGATAAGACCTAAAAAAGAGAAAGTCACAAGTTGGCATGTTTTTATTTCATAACATATGTTGAAATGAGGGAGAAGAATTACTCGTATGGCCTTCAAGACTGACACTAAGTAAAAAGGATTCTCAAAACAGAATTACTGTTATCGTGAAAATATCATAAACACGTTATGTAGTCAGATATATAGAGACAGATAGTCAGAAATGTAGCTGAAAGGCACTGAAGCCAAAGGGACTAGCGGTAATCAGGTTTTGAATATGTAGTCAGTGTCCACCTGCAGAGTGGGTAATTGATGAAAGTGAGGCTCAGAACTAGTATCTCATAAAGTTGGGTAAGCAGGTAAGTTAAACAAAATAGTGAAATTTTGTAGAAACCTAGTTTTTTGGAATAAACAAGGAAAGTGAAACAAACCATGTTGTGCAGACCTACCTTTTTTTTTATGTCTAGTATTACTTTCTACTCAAAACTCCTAACTAATGCTTCTTAAAATAAAAAGAAACTGATTTCTATTTGCTTTCTTCCTGCTGGAATTATTTTGCTAATTATACATAGAGATTTATTTACTGTGTCATCAGTTGTTTCACACTCTAAATTCTCATAGCACTTTTTTCTTTCCAGTCTGACTATGACACTTTTGCACATTGTAAGTTTCCCCTATATATTTCCGATTTCTCGAAAGTAAGATATTATATGTTAATCTTCTCTAAATTAAACCTAGTAATTTTTCTTATTGTTATCATTTAATAAATATCTACAAATTGATATTGTTGATTTAACTGAAAATTTAAATTGTTTAAAATGAGTGTATATAGAGATTGTAGTATATATATTACAGAGTACTACTTAGCCATATAAAAGAATGAAATAATGTCTTTTGCAGGAACTTGGATGTAACTGGAGACCATTATCCTAAGTGAAGTATCTCAGAAATGGAAAAACAAATACCACATGTTCTCCCTTATACATGGGAGCTAAATGATGAGTATATATGATGATAAAGTGGTATAATGGGCCTTGGAAACTAAGAAAAGGGGAGAGTAGTGGGGTGAGGGATCAAAAATTACTTATTGAGTACAATGTGCACTATTCTGGTAATGTGTAAACTAAAAGCCCTGACTTCACCATTTTACTATTGATCCATGTAACAAAAAAACACTTGCACCCCCTAAATCTATTGAAATAAAACACAAATGTAAGCATAAAAATCAATGGAGTGCCACGTGTGTTTCCCTTTGCATCCAGCATCTCTTCTCCATTCTTCATCCATCCTTTCCTGAGCATTAAGTGGCTTACCTGTATGAGCTCTCTCAATCAGCACCCTTGATCTCTGGTTTCCAGTTTGCTTTCCTCAACTGGGAGTCCTTGAAGAACAGCAAAGAAAGGGAATAAATGCAGATTCAATTATTATTTCTATGAGTCTACCCTGTACAATAAACAATGGTATGTTGTGTTTCGTGTGTGTAATTCACTATATCCATCTCAGGTACACTGTTCTGTATCTCTGGACTCTGGTAAACAGCATGATTCCTCTTCTCCTAGGAGGCAGCGACTGCTCTATGTGGTTAAACACCAATAACTACATTATCCTCTGCTCTCCTCTATAGCCCATCCACTCTTTTGTAAGTGTCCCTTTAAGTTATCCTACTAATTATCTTGAGTGGGTCATGTGTTTATGATGGGATGAATGGCATAACAGGCTTGGATAAATACTGCCTTGTTGCAGAATATTTGTAGTTATAAAGGACTATTATAGGGTAATATTAAATTTAAGATATGGTTTTGAAAAACTACTTTGAAATAAAAATATTTCAGGCTACAATATTAAAATAATATGAAAAGAAAATCTGTTAACAATTGTTAACTCACTATGAAATACAAAATTTATTTAAATAGCAATGAAATTTCACCTTGGAAATTATCTGTGGGAATATTCCTATTATAACTGGTACCAAATCATAGAATGAGACTGCAGACCTTAAAAAAAAAAAAATTGAAAATTAGAATATCTAAAATTTAGCCTAACTTTATTTGCCATAAGGCTGTTATACATCCTGTTGTTTATCAATTCTAGTACTTATCCCAACTTCTCTCTCTCAATAACCCTAGCCAACAATGATTTTCTCTTTGAGGAATTATAAGCATCACTTTTCTCATGTACCAAGATAATATGAATATAAAAATGATTTTTATTAAAATGAAATAACCATTATCTTTGTATAAGTTGCACCATTTTGTCTAGTTACAGAATTAGAATTAGAAATTAGAATATAATGAAAAAGTCTCACTCCTTAGGTTTTGCTTTGATACTGAAGATAAATTAACAAGAGGAAAATAATGCATTTCTTAGCATAAAATATATTCCCAAGGAATATTAAAATTTGTCTTTTTGGGCTCTCCAGGTTTGCTGAATGGCTCCTGTATACCGAATTATTTTTCTAATATAAAAGTAAGGAAGTGACATATCCGATATGAACATTTAAAAAAGAAGAAGAAAGGAAAAAAAGCCATACACCTCATTCAAACTCATTTAAACATGCTTAGCCCTTTTTCTTTTTTTCTGTTTAGAGACACAGTCATTTAGCAATGGGAATTAGGGCATGCTTTGTATTATTTCTCACTTGATTAAATATTTTGAGTAATAAGCATAATTTTAGAAACTACAGCAATTTTAGAATTTTTATATAAGAGTTGTCACAATCCAGCTATTATCTAAATATTTTTATTCATATATGAGGAAAGAATAAGTATGTATGTTGGTATGTATTCTTATTTTTTTATCAATATTTCTGTCCCCAAATATATTTTAAGCTGATTTATAAACTAAGAAACTTTATTATACCTCACTTTCATTTAATATTTGATCTGGTGTAGTGTAATACACATACAACAAAACTGTAATCCATAATAATATTGATAAAGATAAATTAAGTGAATATTTCATATATGTTAAATCTTAATAGGCAGCATAGTTACATTATTTTAATGCTTATTTCAAAGCTATGAAAAATTACTTAATTTTAGGAAAATTAGAATGGTTTGCTTAAGAAATTCAGGATCACTAGGATTCAGAAACTTGTCCAACTTTATTAATAATAGTTTTCAAATAAATAAGCCCTATAATGATGATGTTTGTACATATGTGATGGGGTTATTAGAGAAAATGATATATTTTACTTTCCCAAAAGAATGGCAGTGGACTTTGACTCTTTTTTTTTTTTTTTTAACTTTCTCAGATAAAAGTTTTCCAATCATCTGCTGTAGTAAAGGTTCTTGACATGTGTCCTAGCCCATTTGGTGCTGCTAGATGATTTATAAAGAAAATAATTTATTCGGGTCAGTGTTCTGATGGCTGAAAAGTTCAAAATTGGCCATCTGCATTTGGTAGGGGCCTCAGGCTGCTGCAACTCATGGCAGAAAGAGGCAGGGGAGCAAAGAGTTCATGTCGCTAGACAGGAAGAAGAAAAGAGATAACGTGGAAGCTAGACTCTAAAAAAAGCCTGCTCTTAAGAGAGAAAGAAATCACCCATGCCCTGTGGTAGAGAATTAATCTCTTCATGAGGGATCTGCCCCTACTAGGGACCACCTCCCAACACTGCCACAGTGGGGAACAAATCTCATGTAAGTTTTGGTGAGGGCACACCCAAACATAACAACACCTTAAGGCTGTGCTGCCATAATTAGAAATGTTTACTAATAAATCCAATACTGTCATAATGTATCTGTGATCTCATTTATTTAAAACTTAAGAAAATGAATATTAATCAACCACAATTTTTATATAATTCACAGAACTTCAAAGGTTCAGCATTATTTCTATAAATAATTAAAATAACATCAATTAGGCTATAGCACACATATAATTATTTATGATCTGTTTATAAGTATTTATGTATATCTTAATTTATATTTTGTACCAATAAAATGAAAATATAACAACTTAAGGTTAGTTTGTCTCTTATTTCTTAGACATTTGTTGATCACATAAAAATAATTTTGCTGAGAATAGTTATATATTTATAAGAGTATGTATAATATTAAGTTTCTTGTAAGTTTCCTTAAATGACTTAAATTACAGCTGAAATTGATCATCTTATTCAGTAATATTTAAAATAATTTTGGATTAAAGCAATTCAAGAAAGAATGTACAGTATTTTTCCATAGCTATTAACATTCACCAGCACTATAAGCATGTTGAAAATTCAGCATAATTCAGTCAAAAATAATTCAGCATTCTCTTTTTTCATTTTTGACTTACCATTTACCATTCCTCCAACTGTTAAGGTTAAAATACATAGAAACAAAATATAAATAGAATATGTGCAATTTCAATGTAAAATAAACTTTACTAATTGATATTTTTCTAACTCCTTTCATCTAAAAAACTGGGAGAATATGTTGTGCAGGTCTGTTCAAGAGAGAGTCACACAATGTACAGTTATAAGAATGTGGCACACAAATACCCAACTTCTGTTTATGAATCCATAAAAACTAGTAACCATCCTTTAATATTGGGAGTTGCAAATAAATTTGTTAAAACTGTCTAAATTTTTACTTAAATGAATCATCTTCTCCATAAATTTGTGTGATGAGTAGATTGTGAATTACATTTTTTCTGACTTATTTTCAGATATCTAATTCTCCTGCCACATTCTTAGCAATCAAATTGGAATAATAAGAAAAAAAATAACAGCAATAAATAATAATTCCTGGAGAAAACTATTGGTATATAAAAAAGAATTTTTGTTGGTTAGATCTCTTTATAACTCAAAGAATAAAAGAAAATAATATAAATCTAATGGCATGAAAATTATTTTTTAATATCCCCTATCATTATAACACATGACATCAGAGATTATTTATATTAATATTTGAATTTTTTATTGGAGGGACAATGATATTTATAGTAAGACAGATAACTGTTCAACCATACTAGAAACTCTGACATGAGTAATGTCTGACATACAACAGATACTCAGTTAATATATATGCAATGAGTGAATTGATTTGCAAAAAATATGGCAGATGTATAACATCCTTTGCAAATTATGCTAAATATGATTGATCTCTTTTCGTATTCTACTCAAAACTATTGGTATATAGCATTATAAGTCAATCCACAATTTAAAATTGTGTCTTTAGGATAAATCATAACTTTCAACTTAACAGTATTGATTATAAATAACATTTTAAAATATACATAGTAATTTTAATCACAGCCTAACTCAGTGTTGTACAAAGGATAATAGTGTCTGATATTGAGATAGCATCAAATTTTTGGCATATAGGAAAAATAAATTACCAAGGCATTGTGCAATAATTGAAATGATTTCCTATAAGGTGGAAAACCAAATGAGAATTGGAATTTTCCATGTTATATGAGAGACATTGAAACTTGTCAATGAAACATACTTTGCACAGTTTTTTTATACTTTCCCTTTTCTATATGCATTCATAACTCTAACAAATATTTTATTTTTGCTTAGTGTCTAAAATTGCTAAGCATTGGAGTATTAATTCAGTTTATGGGGAGTCAGAGATTTCAAGTGTTTTAAGAGCTGCAAACTTGATGATAGCCATATTTCAGAATGAATAAAGGAGATTTTAAGAAATGAAGTTGTGCAAAGGAAAACTGAGAGCAGATGAATCAGGAGCTCATTGCAATAGCATAGATGATTCAAAAGAGAGGTCCTGAGCTAAGGCAGTGAGGAAGAAATTATTTGGATGAATTTCCTTTATGATGATCAGCTAAAATATATAAAATTCCAGGACCGATTGGATGAAGGATTTGAGGAAACTTAAGATCTCTCATACAAGTGTGAGAATAGGTGAGATTGTATGTCGCCATGTATTATGGTTTTGCCTAAACATGTGCATGTATTTGGCAGTGCTTGGGACTGGTTATGTGTCCAATTGAAGCTTATGAAAAAAATAAGCTAATAAAATTTCTGTAGGTCTAATTAATCTCTTAAGTTAATTTCAAAGCTTAGGTAAATAGCTCCCAAGATTAAACACCATAACAGTGAATAAATAGTGGCATAGAATATAAATTTTTGAATTTCAAGTGAAGTAATTTTTGTGCTTTTTATTTGCTCTGTGGTTTCTGTGTCTATTCAGCTGTATATATCAATCAAGACATAGCTATTTATTATTTTTTTAATGTTGTTGCTGATTTCCTTAAAGCCTGGAACTAAATAAAGATGCCAGAGAGTAAATCTAAATGGAAAATTATGATTCAATATGGTTTGTACAAAGCAGGTATCTAGATCAAATAAAAAATATTAGTTTTTATTCATTTTGATCAATTCCTAGTTTTATTTTTTTTATTTATTTTTTATTTTTTTTTATTTCAGCTTATTATGGGGGTACAAAAGTTCTGCATAGATATATTGCCCATGTCCCTCCCAATCCCCCGAGTCCGAGCCTCAAGCGTGTCTATTCCCCAGACAGTGCACATCGCACTCTTCCTGTAGGT
>CM052445.1:45595871-45613396 GCA_028533085.1 Varecia variegata | reverse complement strand
AAGGGTATTGAGTCCTTAATTTGGTTCTCCGTTTGACTGTTGTTGGCATATATGAATGCCTCTGATTTGTGTGTATTGATTTTGTATCCTGAGACTTTACTGAATTCATTGATCAGTTCCAGGAGTCGCTTGGTTGAATTCTTGGGGTTTTCCAGGTATAACATCATATCATCAGCAAAGAGTGAGAGTTTGATCTCTTTGTTTTCCTCTTTCTATAGCCTTTTGTGTGGTTTCTATTTCCATCTTCAAGCATGTTATTCTTTTTTCTGAAAAGTTCATTCTGTCCTTAATTCCTTCCATTGTAATTTCAATTTCATAATTTAAAATTTTCATTTCCAGAAGTTTGATTTGTATATTTTATATCCCCATATCTCTGTTTAACATGTTCAGTCTTTCCTGTCTTTCCTAGCTTTTTAAGTTAATAGATATGATTTATGATAATTATAATGAAGTCCCCATATGCAATATAGTATATCAATTTAGGGGTAGTTTTTATTGGTTGATTTTTCTCCTCATTATGTGTCATGTTTTTCTGCTTTGTTTATTGCTTGGTTGGTAATTGTTTATTGGATAGCAGACATAGTGAATTTTACATGTTGAAGCGATAGATAAATTTTTATATGGATGTATATGTGTGTGTGTGTCTGTGTTCTCAAGCTTTGGAGATGCAGTTAAATTATTTCAAACTTTGAAAATATTTTGATCCTTTCAGCCTATATTTTTCAGATTTTTTAGGTGGGACCACGGCACCATTTACTCTTAGCATAATCATTCCAAATACTAACTCCAGACTCTTCTCAGTATTCTATTTATGCTCCCTGAGATGTAAGGTTTTCTACTTGGTTGGTGGAACCAGGCGTTATTTCAGGCCTTATGTCAATTCTAGATACTAATCCCTGCTATTCTTTTGGGTTTTGTTTTGCCTAGCTTTGACATTTTTCTTTTTTTACATACATGCACTGATCAGTACTCTGCTGAATACTTGAGGAAGAACATTTGTAGATATTCATAGTTTGCTCTTTGTGCTTTTATTTTCTCTCTGCTACCCTGTTGTCCAGTTTCTACCTACTTTGTTCTCCCTCAATTTTCAGCCATGTCTTTTCATCTTAGGGAGTTGACTGAGTCATCTCTCCCTTTGCCAAGGTTTGGAAAATCCATCATGGCAGTAAGCTTACCAATCAGAGGGCTCATCTCTTTTTGTCTTCTCTCTCTCCAGGATCAGTGTCCTTCTTTCCATGTCTTCCAGTGTTTGAAAACTGTGGTTTTTATTTCTTTTATATGTTTTATTTTTAGTTGTTTCACATGGTGGTAGATACAGCATAATTTTCATCCTTGTTATCTTATCCTGTTCAAAAGCAGAGTGTATTGTATTCATTTTTTATTATCTACTTCTTTTCTGGTCTTCCATTTTTGAAAATTTGAAACTTCTTTTTTTTTTTTTATGTGCTCAGACCAAAGGTTATCTGCTTCATGTTTTTGCACACCGTATCTGTCCATGAGCAAATCCTATGGGCTCTATCATCAAAAAATGATACTAAGATTTGATATCTTTAAATCATATTCTCCTTACATTTTTTCTAAGTCAACATTATTACTTATAAAGACTAAAAAAAGAGAGTATTGATATTTCATCATTCTCATTTTCCCACTTACATTTAATTACCCCGACAGTGGGCATAATGATGTTCATAAAACATTGTTCATTGCATGTCATATTTCTACTCAAAATTCTGCAACTGATTTCCACTTATGCTGAGTGACAGTCATCTGGGTCCCGGGCCAGAACAACACTTTCCGCATGTACAATCTTGGACAAGCCATTATCTAGCTGGGCCTCAATGGCCTCAATGGCCATGGATGCAGACTTCATAAGGCTGAAAGAATTAGTGATGCCCTATGAGGTCTTCCACCTCCATTGGCTGTGAAGGCCCCACACCAACGGAAAGGACTGGTCTTCATTCACTTCCTGCCCAACACTCTGAGAAGCCTTGGCTGTGCCCTGCCATTTACCTGGGAGGGCTTTTCTATCCTAGACCCAGTTGCCAGGGTCTATTTTGTCTATTAGGTGCATAAGCTTTCTTTGTATTAATATTTACTTGGTACATATCTTTCACCATTTATACTTTCAACATTTTTGTGTCTGTATTTTTAAACTATGTAGGCCATAGCTAAATCTTATTTGCTAATCCAGACTGACAATCTTTGGTTTATTCCATGTGAGATAACAGTTGTCACAACTGAATACTAAGCTTTGGTTTAGTTATAAGTTAATTATTCTATCCCTCTACACTGACAGGTACATGTGGATAATCTGTTACTTTTATTTTAATAGCATGTACCTAGAGATTCATAATAAACATGCTTAATTAGTATGAGAATGAATAAATAAATGAAATACAATTTGAATTTGAATCATCAGATATTTTCTTTGTTCTCACTAAGGCATGTAACAATTATTGGTCTGTTTATATTAATTAAATTTTAATTAAAATATATATAATATGTTATAAATAATAGACCATTACCTTTATCCATTGTAAATGACAAACAAATTTCAATCAATGCATTTATTATCAAAATAATTTTCAAGAAGTGTCTGGACAAAATTTAATGCAAAATCCTCACTATGTAAGGAATACACATTTT
This sequence comes from Varecia variegata, assembly GCA_028533085.1. NCBI lineage: Eukaryota > Metazoa > Chordata > Mammalia > Primates > Lemuridae > Varecia > Varecia variegata. Next base: position 45,610,750 of record CM052445.1, on the reverse strand, counting down.
GAGTGTACGGTTTTAATTTAACAAGCCATAATGACATTACCCTATTTACTCTACCCAATACAGTTGTGATTTGTCTCTCAATTTAAAGTCATTCTACCAATTAGATAAGTTTTGAGTATAGTTGTAGGAGAAAAACACTTAAGTAGAATTTCCTATTGACTGCCCTGCTGCTAAAGTTTTCACTGAGCAAATTGAAAGTAACTACGGAATAAAAAAGCCCTGAAATATAAGTAATAATAGTAACAATTTTAAAATAAATTTATAATTTATCTAATTTAATAATGGACATATTTAAATAATGCCAACTACACTTTCAATTAAGTCATCAGCATGAATGAATATTCTGATGTTTATATTATAGCACTATTTTCTTATCATGTAAGATTAGAATGTTCCTTATCAATGAAATTTATCTTTATGATAAAACCTATACTGAACAATTGATTACAAGTACAAATGTCTATAGAAGATGATGTCCAGCTTACACATTTAATTAGACACTTGAAGTCTAAATCATTAATGCTAAAATAAAATTTCATAATATCCTCACAGAAAAATTTTAACATATTTCTTTGAAAAGTCTTGGAAATCTTCCTACAAATTTGGCTCTTAACTTATTATTAAGTATGTGTGAAACCATAAGAAATCGATTGTTGTAAGGTTCAAAGTTAATGGTGCTGACAAGAGAGAAAGTTAGCAGGACGTATGATATTTGCAAACATGACACAAAAAGAAATATTTAAATAATATGGTTGAAATGTCCGTGGCTATTTTGACCTACACAAATGTGAAGAAAATAAAGGGACATTAAAAACAGTCATACAAGCACAATATTAGGATCTTTAGATCAAATACAAAATATTTACAGGAATTTGGCTACATGTCCTTTGTGTCACAAGTTTCTTCCTCTGAATAGAATGATCAACCCTGACCATGATGATCCCCCATGTCCAACCATAATATTCTGTTGCCTTTTGAGACCTACTATTATCTATATCACATTCTGATAGAATTTATGGTCTCATTTGTGAATCCTTTCAAACACAAGCCCGGAGTTGCTAACATTTATTTTGATATTGATATTTATTTTGATATTGAAAAGTGACCTTCAGACTCCGTGGTGAAAAACTTTACAATTTAGTCAGATTCCCAAGTGTGCTTCCTCACTCTCCTTATCCCATACCAGTTTCCTTCCTGCCCTTCACCAAACTCACTGTCTCTTCTCATTTTTTTTTCACCTAAGAGATATTATTATAGGATCAGACACAGGGAAAAAGAAAAATCATTGAGGACCTATACCTTAAATTTTGATTAAAATATTTCAACATGAGAATGTGTCAAAAATGAGGTTTTTTGAGAAATATAGGAAGACTTAAGATTTTGTGAAGAAGGCTGAAAAAGGTCAAGTATAGTCTTGTTCTGAGAATTGTTCCTTCTTCAAATACTTGGAAACTATGAGGATATATAGTATTAATCATAAGACAAAGGCCATCAAAACTGGTACTGCACATGAGTAGCCAATAATCAATAATTGGGCACTCTGTGATTAGCAAGACAGATGGAAAGAAATAACAATGGATGAATAACTTGCAAGAGTCGAAGTGAAAATTATTTCATCCTGTGATTAAATAATTGAAAATTAAATCTTAGATCTGACACATACTATCTCTAATATGTAGGCAAAATATTTAGTCTTTTTCAGTTTTTGTGTCCTCACTGAAAAATATATATAGTACTCATTTCATAAAAGTTTTAGAATATTAGGTAAGATAATGCATGCACAATACTTAACAAAATATCTGGCCTATGAAAAAATAAATAGTGGCTTTTTGGGTTTTTTTGGTTTTATGTTTGTATTTTTCTAATCTCAAGTTGTCTTATATCAGGTTCCATCAGAGTTTAGATGAATCAAACTTGAAAAAAAAAAAAAAAAAAGGATTGTTGTGATGATTCCATTTGTTACCATGCCTCATCAAGGCTCCTTCTAAAACATTTCCAAGGCCAAAATTCTGCCCTGCTTCTAGCATATTTCATCTCCAATCTCGATTATTGACATTTCAGTGGCTCACAGCTAAGTCCCTTACTTTCAATTTCTAACTCATTTAACAAATATATATGTTCATGCCAGACAAAACTTCCTTAAAAGTAATTCTGATTCTGTTCAAAACCATCAAAGGCTCTTTATTTTCTACAATAAGATCTAATTCTTTAGTTTTGCATTTATTATGATCTGTTCTACTACACTGTCCCAAATAATTACCCCTACCTAATTTCTAAGTCTGCTTTTTATGTAAACTTGATACCAGCTAAATTAACGTACATATTTCCAGCCAAATATGTTTTACCACTTTTTGTATCTATTTTTCTGCTAATTTGGTACTCTTTATCCAGAATTCCCTTTTTTCTAGGCATAAGTTAAAATACACTTGTAACTAAACCATTCAAATAACTATCTTCTTGTTCACAAAGATCTCCCAGTTAATATTGAGGTAAATTTCTTTTTCAGCTGAACATTCATAATACTGAACCGATATTTTCTAACATAGAGATCATTCTACATCTATGTTTCTCTTTAATTCATCTGTTAGGCCAAGCATCTTGAGAGTGAGAGCTATGTTTAGCTCACTTAGGTTTCTCCAGCCAGAGCTGGAAGCCTTGTACATGTCAGTTACTGAATGGCAAACCCTTTTCCTGCCTCCCACTGTTGACATCTTTCTAATGTAGTACTATTGACCTTAACAAAGTAAGGGCTCATCATCCTACTCCGACAGAACAACTGACTTCCATAAAAGTTAAAATTGCAGATTCCAGCATTTGACATTTCTGGAAAAGATTGTTCAGATAATCTTTCTTTTATATAATTTCTGGATCTATATATCTCATATACTGTGTTTATAAATGCACATAAAAATCTGCAGGTAAGGATCTGTAAATGTACTTGTAAATGCAGTACACTTTGTTTTGGTAATGATTTGCATTGTTCTAAGCTCAAATGTTGTCAGTTCTTTTTGATCATATTCATCCAGGGGCAGTTTTGCAGGATAACAGTTTTCTCACATCTTATTCTCACCATTAGAACTGCATGGAAGCCTACTATAGACGCTGAGCTTCCGGGTTACAGCTACTGTGAGCAGTATTAATTGAATGCTGAAAACACTGACAATAAGCTTGACATTTGAAAGGAATTATTTTTTAGACTTTGGGAGTAGATGCCCTGAAATGAAGTAGTCCACAATCCATGAGGAAACTTTAAGTAACATTTACTTCATCACTGTCCTTTTTACTGATTCAAATGCATAAATATCTAAAACATATGGTTTCAAATGCATAATATTTATAATATACATATTCGAGAGCTGAGACAAGACTAAATTCAAATGTTGGTTCTGTCAATATTTTATAAGGTGAGTAACAGGCAAACTAAAATATCATGATAATATGCCTTGAGAAATAGAAAACATGAAGGTAAATTACAAGGACACTAAGCTTGACATTGAAAGATTTGATTTATAGAACCAGATTCACAAGCTAAACATTATGTGATTTGGGGAAATTCAATTAACATTTTTGATTCTAGAAGTGGATATGATTTTTTGTCTTTTAAAAATACAAAAAGAACTAAGAATCTATGGAATTTTCCTTGACTAAATAAAACACTACAAGACAGTGGATATCAAAAAGAATTCATGTATTAAGGCAGATCAAATAAACACATTGGAAACAACTTTAGACTTCAAAGCAAATGTAAAGGTTTTGAGAATGAGGTAACAGGCTTAAAGTGTGGTAAAATTCAGTTTCAGTCGTGATAAATCAGAGAAGAGATCAGAGGGCAAATTAATCTTGAGCTGGCCATTAAAGAGTTTATAGAACAAATATTTTGGAAAAATGGCAGAACCTCATAAATAAAGCGGCAGAAAAATAAATCAAAGCCTATGTTGTGAATAGCAAGGTAAAGACAGTAGCTATAACCAAAGTAGAATGAAAACCAGTTTGAGTTAATCATAAAGTTCAACAAACCACAATTTGCAAGATCTGGGAATAAATTTCATTCATGTCAAGTATAATTTCTGCAATGATCTCTGAACAAAAAGCAATGGCAATAGGAAAAAAAAAAAGATACAACCCAAAACTAAACAAATAAACAACAAACTTCCTGTTATTGTATATTATGTTTCCTGATCCAACTGAAGAAAAACAGGTCTAACTCAGAACTAAACTGCGATTTTCCTAGTTTCAATGTTATATTTAGTTTCACATCATTTCCAAAAATAATACTTCTTGAGAACATTGTTGTCTCTCAGTTTCTCAAAAGTGTAACTGCCATGGGGATGACTGGAAATCTGATCAGAAAGGACAGTTATCACGCAACATGTATTATGATGTGAGCTATACTTCGTATGTTTCAGATAAGGCTCTTGGTACTCCTGATACTCACCTGGCATCAATCAAAGTAATAAATCTGCTTTTGAGGGCTGTTCCTTGTCCTGTTCCTGGTATATATTGGGTTGGAGATTAAAACAAATCTGCACTATTTCTGGGAATATTTTTGAGCTGGCTTAACTCTCATCATCATAAGTGGATTTACCTCTGAGTAGCTAGCTAAGCAGCAAAGCAGGATAATAGAACGGGGAAGAGGCTGGGCGGTGGCCTAAGTCACTTGATCTGAGTCTGCCGGGCATGTATGGGAGACCTGGGGAAAATTACTTTCCCTCTTTAAGCCTCAGTTTTCACCAGTGTAAAACTGGGAGTTTAAACTGTATCACAGAAGTTATTCGCAAATGTAATATGACTTTTTTATTTCTGTAAAGGACTTAGCATAATGCCTGGCACATAAAAATGTACAATACATGGTAGCTAATTATAGAGCACTAGACCTCAAGATTACTTTGTGTTTTCCAAAACCAGCGTTACTATAAATATCAATTTGTGTTAGGTGATAGGAAGTTGTCCACCCCTTTCTATATTGAAAGGAACCATAGACTTAAAAGTCTTAGAAGTCACACTCAGATCTGTAAATTAGGTTATGAGCTCTTTGCAGCCAGGGACAAAGTCTTATTTGATTTCTTCATCCCTAGTGCCTAGCAAAGTGCCTAGTAAATAGTAGATGCAATAAATGTTTGATGAATGCATCTATTAAAAAGGAAAAGAAAGAGCTACAAAACACTTTCTGACCGTCAATTGCAGCACGTGGGAATAGACCAATTTAGATAACTTTAGTTGTTAAATGAGAAACAAGTCTGAAGGGCTTGACACAGCTGGCTTTGAATTGAGCTGTGATACTCTTAGGTACATTGGGGAACTGAAACAATCATGCTAGGCTAGCAAGTTCCCAGAACACTTCTGACCCAAAGTAGCTGTTATATATTATGACCTATTGCTGTTGTTTTCTATAAAGGCCTTTTCCACTTTATTGTGCAATGATATTATTTTTATAAAAATGAAAGCTGTTTCCTTCTTAAAGCATGCAGCAGTAAAAAATACTCATTTTAATGCTAGCAATAGGAAAAAATGTACAATTTTTCCCCACTCAGATATAAGAAGCATTAACATATTTTGAGGATTTTTCCATGTACCCCATGTATATATAAAGTTGCCTAGATGGACAAATATACTAAATATAAAAAATTGTTTGAACAGGGAATATTAAGGATGCTATTTTAATAAAAACAGATATTCCTATCAGGATGTATGGAATAAACAAAAAACTAAATTCAATCTGATCAAATTATTGAGCTTCAGAGAGGTGTTTTCATATAAAGGAATTATTACTTTCTTTAGGGTATGTATATACACACCTAATGGGTGCAGTGTGCACCGTATGGGGGATGGACATGCTCAAAGCTCTGACTTGGGTGGAGCAAAGGCAATATATGTAACCTAAACATTTGTACCCCCATAATATGCTGAAATAAAAAAAAAACTGTGACAACAAACTATTTTCATAGTATTTCTAAGACATTAATTCCTTTTCCATTCTGCTGATACATGCAGTGATGGTGCCAAAGCAATGATTGTTAAAACTACTGGCACCTTATCAAAAATCAAGGTGATGACACAACAAATGACAGTATTACTCATTACATGCATTTGTGGTGGGTATAGGGTGTGGAATATCATTTAGAATGTACTTAATGTAGCAGTAAAATTATTAACTTTATAAATTATGACCCTTGACTATGCATCATTTTTTTAATATTCAGTATAACAAAATTAGATGACACATTTCTTCTACATATTGTATTTTTAAAATATATTTCAGTGTTAAATTTTCTAATATTTTGTTGAGAATTTTTTTATCTATATAGTTAGAGATGTTGTTCTGTAGTTTTCTTTTTCTTTTTGTTCCGTATTTTTTGGGTTTTAGTATCAGAATAAATGCCGTTCAATTACAAAAGTAATTTAGCACATCTGGGAATTATTGACATTGTAATTTTAGTCATATACATATATTTAATTTGAGTTATTATATGTTATCAATTTAATATAGGCACGTAGGCATAAGTAATGTGGAAGGATTTCTGATTAACACATAAAATGCCTCATTGCATCCTTCCTCAGACCAAGGTGTAGTCTCCAGAAAGAAAATAAATGTAACTTTAAAATTTTAAGTATATTTTATTATGAACAGAAAAAAAGAACAAAAAATTCAATTTGAAAGGCCCATCAGTTAAACCGAACAAATATAAGCAATACCAAATTATAATCCGATTTTTAAAAAATAAAATTTAATCAAAACTCATCTGACCATTTCCCTGCATTCTCTCCTAATAGACATCATAACTTAAGTTAACCTAATGTGTTCTGTCTTGAATTGTTTTTAGTGAGACATCCTTCTTATCTTCGTTTATCTGTATGCAGTGATTATATTTTCTCTGTTTTTATGATCTTTTATGTATTTTTTATTTTAAGGAAATTGCTTATATTGTGAGTTAGTGTATGAACCTCTTTTTTCCCTTTATAGTTGAGGTGCACTGAAACATTTGTATTTATGGATTTATAGTTTTCATCAAATTAGAAAATATTTTGATAACTATTTCTTCCAATATCTTTCTGTCATTCCCCTGCCCTTGAGGGAATCCTCATATTATCTTACTTTGATTTTTTTTTCCCCCCAATTCACCGATGAGTGTTTTTTTTTTCTTTTAAGTCTCTTTTAAATTTGTATTTTTTCTATTTTTGATCATTTCTACTGCTTTCCTTAAGATTTTTTTCTCCAATATCTTATCCACTCTTACCGTCTGTATGAATTTCCTGAGGTTTCTATAATAAATAACTGTAAACTGAGTGGCTTTAAAAAAATTATTCTGTCACAGTTCTGGAGGCCAGGAGTACAAAATCAAGATGCAATTATAACCACACTTCCTCTGGAGGTTCTACCGGAGAATGAGTCTTTGCCTCATCTGGTTTCTGGTAGCCATAGTCACTCTATTAATATCGTATGGCACTCTCTGTTCCTTCTTCACATCTCCACTTCTCCTCTCTGTGTCTCTTTTTAGTAACCACTCAGATAATCCAGGATAATATCCTCATTTCAAGATCCTTAACTAAATTACACCTACAAAAACACCTTTTCACAATAAGGTAACATTGACAGGCTCCAGGGATGAGGGCATGGACATATCTTTTCAAGGCCAATCGTTCAGCCCACTATCACTCTGTCCAGTCTGTTTTTCATCTCAGACATTTATTTTTCATCTCTAGAAATGTGATGGATCTTTTACTATAACTTTCACTTTCCCACCCCACTTCACATATTCCTTTCCCTTTTTTGATATATACAATATTGCAATGACTGTTTTATTGCCCTTTCAAAATAATTGTGTCATTTGTGTTATTTCTGTGTTTGTTTCTTCATTGATTTTTTTCCCCTTGTAATTTCCTGTTTCTTTGTATGCCTAGTAATTTTTGATTCAGTGATGAATACTTTTAATTTTAGTTTTTTGGTTGCTGGATATGTTTTATTTCTATAAATATTCTTGATCTTTGCTCTGGGATGTAACATTATCTTTGAATACTATAAAAACCTATATGCCCCAAAACTACATAATGTGGAGGAAATGGACAAATTCCTGGAAACATGCAACCTCCCTAAGTTCAAACAGGAGGAAATAGAATTCCTGAACAGACCAATATCAAGCACAGACATTGGAGAAGGAATTAAAAACCTTCCAAAAAGGAAAAGTCCCAGACCAGATGGGTTCACTCCCAAGTTTTACCAAATATACAAAGAAGAACTCATATCTATACTACAGAAATTATTCCACAACATTGAGAAAGATGGTATCCTCCCCGACTCATTCTACAAAGCCAATATCACCTTGATACCAAAGCCAGGAAAGGACACGACAAAAAAAGAAAACTACAGACCAATATCCTTCATGAATATAGATGCAAAAATCCTCAAAAAAATTTTAGCAAATCGAATCCAACAGTATATCAAAAAATAATTCACCGTGACCAGGTAGGCTTTATCTCAGAGATGCAAGGGTTATTCAACATATGCAAATCTATAAATGCAATACACCACATAAATAAAAGCAAGAACAAAGACCATATGATTCTCTCAATAGATACAGAAAAAGTATTTGACAAAGTCCAGCACACCTTTATGATAAAAACTCTTAACAAAATAGGCATAGACGGGACATACCTTAAAATTATTAAGGCCATATACGATAAAGCCACAGCCGATGTCATACTGAATGTGGAAAAATTGAAACCGTTCTCACTTAGAACTGGAACCAGACAAGATTGCCCACTATCTCCACTTCTGTTTAACATAGTGCTGGAAGTTCTTGCTAGAGCAATTAAGCAAGAGAGGGGAATTAAGGATGTCCAAATGGGGGGCAGAAGAGATGGATGATCCTCTTATGCGTTGTTTTGCAGAAGTCCATGCCAATTCACTTCTGTCTCATTTTGTACAATGAGAGATTCCAGTAGGATATTAGAGGCTGAGAGGATCATATAGGCTGGTTAATTCCTCTTTTCTTTGTATCTAGCAGATTCTTTTCATTGCTGCCTCTTTGCTGGGTGCCTAGCAGATTTCTAAGAAGATCTCCATGGTTTCACCTTGTTCCTTTTCAGCAATAGCATATCTTCCTTTGTCTTAGCTGTGACATCATCTATAAAACTTATTTTCTATATAAAATTCTCACTATTTTATATGCTTAGTTTATTTTATCCCAGATGAACTCTCACTAAAGCAATACATATTGAAAAATCTTCATTAGAATATTACTTTTCCACACTTTTTCCTAAGGAAATGGATAAGTTTAAATAGATAAATTAGTAAAATAAAGTGTCCCATAACATCTCAATGTATTGAGATTGTTTAGCCTCAAGAAGAATAGGCAAATGGGTGATATTAACTAGCTCAATCATGTGCATAGTAATAAGGGGGACAACAGTCAGCTGATATTAATCTCAATACAGAGACAGTATAAGAAAAATACTCAGAGTGTTTGAAAATGAGTAAACAGCTGCTAGCAAAATAAACCAATTTAGGAGGAATTGTAACTGAACACCAGAATGCCCAATAGGGTAGAGCAATTACATTGTGTACAGACAAGTACCAGAAACAGGCCATCTTAAGGAAGTGAGAGACAGCTCTGTTAGACAGAAACCACACAGCACCTAAAGATATGATGAAAAGTATCAATTACTAACTGGCATCTATCTAATTTGGGGGGTGGGGGTATTTAAAAATAGGTAAAAGGGCATAAAGTTTCAATGCTGTAAGTAATCCTGAGACCATAAAATTCAATGTGTTCACTTTATTAAAAAATGAAACTTAATAAAACAAATTAAATAAAATTAAGTTAAAGTCGAGTATCTGGAAGTCCACCTAATAATGTGTGAACTCCATCTAGAGATCAGATACTTGCCTCTTAATCCTTTCTTTATTGAACCATTTGTCTATTACCAAAAGGATTATGAGCAAGGTAATTTTATTCAGTACATTTTAAAGGTTTTGTTTGCATTGAAAGCATAGTTGAAAAAATGTGGCTATATTTAATTTATTTAATTTGTATTTATGTAATAAATGTCAAGAAAAAGCCATTCTATCAATACTGTAGCTTAGTAAATTTCTTGTCTCATTTCTTCTTATATGTAAGGTAGAGTTTGGAACTGCAGCAGTTGGAAGAATATCTGGATAAACATAAGAAAACCCATGCTTATTGAACTGTGTTAAATATCCCGGGTTAGTCATTCTGGTATGCCAGGAGTGGGAGCTGGCTAGAAACCAGGTCTTCTCCCTTTCCTAAGTAGGTCAGGCTGCATTCTTCCCTTCCAAGAGCAGTGATGGCTTTCTTCTCTCCAGTGGGAAGAGATGCCACTACCCACACATATCAAGTTTTCCAAATCCTGGGAAGATGGTTTGTCCGGATAACACCTGGCAACAGCTAAGTGCTCATTGCCCAGGAATTCTATTAATTTTCTGACAGACAAAGTTATTTTCTGTCCTCCCTTTGAAAATAGAGCAATGGTATGGAGGGATATTCCCTTCTATTAAATGCATGGTCCATGTAGCAAGGATACCTCCACTGACATGCCTCTTTTGGATGAAGAATGGATTGGAGAACTTTTGCTTTCTCTTTCTTATTCTTGATCCAAAAGTTTATTTAATAAATACATTTCTCAACTCAAATTGTATAATATTGAGGAAGGTACCTGACCTAACTTATTACATTGATTTGAAAAATAATATAAAATAAATTACAGTGGAGTTACTGTGCAGATATATTGCTATATAAGTGGAAAGCTGGGACTTTGTAATGCTAACAGCTGGGGTTACTTCACAGTGTGTGAGAGGCACATCAGCAGTATTGGTTTATGGTAACGTGTGGAGTTTCAGGATCAAGTGGTCACCACTGGCCATTAGGAATTTATGGAAAATGGTCTGCCGGTACTTGGGTAACAAGTATAAACCTGATCTTACAGAAGGAATCAGAAAAAGCAAGAAAGACTTAAAGCCCAAGAAAGAAGGGATTGTCTTGATAAGTTTGTAAGGGACTTAGTATTCACATTGGAAAGAGAGTACAGACATGCAATTGATCATAGAAATGAAGAAAATGAAAAATTATAACAACAGAATAAGGATAGAGAGCAAGTCTATCCTGAAGATAAGCCACCAGTTCTGTTAATCAGAGGTCTTTAATTTACTAGTTTCCTTGGTTTTTCTAACATTCATGTATGCATACTAGTAGTAAACAACATTTACACATACAGTGCAGTGAGAGGTCAGAGGCATAGTGAAGAGTTTTAAAGTGGACTGAGTTAAGCTGCTGCAGTGTTCCCAAAATCATGGTCCACAAAACAGAATCACTTGAGAAGTTGTTATAATATCTCTTACTGCATCCTACAAACCAATTAAACGGGGCAGAATTTTTGGATTGGGTCTTGGCAACCCGCAGTAGTAACAGGGTTTTCAAGAGACTTTTATATGTAATGAAATCGGAGAACCTTAGACCTAAAGAGATATTACTGATTACAGAGTTGACTAAGCAGAGAGTTATGTTTCTAGCCAATACTATGAGATATCAATCCCAGATATGTTTAAATATAGGATTTTTGTAAATCTGCTCCAAGTAGATAAGCATAGAAATGCCTGGAGGTGACCTTCAGTTCTGAGATTCTATATTTTTTTTCCTCCTAAACAGGATTAATCACCTATCACAGAGTGGGTGTTTGTTCTAAGTATATCAATTATTTTTCCCTTCCACATAATTTTGTTTATGCGTCATCAAGGCTAAGCAGATTTAAAAACAAATTTCATTTGTTCTAACAAATGATTCTCATGTACATACACTATCTTTGCTTTGAACTCAAGTTGTATTTCAACAATAAAACCATCATTAATACGTGCCAGGTGTCTAATTATTTGATAAAAACACAAATAGGCTCCACTGCAGCCACAAAACTATCTCCCTTCTGTTTGTCCTTTGTTTTCTGACTGCATTACTTAAGATATATCTCTTATTAATTTCTCATATTTCGAAAAGATTATATATTCAGGGCTTGAGAGCCATAATCTTCTCCCTGGCTTTCTGATATACTTGCCTATGTAAAGTAAAAATAACTTTAAAATGGACCTTGAAGAAAGTGTTTCAGATCAAGAGAAGATAAGAATGTATAAAATCAGGGATAAAAATACACTAGGTATGGCAAAAACATTAAATTATTCTATGTTCATTTTTTAAATATTTATTTCCAAAACCAAACATCTTCCACATGTAATGGCAACCAAAAACAACTGTGTTTCTTCCAGGGAAAAAAATTCAGCATTCGTTACCCACTTTACTTTAGTACAAGACATGAAAGTAGTACACCTATGGCTGTTCCATATTTCATTGATGATATATCTAATCTGTTTTCAGATAAGATTCAATAAATTCATGATCTTGGTTTATGAGTTAAAAGCAGCTGAGGAAAATTTAATGCATTTGTTTTTGAAAAATAGGAAAAATTTAGTCTAATAGATGGCAAAGATGCTTTCATGAAGATTCTAAGTTCCAATTTTTACAATAAAAACTAGGAAGTTATATTATTTTACATTTTGCATTTGTTATATGAGAAGAAACAATAGAATATAGTTTTTAAGTGAGGAGGTTTGCAAAAATGTGTTCATTAATAGTTTCTAATGATTCTGATCCTTTAAATGCGGACAAAGAAAGTGACCATAACCAGAAATAAGGCAGACTAGCACAAAGAAAACAGTCATCTTCTCACATTTTGTCTCAACTTAGACAATTTTATTCATTAGTTGAATCATCCTTTCTTTTGAAGTGCACAATGTATTGTTTGCGGATCTGGATTTGACAGTACCTTGGTCAGTTACTAAAGAAATTCAATCTCATATTGAATCCATATAACATCCAATTTTAAGTATTTTCTTTTCTTTGTAGTTTAAGAAAGTAACCTCTTTGAGGTTGGATGCATTCAGATGTTTTATGCATTCTGGAGGAAACTTCACTTTTAATATGTGTGATAGATTGAATTTCTGGTCATGCATGTTTCTTTACATAAATTATGATATATTACTTTTGTGTTCACTTTGGGTTTTACATTTTATATTTTCTTAGTTGGGTTTGGGACCGTTTTCATCACTTTTGTGATCACACATACATACACACAAAGAACTGTACATTTTTGCTTTGTTCCAAGATTCACAAATTTTGACTTATATTTCTTGATAAATTTAAATCACTTGTCCACAGAAAACATTTTTCTTTGATATTCATATGGTCAACATAGAAAATATGTTTTTATATTAAGATTGGTCTGAAACAATGTTATTTAGGAGGAATAATTGCAAATAATTAATCATATATATAATGTAAAAATTAATATCAGAAATAAGACATTTGACTTTGAGACATGCTTGGCTAGAAAAATATTTAGCTATATTTTGGTGTAGGCATATTTTTATCTGTAAATTTTAGGAATTGTATGATGTAGGTATTAAAGTCACAGGCATGTGTAACTCACTTCTGTGACTTTAGGCAATAATTTTTTTTTTTTTTTTTTTGAGACAGAGTTTTGCTCTGTCTCCTTGGGTAGAGTGTAGTGGCATCATCGTAGCTCACGGCAACCTCAAATTCTTGGGCTCAAGTGATCCTCTTGCCTCAGCCTCCTGAGTAGCTGGGACTATAGGCGTGAGCCAGGACACCTGGCTAATTTTTTTTATTTTTAGTAGAGAGGGGGTCTCGCTCTTGCTGAGGCTGATCTTGAACTCCTGAGCTTCAGCAATCCTCCTGCCTCAGCCTCCCAGAGTGCTAGAATTACAGGTCTGAGCCACTGTGCCCGGCCAACAATAAATATTCTAATGCATCACTTTATTCACCTGTAACATAGGAATTATAGCACTAATATCCATTTTCCATATTTGTTTTGAGAAATGATTATATGTTATGTATAAAGTTCCCAGAACAGTTTCTGATGTATAATAAACACTCATATATTAGCTGTTATTAAGTTTTAGATAATATGTTTTTAAAACATAATATTGTAGGTGAAATTATGGACATGCAAAGCATAGGATGAAGTCCTAAACCCTAATACATGTAAATGAGATGTTATTTGCAAATAGTCTTTGCACATGTAATCAGATCAACATGAGGTCATGCTGATTTAATGTGTACCCTAAAAAACTGGTGTCTCTATGTGAAGAGGAGAGGACACACACATACAGAGGGAGAGAATGTCATGTGATGATGGAAGCAAAGATTGGGTTGATGCATCCATGAGGCAAGGAACAGCATGGATTGCTGGCAGCTGCAAGGCGTAAAACAGACACTCCCTCAGCACTTTCAGAAGGAATCAATCCTGCCTTGATTTCAGTCTTCTAGCTTTCAGAACTGTGACACAATAAATTTCTCTTGTTTTATGCCACTCAGATTGTGGAACTTTGTTATGGAAGCTCTATAAAACTAATACTGATGGCATGAAAATTATAGCTATAGATATATAGTTACTTCTGAGTGAATAATATCAGTAAAGCTCATCCAGAAGAAGCAAAGGGCAAGTCACATTTTTAAAGGCAGAACAGCAAGAAAAGGCAAGCAGTAGACCCATTTACCAGGCTGCTTGAGGAACAGGACAAAAACAGATGTGGACAGATGACAACCAAGAAAGTAAATAAGGTTCTCAAGACTCGAGGGAGGACAGCCATGATATGAACCATGTACACAAAGGTCTAGCAAAGGAAAATGAAACAGATGTATACCAATCTTTAAAGTACTAGTAACTATGGTGAATCCAATAATAAGAATGCAAAATATAGCATAGCTAGTTATTCTAGCCTTTTATGTACTCACCAGAAAATTGGTTTCCCTGATCAACACCTGGGTGCACATTTGGGAATGATACCAATTGGGTGT
>CM052445.1:45585467-45595771 GCA_028533085.1 Varecia variegata | reverse complement strand
TAAAAAAAAACCTAAAAAAAATAAAAATAAATAAAAATTAAAAAAAAAATTCTATAAAGAGCTATACCTTGTTAGAGCTGGAACCCATTCTACTAAGTGAAGTATCCCAAGAATGGAAAAACAAGCACCACATGTACTTGCCAGAAAATTGGTTTTAACTGATCAACACTGAAGAGCACATATAGTAATAACATTCACTGGGTGTCCAACAGATGGGACCGGGGAGGAGGGGATGGGTATAGTCACACCTAATGGGTGCGATGAGCACCATCTGGGGGATGGACATGCTTGAAGCTCTGACTAGGGTGGGGAAGGGCAATATACGTTATCTAAACATTTGTACCCTCATAATATGCTGAAATAAAAAAGAAAAAAAAAAAAGAAAAGAAACTACAATAATATGAATAAATAAAAAAAGATCTATACTTTGAAATTGCTTCACCAGGTACTGATCTAGTACTCTCAAATCATTTCTTTATAAATCATTTCTCTAGTTCAGTACAAACTAAGAGCTTGGACAGGGCAGTTAAACTTAGAGATAGGAGGACAAATTTTTGCGTAGGATACAATTGACGCGGGGGCAGGTTATTTTGTAGCAAATGAGTTAACTGTTTTCTAAGTGATCTCTTCCAGATTGTATGTACCATTGCCACAGTCTTTTATAAGTATCATTGCAATTCTCATTATTTATCTAAAGTTGTACCTTTTAGTTTTCTCTGAACTAACTTTTCCTCAGGTTTAGGATTTTCATTCAAATAAACTGGAGAAAGTAATATAAGGATTTGTTTAAATATATCTAGAATTAGAAAAAATGTGCTTGAGATAATGCAAATGATCTCTAACTCTACTTAGCCAATAAAATACATTGACTGGAGGTTTTGCTAAAACTCTTTCAGCATATTTCTCTTTTTCCAACACTCTTCTAGCATTTTCATAGGTACCTGGGTCATTCTATTTGTCAATTTTGATGAGTATTTTTTTTTGTCTCTTAGCTTTAGCTGAGACTAGATATAGTATCACTAGAGCAACATAGTAAACATATATAATTTCATGCTTATTTCTATCCACTATCCACATAGAATGAAAAAACTCATTTCATTCTATGTGATTTTTGCTGTTTAAGAAGCTTAAAACATTTTCACACAAAAATTTCATTCAACATGCTTTATAACTCACATGCCACATAACTCACACATACACACATACACACAAAATGCCTATCTCTGCAGTCTCTAACTTGCAGGCCATAGAGCTTGGCTACCCACCCCTCCCCTCACTCCCCGCCCAAGCCCCTACCCTCCATAGAAAAATGAAATTGTCTTCCATGAAACTTAGTTTAGGAATTGGGGATGCAAAGCAGGAGGTGAGCAGCAGGCAAGTGAGCAAAGCTTCATCTGTATTTACAGTCACTCCCCGCTAGCTTTGCCTGCCCCCCTCCCCTGATCTGTCATCTTTGAAACCTGTCCCTCGTGCCAGAAAGTTTAGGGACCACTAGATCCTATCCATAAAAGAGTAAGTAGCTCTCAACAATCATAGAAATCTCTGTTATACAGGTAATATGGGTATACATGTATTATGTGACAATACATTGGATCCAATATTGGTTTTTCTACCTTCGTAACAAAGCTTATCCATTAATTAAAGAGATTGATCAATTCACAATTTGTTCTTAAATTCTTAACCATCATAAATGTATCAGACAGAAAATGTACTTGAGTAAAAAAAAGGTAAGAAAAATTTATTCTATATTAAAATGACTATATTAAAATGACTTTGACTTAATGAATTTCATATTTAGGCTCTCTAGGGTTTTTACTAGCAAAAAGTCAACCAATAATATACCTAGTCTGTACAACATGAGCGAACTTCACAATTTCTTTCAAGACAACAAGAAGTCACTCTTTAGATTTTAAGCCCCTCCTTATTTCAATAAGTCAGTAATCCTTCATACCTTACTCTTGTGAATATGTAGATTTTAATTATGTTTTTATAATATCAAAATAATTTGGTGAAATGTTGCTTTGAAAACAAAGCAAGATTTGATATGGAGTCAGTTCCAATTATTATCTAGAACTTATTATGAAAGAAATATTCACAGTTGCTCACTGAACTTTTCACATTGTCAGCAATCTTTCACAAAAATAAGCATATCAATCAAGTAAGTGTAGATATGTCCTTTACACTTTTCTTGTAAAATCTGAGATTTGTATTCAGAATATAGTCTTCTTTAATAGGCAGCTCCTAATAAAGAACTCCCACAGCTTTTTCATCAAGACTAAATTCATCTTCCCATTAGGAGAGAGGATATTCCAGAGCATTTGTGCTTTATCCTGAGCACTGTCATTTTCTGCAGGTGGCCGGAGATGGGGACGGTGAGTGATTGGCCAAATAGGCAGATGCTGAACCTCTCTTCTCTTTTCTCTTAAGTATAGATTATCCCCCAGCTTCTATAGCTTCCCTAAAACAAATCAGTAGATACAGATTAGGCATTTGACAGAATACTATGGGCAAGACTTACTATATAACTTTCAGGGCCCAGTGCTAAATGAAAATGAAGAGCCTCTTGTCCTCTTGATCAAGTTATTAAGAATTTCAAGACAGCAACAGCAGAACATTAAACCAAGTGTGGGCCTTACAGGACTGCATAAGTTGGATGTCTGCAAAGCCAGAAGCCCTCTTTTGGGTGTAGTTCTCAAGGGCTCTGTTTCACTGTATAAATCAAATGGCCACAACAGTGCCTCTAATATTTTTTAAAGTTATCCCATTTTCACTCTCCTTCTCAGGAAAAACATTTTACTGGCCCCTATTTCCTAATATTGTTAATGCCATAAACAACACCCCCCCAACACACACACAGCCTCCATTGTTAATTTTCCATGGACCCATGCGGAGAAGAAATCTAAATCAATCAGGTTTCTTACAAAGGCTACCTCAGCAAATGGTTCCATGAGTAGAATTAAGTCTTAATAAACAGAAACATTTGACTTTTAATTAGACCTTTATATGTACTAGGCATTGTTCTAAGGCTTTATATGTTGTCTTAGTCTATGTGGGCTGCTATAAAAAAATACCATAAACTGGGTGGCTTATATACAACAGAAATTTGTTTCTCACAGTTCTGGAGGCTGGGAAGTCCAAGATCAAGGGATCCCCAAATTTATAATCTGGTAAGAGCCTCCTTCCTGATTCATAGGTGGAGTCTTCTCACTGTGTTCTCACATGGCGGAAGGCACAAACCAGATTTCTAGGGCAACTTTTATAAGGATACTAATCCCATTCATGAAGGCTTCACCCTCATGGCTAATCAACCCACACAGAAACCATCTTTTAATTCTGTCACATCGGTGATTATGTTTCAACATATAAATTTTGGGAGAATATAAACATTCAAACCATAGCACATAAATTTACTCATATAATTTTCAAAATAAGTAGGAATTATATTATTTTCCTTTCATAGGTGGTGAAACAGAGTTGAAGAAGAGAGGAAGAAAGTAAATTGTTCATGATTTTCCAGAGCCTCAGTGCAAATCAAGGCATTGTGGTGTATCTGGAAGCTTCACCCTTAACTGCAAGGCTATTTTATATTGATACCTGATGGATTTTCTTTATGCTATTTTATTAACTATTGTATTGTTGTGGAGCCTAAATGTAGAAAAATATGTAAATATCATAAGTGTGCAGTTGGCCAATTAGCATAAACTACCACATGGTTACAGCCCAACAATGGACCCCTCAGAAACTCCCTAGATTGCCAATCATTCCCCTTTTCCAGAAGTAACTGCTATCCCAAACTCTAAAATTATAAATGTCTGTCTGTTATATAAATTTATAAAAATGGAATCATTTGATACAAACTACATTTCTGGCATCTTTCTCTCAAAATTATGGCCATGAGGATTGCCCATGTTTGTTGTACAGCTGTGGTTAAATTATGTTTATTGCTGTATGAACATTCAACTGTTCAGTAGTAAACTTATTTACTGACTTAGTGTTAGTCATCTAGGTTGTTTCCAGTTTTTTTATTATTATAGATGATTCTGCTATGAACTTTCTTGTATATGTGTTTTGTTAAAATACACTGGTAGTGATATTGTTGAGTAACAGATAATGAATATGTTCAAATTCATTAGCTGTGGCTAAAAAGTTTTCTAATATTTTTGAAAAAACTTCCACTTCTAGCAGTATTCAAGCTTCAAATTTAACTCTTTTTATAGGTGGTTAGTGATATTTCCCAGTTTTTATTTTACATTCCCTTCATATTGTTGGCCACATGGATAGTTTCATTTATGATGTGCTAGTTCATGATTTTTGTACTTTTAATTTTATTAGATTATTTATCTCATTCTTATTTATATGTAAGTTCCCTTTATGCATTGAAAATATGGAATTTATGTTAGTTATAAATTTTGTAACTATTTTTCCTCACACTGTGATATAATGATTCTTTTCTTTTTTTAGAGAGAGGATGTTTAACCATAACTTTAGTACATATTTTATAATTTTTGCATATACATATTTTGCATATATATATATTTTAAAATTTTAATTATCATGGATACGTAACAGTTGTATATCTTTATAGGGTACATGTGATGTTTTGATACAGGCATACAATGTGAATTAATCAAATTAGGTTAATTGAAGTATTACCTTGATGTACAAAAGTTTTTAATGGCAAATTAAAATTATTTCATGGGTCAGATACATTTTAATATTTGTATATGACTTCTACTTTCAACTGTGCTGTATTTTTCAGGATTTTTTTTCATAAAAATCATCAACTCAAAATCATCAAATCATTTTGTGGCAAATGGTTTTTCATTAAATTATCTTTTAAAATTTTTGTAGGATTTGTGAATAGTCTACTTTTAATTCTGATTTTCTTTCTCTCTCTCTCATTTTACCCTTTATTAGACTCTATCAATATATTAGTCTTTTTAAAATATTTTTTTCTTTTTTGCTACTTTATATATGTTGTCTATGTTGTTAACATGTTTCTTAACAATATTCTTTCCATTCTATTTTTTTGTGGTCATTTTGGTTTCCTTTTCTAATTAGTTGAAACAAATCTTTACTGGAACTACCCTTAGCTCCTTACTGCCTCAGAGAGCATTCAGATTAGCAACAGAAAAAGTCTTTTGTTTGAGATGATAAAATTAATCACTTATGTATCCACTATTATAATCTCTCACTCAGTGTGAGTTAATTTTACACAGATATTGAAAAGTCTTCTTCCTTCCTTTCTTATGATTTTACTCCATTGGATACTTAGATTTATTCGCATGATGCTCATTTCATTTAGGCATCCATCCTCCTTTGCTAGTGAACTTAAGGCAAATATATATCATGCTAAAACCGATTACTTTTAGTAATAAATAAATAGAAAATATCTCAAATTACATATGATTCTTTTCCAATAATCTTTCATGCTTATCAGACATACTCAATTTGAAGGCAAAAAGCAAGAAAACCCAATCTGGGCAGTCCAGAGAGGGAAGTCTTTCAGGGCAGAGAGTAAGGCAAAAAAGGCCAGGGTATGAAATAATTGATATGAATGTGTGGCTGATAGACAAAACATTTCTTTGCATTACTAATTTGTAAATTACATGTTGAAAAGACAGCTACTCAAAAACTAAATATTCATTTTCCTTTTGGAAATTACATTATATTTTGTAGATAAATGGTATTTAAAAATCTATAAGTTGCAATTTTCTATTTTGATCTCATGCAGAATTTAATTTGGGCATTTTAGTACCATAATCACTTAACTTCATAGTGCAATACAGACGTATTAAGTCATACTTACATAACCAAAGCTAAATTGTTAATAGGCACCTGTAATCTTGTTTATTTATTTATTTTGGTTCATGCCTGTAATCCCAGCACTTTTTTTTAACATTATTATTTTTTTCTACAGGAATTCCTCCCAATCATGTTCATCTGAGTTGAATTAGCAACAATATCTTGGATCAAATATACTCACCATTTCTGAGTATTTATTTATTTATTTTGCAATCAACGAGTGGTTAATGATCAAGAATCTATTATAAATTAATCTTTGTGCTGGTGGAGAGAAACAGTACAGGAAATAAAATACATTTCTTATCTCCCTGAACAACTTCTGTTCCAGGTGAAAAATCAAGAGAACCATAAATCAAATAAAAGTGAACAAAGTGCTCATTTCATAAGCCCATTGTAAATTGTTAGCTCATGTTAAAATTTAATTCAATTCACATGAATACGGCATAAACTATACGTTAGATGTGTGGGAAATATTTTATCCATAAGAGGAAAAACAATGGCCAAAATGCATTTATCTTATGATCCTCTCTAAAACTCCAACTATGATTAGCAGTATGTAATAGTGCTATTCTCAGTGGAGGTATTGACATCAACTCAGGTCAGTGTTCAGTTATACATGAAATTTCTACCCAAATCCATTTCCTCATTGTGCAGTTAGTTGACCCAGAAATAGTAGAATTAAGATTTACCATATATACTTGTGAATTTATTGCAGAGTTCTTTCTTGTACTTGGCCTTCATTTACTTCAAGGTTCTTTGTTTCCTGGTTCAGGTCTAGAAATTGGATGAGGGATCATGATTTCTATATATCATGTTCGAGTAAGCCAAGTCTTTTTTTAACAGAATTAAATTAGTTTGATTACACAGATCTCGTGAGGCTTTCATAAACTTTCCTTATATTTTAGTCATGAGGATGCCATAAACAATTAGCTGCCATCAAAATCTCTGCAGCTTAAACAATTCGAATTCCCAATTTGACTGTCAATTACTGCTACCGTTCCTACCTTCCCTTTGAAGGTTAATTACAGCCACTTGGATTGTACTACCCAGATATCTCATCTTCCCTATTGAAAATAGGGAAATTGTTTCTGTGATAGAATCACCTTTGGCCTGTAGAGGACAGCCAACAGAATGTTTTTCAGAGAAACTGAACTTTTTCTCACCAATGTCCTTCTCTGTGCTTTGGTGAAACAAGGCTTTTGTGGTTCCATCAAGGGTCATAACTAGGGAATGTGTGAATAAATTTACCATTTCCACTTTCCAAGTATTTAGGATAATTCTTATACATTATTACAAAACGAACATAGCTAGCACCTCACGTTGATTTACCACTGGCCACCATTAAATGCAGATTTCCAAAGCCAGAATCTTTGGACAGTACGGTATATTAATAGATTCATTATAATCTAAACTCATGCTTAGTGCCCTAAATGTAAACTTAAGACATAATGTCCTAAAAACATAGCCCAAAACATGCCCTTTTGCTTTTTGTCCAAATTAAATTAATTATATCTTTTTATTTGTATGTTGTGTTTCTCTTTCTGGGTTTGTTTTATTCATTAGTGTTTTAAGCACCTCCTCTTCAGCCTATTCATAAGGGAGGGATTTCCATTCCAGGTTATGGGAATGGCTCAACACGTGACACTGAAATTGGGCAGAGGAGATTGACAGCAATGTTTTAGTCTCATACACTCCCAGTCCAGGACAGGAAGACATCACACGTCAAGCAGGGCCCCATGGGGGTGGTACTTTGAACAGAGTACTCAAAGAGGGGCATGGAAAGCAGGCTTTGTAGTTTCAAGAGGGTGATGTCCCTTCCTTCCCTGGAAAAATGTGATTGGCTTGTCTGATGTATGGGCTGACAGAAAACTGAAACTCACTGTACTCAGGGTAAGCAGGAACTTTACCTGGTTCTTTCAATAAGGATAACTATTTGGCTAAGAGACCATATCCATGTGAGCCTGGTAGAGAGGGAAAGTTGAGGGCCTCCTGATGTTAAGGCAACACATTAACATCTTTTTCCTTTTAACGCATTAACATCTGACCTTTATTTTAAAGCTTACCTCAAAATTAGGCTTCTGCGGATGTTTATGTCTGAAAGGGAAAGTTGGGAGAGGTGAGAAATGGAGGCAATTATTGTCCCCCTTGAAAGGTAATAACCTTGTATAATATCCTTACAAGTCTTCAAATAAGATAGAGACATCTGCCTCAAACAGAAATGGAAGGGCTTCTTCTGCTGGCAAGGGAGGCTCCAAATGGCTTGGGAATGGGGTGCCCTGCGAATCCCACATCCTTTCCAGAGTCTCTATTCTAATTCTCATGCTTCGCTGTTTTATGATCAGTGTTCTACCTTTCATATAAGGGAACTGGTAAGGTGGTAAAATCAATTAGTATAATAATTTAATAATGCATATGGTCAGATTATAAATTTTATTTCACTATTTTAACTCCATGATAATGAGACAAAAGTGATTCATTTGGGACACTTATTTAAATATTGATTTTTCTTGAGCTGAAAATTTAAAACTTTTGGCATATATAATGTACTTTTTTAAAGCTCTCAGTGCAAACACAAGAACCTGCTTAACCTACAATTCTTATATTTCTCTTGTCTGTCATATTATTCCACAGTATCAACCACTTGGTAACTAAGGTCCTAGTTTCAAAATGGACTTCACTCTCGATAACCACAGGTGAGCATTGTAGAAGAATCCAAGGACCGCTATGGTTACATATCTTTATATAAACTGTTTTTAAATCCATCTAAGTTAGTTTAACAATCCATATTTTCATTTTCATGATGATCTGTTTCTTGAAATAATGGTATTTACTAATTACTGTGTCAATTAGGATTCTGACTTGCAGACAGTTGAGGACATTCTGATTTGCAATGCAGAAGTATGAATTAATTAATATATTTTAGATAGCCCACAAAATAACTGATAGAGCTGGAGAAAAAGGCTCATAGAAAACTTTAATAATAACAATCAGAATCATTCCACAGACTCATTTGGAAGGCATAGTTGTTATTGCTACCTGAAATCATATGACGTGACTTTAACCATACCTCTACATCTACCTGGAAACTTGATGACACTACAGTTTCTGTTGATGGCTTTAGCTACCAGACTCTGCTCCACCATCTCCCATCATTACACAAATGCCTTATGAAGGTCTTTTACCTTTAAATAGCTCCCATGTGAACCCCAGTGCAGGTGGCTCTGACTGGTACAATTTAAGTTGCATTCCTTTATATTTGAGGGACTTTTAAAAAGACTATGGGAGCCTACATTTGAAAATAAGGCAAGAAATGTTCAAATTTATTAAAATATAGGATAGTTTACAAAATAAGTTAGCTGTAAATGACAAACATTCATGGCAGGAACTAATTCCATTATGATAGGGCATCCTTACAATTAGATATTAAGTCCTCCTTGTGCAGAACTCTACTATTTTAAAGAAAATTTTTGAGACTGGGATGTGTGTGTGTGTGTGTGTGTGTGTGTGTGTTTTGCACCTCTATATGTACACTGGGTCTGGGTGTGGTTTGTACATTTTTGTATATTTATATATGTGCATATTTCATGCTATTTACCCTCAGAACTATTGGAAGAATAAAGTGACCTGAAGACAATGCTAAATGTATAAATGCTAAATGCTAAATGTGGGCATACCTGGGATGCATTAATCCATAACTGTTTGATCAATCTTTAAGAATCCTTCTGTGAACCCTTAAGGAAAATTCTACAACAAATAATAACTGAGGGAAATGTACCATGGGATGAAAAAATCAAAATGACTAGGCAAGTTGAGGAGACAGGTGTCTCTGTGTCGGTGGGACGTAATGA
The DNA here is from genome assembly GCA_028533085.1 of Varecia variegata. Taxonomy (NCBI): domain Eukaryota; kingdom Metazoa; phylum Chordata; class Mammalia; order Primates; family Lemuridae; genus Varecia; species Varecia variegata. The sequence goes on along the minus strand of CM052445.1, from coordinate 45,586,118 downwards.
GGTCAGAAAAGGAGGTGGTATCTGAGAGTTCTCAGGAAAACCTGATGACAAAATGCAAAGTTTAAAATGGAGGCATTCATGAGAATTATACTCTGAGGTTTCAATTTATTTAGACTGTAAAGTAAGTGTCATTTGACATATGATTACTTTTTTATTATCTATTTTATAATTTTGTATATCTCAGTAAAGTCTGAAGAGTATAATATTTTTGTGTACTGTGGGAAATAATGAGAAGGAATAGCAAAGGGATATACACCCTCTCCAACATTAATTTCTCTGCTGACATCCATTGAGATGGATCAGCATTTTATCAAGGACACTGTCCAATAAATTGAGAAGATAAATAGCCACAGAGTGACTGAGCTGCTATCCATGTCAAATTTGGAACAGCAGTAAAAAGAACAAAACAATAGAGAAAGTAACAGAATGATAAATGATGGTGCAAAACTGACACTCCACTTTGAATAAGTGTGCATATTACGTCTCCAAGATAAAAGGGAAAGAAATGAAATTTTGCTTACTTAGATAAAGAAACAATAACATTCAATGTTCTTACCACCAAAATAATAACTATGTGAGGTAATGCATATGTTAATTAGCCAGATTTAGTCATTCTACAATGTATATATTTCAAAACACCATGTTGTACAC
>CM052445.1:45563539-45584967 GCA_028533085.1 Varecia variegata | reverse complement strand
AAAAATAACAAATAGTGAGGCATATGCCTGGTATACAAAATAGGTAAAGCCTTGAACAAATTTCCTGACAAAATATGAAATCCATTTTGTGGGGCTGATGTTTGTGGATGTGTTACAATCTTTATGAATATCATAATCATGGAGGAAACTTTCCATTTTATTCCACTGTGAATAGACAAAATACAAACTTAGTAAACTCTAATTCTTTTTTCCCCTTGCCAGTACTGAAGTCTAGACTCTTTAGATAATCTTCTTTGCAAATCAACTTCTTTTCTTTTTAACCTGTCTATTTTTCTTTGGCAATATCTGAAGAAAGCTAGACAAATATTTTCCCATTCTTTCCCATTATTCAATATAGGAAAGTAAATATTAAACAAAAGAGAGGTGTGAAAGAAAAAGACTGTTTTGAGGTTTATATTGTGCAAGACTTATCCATAATAATTTGTAATTTGCAGTAAATCATTAACCTGCAATAGAATCATACTTTTGTATCATGTCCTCTAAATGTGTATTCAAATGAATCCAAAGGAAGGTAAATGAAATTAACAAATACTCTGAAATAGCCAAATAAAGCAGAATAAAGTGGTTAGCAGTCCTGCAAAACCTAAGTTGACATTACCATATCTGGGTAATAAGGCGTAAGTCACTGTTTAAGTGTGGTTATTGTAGACATGTCTGGCTGAGCTCAACAAGTTTGTATTTCTCTCAGCTCCATGTAATATTGACTTTCAATACATATTTCTACTATATATTAAAACTACATATATACATGATTTGAAAGTAATATTTTATTAATACCATTTAGATGGAGGTTACAATGAGGCAATTAACTAAATCCATCTAAACAAAAATGATCATTCATCATATTGTACATAAAAAGCAAGTATATCTGAGAGTAATAGAAAATTTAAAAAAAATAAATTCTATATGACCAATAATTTTTAGGTTTCATGTAACGAAGATGACATTTCCAAAAAGAAAAACAAAAAAGGTATCAACAACAATAAAATCAAAATCCTTTGAGGCATACATTTTTCTACTTGAAAGCAACATAATTCACAAAAATATTCATCAGAAGAAGAAGATTGTAGAAAGGAGATTTTTCTCTAGACACCCCAAAAGATATGAGAAATCTAGTCCACTTAATCACCAACAGAAAAATAAAATCCCCCAGAATTAATAGGCCGGAGATAATTCTAGTTGAAAGGGGAAGCCAATATAAATCTGCCAAGATAGGACTAATGTGTTGTCTCTTCCCAGTGAAAGTTAAATTATGATCCAACAAGTTCTAGACATGCTGTAATTTGGAGATAGCCTTATCAAAAAAGCCATAAAACTAAATATTGCAGTAATCAGTTGCTGTAGCAACTGTGATGTGAAATAAATAAATGAGAACTTCAAAAAAGCAAGTTATACAAAACATGCAAAAGTATGGCTTAACTCATAAGACATTAAATTCACATAAATTTTTAAAAATCTTATTGGAATATGAATGCTTGCATTCTTCTTTTGAAAATGTCAGGTGCTTAAAATGTGCTTAAAGGCACATTTTAAAAATGCAAAGTGAAAGAAGTTTGTTGTTTGTGAGACAGCTCTCATTTAAGAGTCAAAAAAAGGTGGCCTTTATGATCACATGACTTATAATATGACTGAAGATTAAATATTATTAATATAATAGAAGCATACATCATTTTAAAAAGTCAGATCTTCCTATTTATGACAACATAGATGAACCTATAGGACCTTATGCTTAATGAAATAAGCCAGGCACAGAAAGATAAATACTGAATAATCTCATTTATTTGTGGAATCTAAAATATCAAATTTGTAGAAGTAGAAATTAGAATGGTGGTTGCCAGAGGTTGGGGGCTGGGAGGGAAGTAATGAGAGATGTTGGTCATGGACCACAAAGAATCAGTTAAATAGGAGGAATATATATTTTTTGAGATTTATTGCACAGAATGGTTACCATAGCTAATAACAATGTATTGTAGATTTTAAAATTTCTACAAGAGTAAATTTCAAAAGTCTTATCACAAAAATATGTTATGTAAGTGAAGTGGTTGATATGTTAATTAGCTTGATTTAATCATTCCACGTATACATATATGAAGACATCACATTATACTCCATAAAGACATACAATCATTATTCGTTAATTATAAATTTTAAAAATTGGAAAAAACATCCATATTTCCAAAAAAATTTTCTTCTTTTCCTCTTTATCTCCTATTCTTCCTTCTTTGCTTCCCCTTCTTCTTCCTCATCATTGTCTTCATCATTCTTCCTTGAAATTCAACATTTTCAAAATACTTTCCTTATTATATGTCCCACAACAGTTCAATAGGTAGAATAGTATTATTTCTATTTTCAGTTGAATGAGATGAGCTCTAATAATATTCTATATTGATACAAAATTTTAGTTCCAATAGATCTCCCTATATTTTCCAAGTCATGAAGAAATATCTTACTGAGCTTTCTTGTATAATGTCACAATATTCCCGAGAAGTATATAGTGAATTGACGACACTGTTGAAGAGTTAGTTTATACATGAGTAAATATTTAATAATGAAATTTCAGAGAATGACTCTGAAATATGTCAATATCCATTAAACATATTAAATATACTCCAAAATTTAATCTATTTGGACTGTGAGACACCAACTTCCATGTAAGCTCAGTAACTGAAATGGCAGCATGTTTTGACATTATATTTTCACTGTGAGTCAATGTAACAAGAAATCTCAGAAAATTAAAAATAATTTAAATGGCTTTCTGTTTTGAACTCAAAAATAGAATATTGGATAATTAACATATTTCAGGAAAACCAAAAAAAGAAACAATTTTGGACAGAGTATGTGCTATCTACATTGTATCTAAAACAAAGATTCTCACTTTAGTCAGCACTAACGTCTTTGAAAATTAGAAGTCTCTCTTTCATATTGATCTGACATTCAGTTTTTAACAAGTCCTTTCTTTCTAATATTCAGATGAGAAGGTGACTATGTGATGGTAGGTAGATAGAAAGATAAACGATGCAAATATATTTATGACATCATCAAGCTATATTGTCTGTCCTGAATTGTTCAACATCAGGGCATTGCTGTTTTTATGTAAGGTAAAAAATACTGCTGTGATAATTCAGTTCCCTACAGCAGAAATTTAATATAGCCATGAAATGAATGAATGAACACTCTATTTATGCATAAGTTTAGTCACACCAGGAAAACAAAATAATTTTGATATTTTATTTTTTCTATGAGCTACATTTCTCTATAATCCTTAAGTGCCATCTGTAGCATTAAAATATGTTAATATCTGTCCTTTAAAGATGTTTTTATAAATATTATAATAATATCTGTATGCTCTATATTTTTTATGGCTATAGCCTAAACCTTCCAGATTGTCTGTTACTTTGCTAGATTACAAATAGAAAGAGGGTGGCCAAAACACAGGTCAAGCACATATATAAGTTCATCCATTGAATAATTTTCTCCTGGAAAGTTTATATATGAAATGTTTTCAAAAATCTGATGAAAATACTTAACTAGGGCATCCAAGATAGTTCTAGAACAAAACTTTCAAAAGATTCAAGCTCAATTTGCATTTCATTTTTAAATTATTTTTGCATGCTCACACTGCCTTATCATGAGAAACGGTCATTATTAAGGAATGTATTTACACAGACATGTGCTTATCTTGGAAACCTTGTTTCTTTGATATGTTTAATATATTAACAAAAAAGTTTAGATATGTGTCTACTTGAACTATTTGAGCTAAAATCTATTAGATTTGAAATTACTATGACCAAGTCTGAATAGAAACTCAAATAGATTTGAAATTCAAAAAAGCTTTGCAAACTAATGCAAGCAAAAATTAAGAAATCATACTTTGTTATTACCAATACCAAAATGAGTTATTATTCTTATACCCTTGTTGCATAATAAAACTTAATTCCAGCAAAAATTTTCTTTGTTCCTCATTTTCATTAGATGGATATATTAAAGTGTCACAATAGAATTAAAGGAAACTTAACAAAAATAATAGAAAATAAGAGGTGTTTTAGTGTATCTTTTATTGTCAGATACCACACTTTTAATGCAGAAAGGCAATAATTATACTCAAAATATTCCAAGACAGAAAACTTATATATAAAGTACCTTTTGAGCAAAATGTGACATGGGATATATATATATATAGTGGCCATTCTAATAGAGTTTATATCACTGTAAATCTTTCTATATTATTTACAAAACCAATTACATGCTTATTCAGAAATCACATTTCACAGCTTCCCTTGTCAGATTACCACATGATTAAGGCTGGCAATGATTCTTTTCTTTCTTCCTAATCAAATGGCCTAGCCATTTCCCGATGTCAGATGAGTGTGACAATGAAGTTTACTGTCTTGGCAATCATCTTCTTTACGATTTCGTCACAACTCTCTTCCCACTAGGTAACCGTCACCTCCATTCTGTTTCTTTCTGCTGATTTCTACTTCACTCTTGCCCTCACCGCCTACGTATTCTATTGTGATGACTGCCTATCACTTTTAGGAACAGTTTCAGAGTATCAGGTCTAACAAAAGAAAGATCCTTTGCCAATAATTCCCACAAACAAAACCTCTGTGCTACTGATATTTTCTTTGACAGAACAAAAAGAGAGTTTAGACCCAAATTTTTGTTACATTCTTGCTGCATGATCTTGGTAAAGTTCTTGAAATTCTCTGTGTTTTGCAACCATTGACTCTAAGGCATAAAAACAGCGCTTACCTTATAGTATTATTGTAAGAATTGAATCAAATAATGTGCATAAAACTCAAAAACTAGAACTATGGCTCCTACATATTAGTCATATCATTATCTTTCTAATAATTACCTGACTTTTATATTATTGTCCTACAGTATATGAGTAATAGTGTATTTTAATAATACTAACATCATTGTAATTTTTAAACACATTCACATAAAAAGAAATGAGGCTGACATTTAAATAGTGTAGAGGTCTATGTTTTGGGTTGCAGTTACAGGGTTGCAAATGGAATATAAAATAAATGCATGGATACAGAGCCACACATTATCAAGAACAGTGACACGGGTTAAGGAAAGAGAAATAGCTTTTAATCCTATCTTCTTCGGTTTCAATACCAGTTCCTCTTCCGTGGCTGGGTTGACTTTATTATACTTTATTATGGAGAGCTTCTATTTAATTAAACTAAGGAAAACATCACTTACCTTCTTTGTGGTGGCATGTAAGTATTCCATAAATAGTATTATTGTAATATTATTATTATAGTATTTTTCTGTTTTCTTGTAATTGGCCTCTTGTTGTCTTATATATTCTCACTTCAACCTCAAAATACTTGGTGAGTAAATCTTCAAATTTTTTCTTATTGTATATATTTATCTAATATCTCAATTGACAATATTGTGCCAATCCCTCCAATGAATCCTTTTACAATGTTTTCCTTTTATTTCATAACATGGAAAATACATGGTTAAATTTTCCCCATAGTACTTTATTTAATATGCAGGGAGTATGTTAAAATGCAATGTGTACATATTGATTATGTGTCAGGAACTTTAAACTCACCATCTCGTCTTAATTCTTAGACAAATATTTACAAAGTCCTCTGGACTTGGTAAGAGTATAATAAAATGTAATTGTTTCAATCCCTTTAATTAACATGCAGTTATTAAATACACTTTTGTGTAGCTGTGTAGCAGCAATTTCTTAGCTTAGTATATAGCATTGTATTCTAATTAGATTTTAGACTATGCAGAAGGATTTCAAGGAAGACATGCAGGAACAATTATCCCTTTAAGAAAAGTGACCTAATTAGGGAACTCAGGGAATATAATTGTAAAAGAAAATGTAGACATTACAGTGTACTAAATATAAGAAAGCTAGTTGAGAAATCTTTCCAACACCAAGATGTGTGCATTTGTTGACAAGGGACATACAAACAGGAAAATTTGAGAGAATTTCAGCAGAAAAGAAGTGCCAGACTTAAAAACCCCAGGCTTTTTAATCATTTCTTAAAAGGCCTGTAATCTATAACCTCATCATCTGGTTTGCCTGAAAAATGTGGCAAAGTGTGCTATTCACTACAAAATGTCTGATTATTAAAAGGCCAGATAGCTTAATTTCAGTGTTTTTCCTCATCATAGGAATAAAGTCATTCTCCCAAAGAGTGCTTGTTGGAACAGTATTTTTAAAGAAAATAATTATTCAATGATACTTGTTAAAGTTTGGCAAAGCAGACTTTATTCAGGACTATCATGATTGATATATATGAGCCACAGCAATGGGATTTTGCAGTAAGGGAGAGAGATTGGGTTCTACTTCGAATACAGCACAGGCAAGTGGAAATTTATAGCCAAGGAGCAGGGTGGGGTCAGTGGATAGGAAATTACTAAGAGGAAACATCGGGAGTAAGAGGGATTCTGGCCACACTGATCTAACAAGATTCTTGCTGAAGACAGGCCAGGGTAATCAGACATCACCTGGGGGATAGTGGTGGATGAGGAACTCAATTAAATATCAAGGGCAATTAGCTATAGTAGTGGGAGGGTTCTTGCTAAATCGACTTAGCAGGATTCTTTGTAAAGCTGGATTTTGCCAGGAAGTGCATAGACAGGCTTAGGAGAAGTTTCATAAGCCTGACTAAAGTTTGGTCAAGCAAAGAATCTTTGTCAGCATGAAGATAATTCAAATTTATGCACACCATATGCTTTGGGCTCGCTTTATGTTAAAAGATGAAAATTATTGCAGCACACTGGTGATTTGAGATCAGAAGAGTCTTAAAAGGGCACAGCCTCAACTGGTTTAAGGAAAAGGATGCATCTGCTAAGGACTAGTAGCCATGAATGACTTCAGTCACCTGCATGCACAAGAAGAAAAATGACTCCATCCCAAGACATTGAAAAGGGGATAATGAATTTCGTTTACATTTCTCAAAGATTCTGGCATTTTTGTGCCTCAATTCTGCCACCTGCTGGTATTTCATAGAACTGAAAAGAGATGGCAAAAGGATTTTAATACACATTTTACAGGAAACATGAAATTGAGTTTCCAGTTGCTCTAATATAGTAGCTCATGCTTTTTCAGCAAAGTTAGTGCTTTTCTTAGAATTTATGCTTCTTTTAAAAATTATATAAATATGTTCAGTGAAGGAAAATAAGAAATGTTAGCAAGTGTTTTTATGTTAATAATTTTCTTTTTTTTCATAGCAGCTTTAAGGACTTGATGTTTAAATGGAAGTTTATCTTACCAGGAACTGATAAGAGTATGCACAATAACAAGATTTTTTTTATAGGAGCTGAAAGTAATGAATGCAAGTGTGGCTTCCAAAACTGTTATGATTTTTCTAAATGAATTCTTATATCTCCTTGATTTTTCCAGCTTCTGGCTTCCCAGGCCTTGTATGCAAACATGAGCCAAGGAATCTTAACCACATCGGAGTCATCTGAGGAGATGCTATTGTATCATTGCCATACAATGATCATACAGAAGACTGGAGCTAAATATGTACCGGGAGAAATTATAGGGAAACTGGGTAATTATGGTTTGCAAGAAAATCTATATGATTATAATTTGAGAAATTTAAAGAAAATTTTTTCACATTTGGTGACAAAATCTTTGTCTCATGAAAACTGATTCTTTTTTTCTTTTTCAGAAGAGCAAAGACAATTATATACTCAGAAACATAATTGGTACAATACTGATTAAAGGCAAAAGGCAGTTTAAAAAGACCACTTATTAGTCATGCATTTTTTCATTATACCAAGAGTCTTAGAAAAAAGCAAAAAAAAAAAAAAAAAAGAAAGAAAGAAAGAAAGAAAGAAAAGAATTTAAAAAATCTTTCAGTATCAATTATGTCTTATTTTTCAGTCTTTTATTCAAATTAATTTTCTGATTAAATTTACATCAGTAAAATTCATGAAATCTGAAATATTTTCTTCATGTTGTTTCACAGAAAATGGGGCCTGAGAAAATATCTTCTTTGCTAGTACTTCGTCAAGGAACACAATCCAAAGGAACAAGAGAGGACATGGGGGAGTGAAGCAAGGAATGGAAAGCCAACATGCACATTGATTGTGGAGCTGAGATGGCTGTCTCCAGGGTGGCTGATAGGAAGATTTGGTGGAAATGTTTTCTAAGAATCCCTGAAACTCTCAGGAAACTCAGTTGGGGAAGACTTGATTTATCAGCTCCAGTTTCTGATCTGTAAATGTTTTATTCCTAAGGTTGTTATATCACAGGCATTTCTGAGTTGTGTGTGCATAGACACCTCAAGGCATTAGACGAGATGCAAATGGTACAGATTCAATGTGAGGTGCTTTCAAGTTGCCCCTGCATGAATTGGTTGGAACACACACAGAGTTTGTCACCTTAGCAGCAGCTGGAACAAGACAATGATGAGTCCAAGAGCTTCCAAAGAGGTATATAAAAAGTATTAGAAAACTCTTCAATATTTAATAGTCATCACCCAATTTAAGTTTTATCTATCAAAGTCATAAATAACACTTCAAAAGGAAGTTGCATGTTTCAGTTACTTATTCAGATGCAGGACTTCACATGGAGAAGATATGTGAACATCTGACTGTCATTTGGAAGGTTAGTTATAGAAATAGAAATCCCCAGACAAATCATCAAAATAATGGCCCAAAGTTTTGTTGTTTGTGTTTTTGTTAGTTTGTTTTTAATGTGTGTTAAATCAAAAATGACTATTTCAATTCAGATGGGAAGACACAGCGACATTTTAAAAAAATATATTCAAATACTATGTTGAAAATTCATAAATATATATTACTTTACAAAATGGTGACCAAGAAAGCACTGTGATTTTTGTCTACTTTAATGTGCTCTTTCCTATTTATTTGTTAACATTGTATTTGTATTCATATAGAATTTGAGACCTTTAGGACTAACTATTCATATCTCTACTATATGGCTTCTACCAATTTCCTTGTCTCTTGTTTCAGGTCATTCTGTTCAGTCTTAATGCCTATGTTTCTGAAACCCCAGAATGGTCACTACTGGGAATGATTGCCAGAGGTGTCACTATTAATGGAGTTCATTTGAATTCCAACAGTATTATGTGCTGTAAATATCTCTCCAAGTTTGCATCAAGGCAATCAGAGTTTGATGCCAAAGGAGCTGGTGTCTTGGCTAATGGCACATTCTTTCATTGCTGTCCAAGATATCAGCCTGGTTTCCTTTGGTGTGCAAAACACTGGATCCACAATGTTTGATGGTATCATCATGTATTTATCTCTAGAAGTCGGGAGAGTTTGTTTCTTCAACTTTTGAAAATATTCTGCCACATATATGGTAAAGATATATTACCTTTTTTTCTTTGAGGTATATTTTGAATCTCAGTTATTTTTTGTGAAGTCCTATAGCTGGCCTCAAACACTATCTGTGGAAGATGGGCAAGGATATAATTTGAGTGTGTATATGCTAAGTTCCATTTATGATAATGTTCTTTACAAATGCAACATTAAAGTAAATAATGTCACAATGTATTATACAACTCATTAAATATAACAATAACTAATTAGATGGAAAGATGAAAGAATGACAGAAGGAAGGATTGGAAGGAAGAAAGGAGGAAAAAGAAAGAAAGGATTTTTTTCTTATAGTAGAATTCAAAATTGTATATAAATGTGTGTGTGTCTATGTATGTGTAATTAAAATGTCCTCAAATGGAAGCTAAAGTTAGTGGGTTCAGGTTTGATGAAGAGCAGGATATTTTTATTATCTTAAATTAGATAGCTACAGAAAGCTTATTCATCAATTGTTATTATTAGTTAAATTTAATGATGAAAAAATTTGTGGCCACCTTCTTAACTAAGGGATCAAAGCTAACATTACCAATACAGAGGGAAAAGAGCATGATATGTCTTCAGATATGATGTACTGAGAAAGAAAAAACACCAAAGGTATGGTATGCCTGACAAAGAGCATAACATGAATCTAATGGTCAGCAAATATCAGACAAGGTCAATTTAGAGACACTGTACAAAATAACCGGTCTGTACTTTGCAACAACATCAAGGTCAAGAAATAGAACTTACAGCTGTGGAAATGTTCCAGGTTACAGGATTCTAACAGATATGACAACTAAAGAGTATGTGTGATTCTGTACAGAATCCTGGAAGCACCAACTGTAAACTATACATGTCATTCTTGGGAGAACTGATACTTACCTATGGATCGTAGACCATACAATGGTCTTGTTTCAGTGTTAAAATTCCCAACTGTATAAACTGCTGTAGCTATATAAGACAATTTGCTCTTTTTTTGAAAATTCAAATCAAGCTATTTAGGGGGAAAGGGGAAGAGCACATCCAAGTTGCTGTAAAGTTGTTCTGAAAATAAATGTTTGTATAAATGTAAATTTATAAACAGACAGAAAAAGACAAAATGTTAACTACTATAAAATTGGGTAAATAGACTATAGAAAGTAATTATAATATTCTTGCAACTTTCATGTAAGTTTAAACTTACAGCAAATCAAAAGTAACTTACCTTCTTTTATATTATTTCATACTGGCCCATTGTCCTTAGAAAAATTTTGTGACTCTTGGTTTTCTGGTCCTTTAAATTATTCCTAGGAAGCTATCATTTGATTCAATGAATCAGTGCTTTAAAATATTATAGGATGTTCACAGAACATTCAAAAGGAAGTGTATGATATCAAATTTTGACTGAAATAGGGATAGAAATAATGTCATTATTAAACATTAAAGCAGGAAATGTGCTCAGGAAAAAATACAAGTGAATTTAAAGGTTTTTCTACACAGGAGCCAATGAAGAACACATTCAGTCAACATTTCTAGGACTAATTCTCCCAACCAGTTTAATATAAAATTAGATTTGTTTTTGTACCTTTTTTCTCTAGTGAATTATTGATTATAAACCCCATGTTTTAACTATGTTATTTGATAATGAAACATATTTTACTTTAGAATAAAATTTTTCTGCTTTGTTGAAAAAAGATATTTTCAGAAGTCACTTTGATTGTTCATTCAAATAGATCCTCAAAAATCTGGTTACTCCCTATAAAACATGTATGCATACATAAATATCCTATTGATACATTTTGTGATAAAATGTAGTTAAGTAAAAAGGAAAAAAGACTAACATCCATCTATGGATAGTTAATGATTAGCTTATGTTAATGCCCTAGTTTATGAGATAACATAGTTTTAAAGAACATGTTTTTTTGTATTAATAGAATAGTGATAAAAATTCATTGCATATGCATGGTGCTCAATAATATTAGGTCATATTATCTATTCTGGATGAAAATGTAAATAAGCAAGGGTATGGTAAACAAAAAGTTATCTCTTGCCTCCCAAATTAATAAAATGTAGTCAAACTTTTTATCAACTCTGGTTTCCCCCATGAAGGGAAATTAATTGGGCTTAACATTTCTAATTGAAGAAAAACTTTCTTAATTACTTAGTTTTACCATGTCTTGATTTTATCCCAAATTAATACTATCTTATGTAAGTTACACTTTGAAAAGAGGGAGGTTAAGAATCTTTTGTTTAAGGTATTTCAATGTATTTTCCTATTTTGTATAATGAATTAGTTATAACAGTCATATGTATATTGACACTATAATTATTGTTAATAATAAAGAACATGACTTATTTTCATCTTGGTAAAAGATAGAAGGATGCTGTTGGCTTGTTAAAGTGAATACCTGAAGCTAAATATGTCTTCAAATTATTTGTTTCTTTGTTTTAGTATATTTTTAGTGCTTAATACTTGCTAGAAATGCTGTTCAGAATTTCAGAAATATTGACTTTTTAGACACTCATAATAGCCTTATGAGACAAGTACATTTATTATCCACATTCTAAAAATCTGGAAATGGAGACCCAATGACTTTAAGCAACTTATCCAAGATCACACACCTATTTTGCTTTTCAACAGTATATACAGGTAAACACATGGTTATTATTTTGATTCCTATAAAATGTAACTCATACATACTTACTAAAAAAAATTGTATACATTCAGTTTGGGGCTACAATTTTAAATAATATGAAAAGTAATATGAGGCTGGGGGTGGTGGCTCAATTCTGTAATCCTAACACTTTGGAAGGCCGAGGTGGGATTATCGCTTGAGGCCAGGAGTTTGAAACCAGCCTGAGCAAGAACAAGACCCCATCTAAACAAAAAAAATAGAACGGTCATGATTGGAAGAACTACTTTTACCAGGCTTAGAAGTTCAATACCTACTATTAATTATCAGGCAAAGAGCACCCCACCTGGCAAGAATACATGTACAAAGATTTTATTAAATTTTTATCCCATTATTTCAATTGTAAGCCCTTGTCATTCCCCTTTTGGTACATTAAATGCAAATGCTTTGTAATTAAAAGGTCAATAACTCAATTTAGTCCAATATCCCAACTGAAATGGGCAATTAATTTGAATAGATATTTCTCTAAACCATGTACAGATGACCAAGAAGCACATGAAAAGAATTCTAGACATTTGCCACTTGAGAGATTGAAATAAAAATAACAATGAAATGTCATTTCAAATGCACTGGAGTGAATAAAATAAAAATGACAGATGATAACAAGTGTCTGTGGTGCTGTTGAGAAATTGGCATTCTCTCATATTCCTAGTTGCATTGTAAAATGGCACAGACACTTTGAAAAACCATTTGACTTTCTCAAAAAGCCAAACATAGAGTTAAAATGAACCATCAATTCCTTTTAGAGCTATATAACCAAAATAAATCATATTTTTTTTAGTAAATAACTGAACAGGAACATTTATAACAGCATTTCTAATTGCTAAACAAAGGAAACAACTCGAATATGCATCAAGTAATGAATGGATAAACAAAACGCAGTGGACCCTTGCACAACATTGGTTTGAACTGTGCAGATTCCTTTATATGATGAATTTTTTTCAACCAAAGGTGAATCGAAAGTACGGTATTTGCAGGATGCATGCGGAAGTGGCATACAATGAGGGTCAACTTTTTCTATAGGCCGGTTCTACAGAGCCCACTACCAGACTTGAGTATTCATAAATTTTGGTACAGGCAAGGGTCTTGGAACTATTCCCCTACATATGCTGAGGGACGACTGTAATGTATATGGAAACAATTGAATATTATTTGCCAATATAAAGAAATGAAGTATAGATACTTACTAAAACATGGACAAAATTTTATAATATTATGATAAGTGCAAGAAGTTAGTGACAAAAGGTGACATATTGAATGTTTCCATTTATATAAAATGTCCAGAATAGGCAAATCTATAGGTTTGAAGGTAGATTGGTGATTGAAAGGGGCTGGGAGGAAGTGAGATGATGGGAAGTGGTTGTTAATGGTTACAAGATTTCTTTTTGGGATGAAAATGTTCTTAAAAATATATTATGACGGTGATTGAACAACTCTGTGGATATACTAAAAATATTGTATGGTATACTCTACAAAAAGAGATGTGTGTTATGTTGATGTTAGTGTAGCTTAATGAAATATCTTTTGGAGATAGACCAGACAGAATGGCTTTTGCCAATAGACAGGAAGACATATCAAAGAAAGAGTAAATTATGTCCTTTTCTAGATCAGGAAGAAAAAGTACAGAAGAAGGTTGAATGTCATGATCAAGAAATTTTTGGTCTAAGTTTAAATGTCTATTAGACATTCTTTAGGAGATGTCAGATAAACTGTTATGTATGCATATTTAGAAATCCAGTGAAGCCAATCTGGAGCTTGAGAATTTTCTAAAATCTTATTTGGTCAAAGAGGACAAGAGATCAAAGCACTAAAGTACTAAACTCTTGAGTAATAAAGTACTGAAGTAAGCCTTAATAATAGTGAATGGATATAAATATAAGATTAATTTAAATGATGAAATTCTTTCTTAAACTTCAACAACTATATTATAAAATGAAGTTGTGACACCGAGTGATTCGAGATCAAATTGATGAAGAGTACTGGTGAACTCCTCCGGAACGTACCTTGGTACACAACACTATTCCTCCCTCCTCCTGTAATCTCCCCAGTTACACAGAGAATGAACGCCTCAGAATTGCATTGCCCATAAGCCTTTCACAGCAGTATCCAAGTTTAAAATCTGCCAAAGAGAAGCATGTGCTTGAGATTTGGAAGGTAAAATAGAATCAGGAGTCATTTTCTTCCTCCAGCTGTGGCCATCAGATGAGTGAGTTTTAGCAGGTGTGAGGATTTGCAGCAGTCTCAAACATTACCCAGCAAATCACTCCTCTCAGTTCTTAGCTACTTGTGTCCATGAGCTGTGAAATAATATATGGAAGACTCAAATTTGATTGGATGTTAAAGAAAAAATTTCTTACAGAAATGTAGCATTTATTTTTAAATATTATATTGACACACTAGTTGGATATATAATATGTATCTTCATTAGCCTGAAAAGATTCTTAATAATTTTCAAGTATTTCTTTAAAATATTAACAGTAATGTACTCATTTAACAGTATAAGAAATAATTAATATAATCCAACAGGGGTATTAGTCTGTAACGTATGTAAAACTTTGGGAGATATTATTACAGTGCTATGATTTTTTACATAACACAACCCACACTTTAACATGCTATATTATTCACTGTAAAATCTACACAAGAATCTCGGATCTCCTATTTAAATCAAGTGCCCATATATGTCAGTGAAAAGTTCAATTATTTTCCACAGATGTTGTTTACAGAAAGCAATCTGATGATCTTTCTTGTGTTTTTATTTTCTTATCTCTGATTTTGCTACAAGCGGTATTTAAAAAATCCCAGCATGTAAGGAATTTAAAAAAATGGTATTTCACATGGAATTATCTTTCTTTTAAAATTGTAATTCACAATGGTTTTGTTAAGAATGTCTAATATAAAGTCATGTGTCATTCACTACTTATTGTGGCTAAAATTATGGAAACAAGGAAAGCCAAGTCCAGATTTTTATTGTGAAAGATCAGGTTCCTAATGTGTAGTATTCTAGGATACATAGTCAAACTAACTTTATGAGTTCAAATTGAAAATGTGAATTTTATTAAAGAAGAAAATAATTATTTGAACTTTCCAAAATATTGCTTAATTATTTCCCTAAAATTTTTCATTAATATGAAAAACAGACTTTAGTCTTTAAAATATTTCAAAATATTTAAAAATCTACCATTATAATGCTGCTTCATAGATCATTCAATAGGGCATATAATAGAAAGATGTTTCAAGAAATCAAAGAAACATCATTTTTAATAATGCAAAAATTTAAAAAAGGAGATCATTTAAATTAGTATGAAATTTTAGAGTTAAAATATTTTTTTTTTCTCTTCGTTTCCATTTTTTATTTATGCCAAAAAATTTTCTTAGCACATACC
Organism: Varecia variegata; assembly: GCA_028533085.1. NCBI lineage: Eukaryota > Metazoa > Chordata > Mammalia > Primates > Lemuridae > Varecia > Varecia variegata. Next base: position 45,569,576 of record CM052445.1, on the reverse strand, counting down.
TCAAGATAAAAGGTAAAGCAAAAATACAATTGATTCTGAAATTTATCTCATTGTAGCAATAAACAAACAACTATAGATGCATAATATTTTTTAGAAAAATAAATTTCCATACATTTCATGAAAAATACACTCCCAATTTAGTATATCTTTCATATTTAATGAGTATTATCAAAATGTATAATATATTTAGATATGCATATATGTTATAATCAATTGTATACTAATAATAACTGTAATGGTAACTCAATCCAGAGAGTAATCTCTTTTTTAAAATTTATTTTGTTGTGAGAAAATAAATATTTGCCATTTTAATCATTTTTTAATATACGATTCAGTAGTGTTAATTACATTCACACTGTTGTGTAACCATTACCTGTTTCTTTCCAAAACTTTTTCATAAATATTTGTTAAATATTATCTTCTCCACTAGATATTTGTCTCTAAATATAACCAAACAACTTGCTCATAAGACAAAGTTGAGTTTACTGCTTACATTTATAAGGGAAAAAAAAAAAACACCTTTCAAAGCCCTAGCAGTGTCTCCGAGAAGGTGGAAGCTCTAAATCTATCGAAAATTATAAATTCAGTTAGAAGAAGGTCTTTTCAGGACAGTACTTGATTGGGTTTGGGTAAAAGTAATATTACCAATTTAGGACAGATGGAAATGTTAAGAAGGGATTTTTAGGAAGAGAAAGTCAAAGACTCTTAGGGCCCAAATTGTCGAGACTTTGTATTGAAGAGATATGGGTCTTTCAGGAACTTCCTATAATGAATAGTCAAACCATTTTTCTTGGAAAGGATAGTTCAGGTAAATTGAAAATTGAAACAATGTTAATGAAGACCATGGGATAGTCAAATTTTGTTAAAGTAGACCACAAAGTATGGTTTATGTTGTCAGTGTCTAGACTGAGTGTAGGAATAGACAATTTTGCTCCTCAAATGATATCATTAAGAAAAGTGTGCATATAATCATACAAATGTACACTATTCTGATGACAGGTACACTAAAAGCCTTGACTTCAGCATTATGCAATTAACCCATGTATCAAAAAACACTTGTACTTGCTAGATGTATTGATATAAAAAATTGCTTCATTGCTCACAAACATGTATTATTTAAATAACAACAACCTGAAAACTGGACTGTTAATTGGTTGTGATAAATAAATAAAATGATTGTCTTCACATTATCTTTCCAACCAACAATGAAGCAGTTTGTGCACCTGTTTAACATGCATACTGTTCCTTTGGAGACCACCATACTGCCAAAAAAGCAACTGAGGCCAACTGAATTTCAGAGCTTTTTCCAAGATCAACAAGCTAGAGTGGAAATTAGACAAATAATTGCTGACATTTTCTGATATATTATAGATTCTGACCAGTGACACCCAGTTAGAGATGATAAAGAAAAGAGGAAGACACAAGGCCAGTACTATATAAGGTTATGAAATTTTAATTCACCAGTCCAGAAATACAAAACATTTGTTAATGAAATTATTTAGAAAGACCTGCTTGAGATGTTTTATTTTTTTATTTAAAGGAACTGCATCAGGTACCTTACTACTCTACAAATTACCACAAATTTAATAGATATAAACAATGCACATTTATTATCACACAGTTTGCACAGTTCAGGAGAGTGGGTCCTCTCCTGAGGTATTCCTTCATTGCTGCAATCCAAGTGCCAGCTATGGTTGGGGTCTTATCTGAAATTTTAGGTTATCTTCCAACCTCCAAGCTCATGTGGTTGTTGACAGAATGCATTTCCTTAAAGCTTTAGAAATAGAGGAAGAATTTTGCTTGTCAATGTCAGCAGTAAAACAATCTCTGATTTGCAGATTTTCTTTTAAAGGGCTAACCTGATTAGGTCAAACCTAACAAGAATAATTTACTTTCTATTAAATTAAAGTCAACTCATTAGAGGCCTTTATTACATTCGCAAAATCTCTTTCCCTTTATCGTACAACATAACATCACAGGACTGCTATCTCATCACCTTTGCCATATTCTATTGCTTGGAACTAAGTTTTGTTCATTCAAGATCATTGGCATCATCTTAGAACTCTAACTATCACACTAATTATTGGTGTTTTCAAAATATTTATTGGAAAAGTACAATTCATTCAAAATATGGTATTAGCCATGACCTATTAATTATGTACATATATTTTTAAATAAACTTTTGATAAGATTTTTTTCTTTTCTTTTTTTTTTTTTTCTTTTTTTTGGCATATCAAGGGACTCTACATTTAGGCCATAACCTCAAGTTTATAATTCCTGATTAGGTTCATGGGTTGAATCATCTAGATTTCTTTGGCTATAATAGAGAGTCAGTCCGATTAAGTTTAAACTATTTCAAGAACACATTTGTGTATATCCAGTACACATAAATATAATGTGCCCCAAGAGTCCCTCCTGCCACTAGAAAGAAAAATAACCAGTCATAATGGGAATATGCATAAATGCATAATTTCTGACTATTATGTAAAATGCTACCTGAAATATTTTCACACATTATAATTGTTTCTCTAGGTGATATCTGAGAATGGAATAGCTGAGTGTCAGATCATGCACATATTCAAATATGCAAACACTACTCCAAGTCTGTCAATCCATTTGTACTCCAACCAGTGATACAAAAGGATTCTTATTATCCTATATGCCCCCCAAATCCTTGGTTTTGCATATTTTTAAAAAATCAATTTAAATGTGATAGATATTTCCTGACATGCCATTTGTTGTTGGATTCCATTTTCCTTATTATTAGTAAGGTTAAGCATTATTCTTTTTTTTTATTTCAGCATATTATGGGGGTACAAAAGTTTAGGTTATGTATATTGCCCATGTCCCCCCCACCCCGAGTCAGAACTTCAAGTGTGTCCATTCCCCAGACAGTGCGCATCGCACTCATCATGTAGATATATACCCATCCCCTCCCCCACCCCCATCTGCCTGACACCCAATTGGTGTTATTCCCAAATGTCCTTTCGTGTCCATTTTTGAAAAGTGACTTAAGTCTTTTGCCCATTTCTCCACAGGATTAGTTTTTCTGTATTGAGTGGTGTCAATTTTTATTACATATTCTCTATCAAAAATTTAACCACTTGTATGTGTTTTACACATCATCCCTAGGTGGTGGTTTGCATTTTCTATTCTACATTCAGAGTCTTTTCATTAAAAAAAAAAATTAAAAAAACATTTTGTATATATTATAGTCAAATTTATACAATTTTTCTTCATAGTTAGTGGTTGGTTTTTAGTTTAACAACAAAAACAATACCTGTCCACCTTGAACTCAGGACAATCCTATATTTTATTTAAAAAGGCTTATTATCTCATTTTTAACATATACGTCTTTCCTGCAATTGTTTTATTATAATAGTACAGTTAATTTACTAATATTTCCATATGAATTCCTAGTTCAAGGAACACCGTTAGTGAAAATTCTATAATTTCCCCTACATTTTTGCAAAACTACCTCTGTCTATATATCATGTGACCTGATGTCTTAGTGCCTTTGGGAGGCTATAAGAAAATACTATAAACTGGGATGGCTTATAAACAACAGAAATTTATTTCTCACAGTTATGAAGACTGAGGAGTCCAAGATCAAGGCACCAGAAGGTTTAATGTCTGATGGGGGCTTTCCATAGACAGCACTTTCTAGTTGAGTCCTCACAGTGTGGAAGGGGCAGACTAGCCCTCTGGGATCTTTTTTTATAAGGGAATTAATCCCATTATAAAGGTACTAATTCCATGACCTAATCACCCCCAATGGCTTCATTAACTTATACCATCACCTTGGGATTAAGTTTTAACAATCGAATTTTGAGGTGAATATAAACATTCACACCATAGCACAGATATCTGTGGTTGCATTTTCATACATTAGTTTGTTTATCTATGTGTTAGGACCATACCTTCTTAATAAATGTGGCTTTATAGTAATTATTGGTTTCTGGTAGAACAGTCCTCCCACTCTGTTATTTTCATTCAAAGTGTCACAAAAATTTTGGCTCTTTTCATATCTGTATAAATGATAGAACCAGCTCACTAATGTCTATGTGAAAGCCAGTTGGAATATTAATAGAGCCAAATATCCCCTAATTTATTTAAGATTCTATGTGTATCTCTAAAACTGCAACCAATGTATATAAATTCTCTTTCAAGAGGGAAACTTTACAAATAAAGATCTTAACTCAAAAATTGAATTTCTGGACATGATATTTAGAGTAAATATTTTATTCTTATAATGTATAATATTTGAAATGCAATATTTTGGAGAACTATATAATTTAGTTAGTCCTTTTAATACATATGTACAAAATTATGTGAAATTATAAGAAAATTACAGCAATTACAGGAAATTATATGAAAAGTGAGAATAAAGCAACAATTTTTCTGGTTTGCATTTCAATATTCTGTTTTCTATTATGGATGCACATAATTGGGATTATTTTATCTCTTTAATTTAATTTTAATTTTACTTTTTGTATATACTTGTTAATTTTATATATACTTATAAATTTTATGTATACTTATAATTTTTAAATATAAATTACTTTAAGGCAATATTATTTAGGTTATTAAGTATGAAATGTTCAATTTCCTAAAGTACTAAGTTTGAGAGTTGATGTTTCTAACATTTTACTTTGACATTTCTTGTTTTATTTTTATTGTGAGGGTACATCCTCAGTCTTTCAAACAAACATTTTGGCTTATGATTATCTTTCAAAAAATTTTTAAAGCAATTTTTGTAAAACCATGGATAATTCAAAAATTAGTGTTATTTTTTAATATGAGTTCCATCGTGAAAACAATGCAGAGAAGACAGCTCAAAATATCAACAAAATGTTTGAAAGGATGTGGCTAATGAATGCTCATTATGTCAATAGTTTGAGAAGTTCTGTTCTGGTGATTTTAATCTTGAAAATGAGCCACATCGGCGACTTAAGACCAAGGTGGATAATGATGAACTGAAAGCTGTAGTAAAAGTGAATTCATTTCAACCTATGCGTGAATTAGCAGCAAGGTTGGACATGACTATTCCAACAATATTGGCTCATTTGAAACAAATCTGCAAGGTAAAGAAGCTGGGTAGATGGGTTCCACATGAATTAAAAGAGATCAGAAGAGAAATTGTCTGGAAGCTTGCCTTTCTTTGCTGTCACGACATAAAGACAAAACATTGCTATACCTTATTTTTACATGTGATGAAACATGGATTCTTTTTGACAATCACAAGCATTTGGCACAATGATTGGATAAAGATGAAGTGCCAAAACACAGTCCAAAACCGAATATTCATCAAAAAAAGCTAATGGTGTCTTTTTGGTGGGTCAGCACTGGTATTATCCACTACAGCTTCATGAAACCTGGTCAATCAATTACAGCATATGTCTACTGCAACCAATTGGACAAAATGATGAGGATGCTTTCGATAAAGCAGCCAAAATTGGTCAACAGAGACAGGCCAAACCTCTTGCAAGAAAATACTCAACCACATGTCACACAAAAAACGCTGCTCAAACTAGAGGCTGGACTTGAAAAACTCTCTGTCATCCATCATGTTCACCAGACCTTGCACCAACTGACTACCACTTCTTCCAGACTTTGGAACCCTTCTTGCAAGGAAAAATATTCCAATTCTTAACAAGCTTGAGAAAACGTCTTTTGTGATTTCATTGCCACTCGCTTTCAAGCTTCTTCACTGAGGGCATAAAGAAGCTATTGTTAGGATGTCAAAATTATGTCCATACTTTAGTCACATACTTTGATTAATTGTACTGCTTCTTGTTTGAGATATAATAATCTACACTTATTGGAAATCAGATATTTCTTATTTAATGGCCTATATTTGTAGGGGTAGAAAACATTTTCTTTTGCATGTTCGTTAGCTAACAGAAATTCTCCCTTGCATCAGCCATAAATTCCTCACAACAAATGTTTGAAGTCAGATTTCTCATCACCATTTAAAATAATATTGCTGAAGTACAGAGAACTTAATTAAATTGCCAAATTTTGTATAAACATTTTA
>CM052445.1:45541748-45563039 GCA_028533085.1 Varecia variegata | reverse complement strand
CTCTTTGAATGCTGTGTTTAAGATATTACTGCCTGAGAGAGAGCTATGCTAGCTGTCTTACAAAATGATCCAGATACTCAGGGAACCCACTGACACTATTATTTCCTTTTATTATTACTTAAGCATTCTGCCTTCCTATGAAAAGAAAATCAACCCTAAAACATTTCAACACCTTAAAGAGAACTTTCATTTCCTATTTTCTTATCTGTTTATAGGGGTTAATATTTATCAGACTTTTCATTTCATCATAGCCAAGCAGTGATAAGAATTTTCTTGAATTACACTTTATGACAATAAACTACCCACGAGATAATTTAAATGCTATTTGTTGTGCAGCAAATATTTTCTTAAAAAATGTTAATTGATCTCAGTGTACAGACACTAATTTAAAAAACACAATATAATATAATCAAGGCAGGGAAGACCCTGCTTATATTGTCTCTGAGATATGATAATTTCCCAATAGCATAATGATCTGTAATGAAAATCAAAAGTCATAAGGACATGGCAATATAATGAATTTTGGGCTGCAAGCAAAGTTCTAAAATAGGGAAAATGTGAATGTTTTGTCCTTACAGTGGGGAAAAAAAGAACATTACAAAAACTAGGGGATTCATTGAGGATTAACATGGAAATTACACACCTATTTGGAAAATATCTGTTTCTTCTTTGCACTTAATAGATATTTAATTTAATTGTTTAATTCAGTATAGCTGTCAGAAGAAATATAACAAGTATTTTGTGGAAATTATTTATATTTTAACATCATGAACATTATATATCAGTAGGTGCACTTCTGAGGTTATTTTTGATTAATTTTTTCAGTGAAAAATCAATATATTTGAATGTTTTTGAAACTTTTCAATGTTCAACATTCAAATAAAATTTTAACTTATTTAACTGTTGTGTTATGTCTAATACCAGTATGTGATATATATTGCCTTATATGGCTTGGGTGAGGCAAACACATTACATGGAATCAAAATGTCTGTACCCCCATAATATCCTGAATTTAAAAAAAATCACACTTTGCCTCATAAATTTGTACAATTATTATGTGTCAAGTATAAATAAAAATTAGTGAATTAAAAAAAATTAAAAATAGACCAGATATTATCTTTTATTTCAGAAGCTATTAATGATTTCAAGGATGAGTCAAAACTAATTGCTAATTGTTCTGAAATAAAAAGAAAGAACTTGCTCTAAAGAATGATGTATTGCATACTTCATTAGACATAACAGGTAAGTAAATAATTAAAAGTTACACAGATGTTGAATATTTCAAAAATCTAAAGCCATTTTTTTAGAAGAAATTTATAAGTTTCTATTCAATTAATTAAAAGAAAATAATTAAAACTCTTTATTTGGTACTGGACTGAGTTTAACTCTCTAAGGGATAATCTTATTGAAACCAGTTGTACCAGACTATAAGATCACAAAACAACAGGTACCTATGGAGAGTACATTTGATTACCTTTATGTTTATTTTTGAAGAACAAATTTTGGAATCATTTTAAAAGATGATAGCTTTTATGAACAAAATTTTCAATTTCCTTTGTTTGTGTTTGCATATGAAAATGGACATTTTAAAATAAAAATAAATGTTACAATAATAGAATTTCAGTTTTTAAGCCAGTGAATGATATTTGAAACTGTATTTAAATATGCAAGCAGAATTATTCACAATAGCCAGGATATGGAATTAACCTATGTCCACAAATAGATAAAAGATAAGGAAAAAGTGGTATGTATACACAATAGCCATAAAAAAGAAGGAAATCCTGCCATTTGCAAGAAAATGAACGCACTTAGAGGACATGGTGTTAAAGGAAATACACCAGACACAGAAAGACAAATATCTCATGATCTCACTCACATGAGGAATCTAAAAAAGTTAATGTCATAAAAATAGAGAGCAGAATGATGGTTACTAGGAGCCGGGGTGGCTAGTAGGGTGGTGGAGGAGGGTTGGGGAGATGTTGGTCAAAGGAGGGGAGGGGATGGGTGTATACATACATAACGATTGCGCACTGTCTAGGGGATGGACACGCTTGAAGCTCTAATTGGGGGGGGGGCAAGGACAATATACGTAACCTAAACTTTTGTAGCCCCATAATATGCTGAAATAAAAAATAAAAATAAAAATATAAAAAAAGAACACAAAAGTCTAGATATGAATAGTTTTGTTAGGTAGGAGGAATGAGTTTGAGATCTAATGTACAACATGGTGAATTTAGTTAACAATATAGGGTATTCTTGAAAAATGCTGAAAGAGTGGATGTAAAGAGTTCTCACTCCCAAACTGATAACTATGTGAGGTAATGCATCTGTTAATTAGCTAGATCGAGTCATTTCAAAACGTATATATACGTCAAAACATTATATTGTACACTAAATACATGTAATTTTATCTATCGATTTATTTTTAAAAGTCTGCAAGCAGAGTACATCTAGAAACTATACTGATATTAGAAGAGATGATCTTATCAAAGAAGATATGAATAGAGCAAAAGTGAATCCATATTCTGGAGAATCAGAATACCAATGTGCAAACAAAATATGAATTTATATAGAGAATTAGGAATCTAACTATTGAAACAAGATAACAACATACAGCCCAGGTAAATTAGTAAAAAGTAAAAGGCACCCTTTATTTATGTTGTCTACCAAGGACTAATAGAGATGCTGACTTTATACTGTGGGACTGATCCACCCCATACTCCCTCCCCAACTACCCTCTCATCCCTGACACACACAGACACACACACGCAGTATAGAATCTGATTAGTTTCTGAACTTGAAACAAAGGTAATACTTTTCAGGATTAAGTACACAGTAAGCATTAAATAATATCTTCCATTTGGGGGATTATCAAGAAAATTGAATATGAGTGGAGAAAGAGAAATGGAGGATATCCATATATAACATGAATATTTAGCTCCAAGTTACAATCATAACCCTGAGTTACACTTATTTATATCACCTGCAAAATAGTAGCTGAGTACCTTATTTAAAGTCAAATAATCATTCCATTCATTATGTATTTTGAACTGATAGTTTGCTATTTAAAATTTTTGGTAATTAAATACTAATTAATTTTGTACTGCTGCTTTTATTTAGTTTGTTGGTTAATTACCAAGAGATTACTTTTACTAGCAATTGATAACAATAAGTGTTAATTCAATGCTTTAACACATAGAGAGTAATAGACATGCTAAGTAATGAGGTTCTTAACTAGTATATAAGTGATTGATTATGTAGGTCTCTAGGATAAATAGCAACAAATAACATAATGCATGCACTTAAAATTCCTTTTATTATGAAATGCTTAAATATATTGATAATCTTTTTACTTTAAAGTTAGTTAATAACGCATTACCAGTCGAAACTACACAAGTTCATGCATTAAAGACATAAAATCAGAAATTCAATTTCCCTGACACTATGAAAAATTATATTCCATAACATGAATATTGAGAATAATGCAGACAAATGTATTAGTTTCTATCACTGCATAACAAGTTAACATCCACTTAAAGCTTAAACAAAACCCATTTATTACCTCACAGTTTCTGTAGATCAATAGTCTAGTTACAGCGTAATTGTGTTCTCTACTCAGAGCTTCACAGGTTGACATTAGGTTATAGGCTGGCTGTGTTTGTGAAAGTACTAAAGAAGAATCAATTTCAAGTTTATTCAATTTATCAAAATTTAGTTTCTGGGAGTTTTAGAACTGAGATCCCTGTTACGTTGCTGGTTGTCAGTTTGGTTTTACTCTCAAGTCTAAGAGGCCAACTCTATTCTTTGCCATATAACTCTATACTGAAAGCTAGCAATGTATAATGTTGCAATCTTTGACTTCCTCCTTCCACTCAAGCTTTGGCTCTCTTTCAGTAGGAAGAGCTTAGTCCCATTTAAGGGCCCCCCAATTGGTTTCAGCTCACCAAGGATAATATTTCCATCTTAACAGCATCTGATTGGGGACCTTAAATATATCCACAAAAATCTCTTCAAAACAGCACCTAGATTAGTGTTTGATTGAATAACTTGGAAAAAGTGTGTTTACATTGGAAGATGAAGATTGCGAAGGACCATCTTAGAATTCTGCCTAACCCCAAAAATAAGTGGATTGGAAAACTAAAGAGGTCTAAATTACCACCCATGTATAAAAGCACAACACGATTAGAGCATTTTTCCATTGTCCACTAACAGGATACAGGAAATCTATATTATGAATTAATTGTACATAAGAGTTGATAATTAAAACAAATTTAGTTTCATTTTTGACAGAAGTTTAAAAGATTTTGTTACCTCATACCCACATAACTAAGAAAATTTGAAAAAAGATTAATATATAGGGTTGTGAACATCCTATATACCATCACACTGAGGACTCCATTTCAAGAAACTTCCCACCACATTTACCTATGTATAAATGGCTCTGGATATGCTAAATTGTCATTATTTCTTGAATATTTCACACAAGATAACATTTGTTCCTTTTGTGCATTTTGTCCTTAGGCAGAATTAGATGTCCCATTTTCTGGGATTTAACAGTAACATATATACATATATATACACACACACACACACACATATATATATATGTATATATATATACATATATATGTATATACACATATACATATACACATATACATATATACATATATATACACATATACATATATATACACACATATATATATACACATATATATATATACACATATATATATATGAAATGAATTCTGGAGTTTGTTACATTATATTTTTGCTAACTTCCCATGAATTCTTGAATTCCACTTTGGCAAGAAATGCTTTGCAGCTATCTGCAAATGATAGATACTTAGTAATGCTACCCGCCTCAGAGCAATTGCTTAATTAAATACCATTGAATCAAAAATATAAATAAATATAAGTCAATGAGAATAAAAAGATGGTGTGTTTTTACCTACATGCCATGTTCTTATTTTTACACCTTTATTGAGATATACTGGACAAATAAAAATGTTACATATTCAGGTATACAATTTTAGTAAACATACACATTATAAAATGATTATCACAAATAAGCTAATTAACATATCCATCACCTGCCATAGTTACTTTTTTTACAATGAGAATATTTAAGATCAATTCTCTTAGCAACTTTCTAGTATACAATATGGTATTACTAACGAGTCACTATGTTATATATTAGGTTTCCAGATCATACATCTTTTTCGTAACTGAACTTTTGTGCCCTTAACCAAAAACTCCCCATTTCCTCTGTCGTCCGACTTGTGGAAACCTCCATTCTACTATTTACTTTTATGAGTTTCATTTTCTTAGATTACACATATAAATGAGATTGTACATTATTTGTGTTTCTCTGTCTGGTTTATTTTACTTAGCATAACGCCCTACAGGTTCAAGTTGACACAAAAGGCAGGATTCCCTTTTTTTAGGCTAAAAATATTTTATTGTGTATGTAAATATATACACATTTTCTTTATCCATTCATCTGTGGATAGGCACTTAGGTTGTTTCCCTATCTTGGCTATGGTGAACAATGCTGTAATTAACATGAGAGTGCAAATAACTCTTTAAAATAGTGATTTTATTTCCTTTGGACATATACTCAGAAGTAGAATTGCTGAATCACATGGTAGTTCTATTTTTAATTTTTTTGTGTGATCTTCATACTGTTTTACACCATGGTGTTTCCAATTTTCATTTCCATGGGTATAAGAGTTTCCTTTTCTCCACATCCTTACAAACATTTGTTAGTTTTTGTGTTTGTGGTAATAGCTAACAGGTATAAGGTGACATTTCATTGTGGTTTTAATTTTCATTTCCCTGATGTTTGGTGATGTTAAGCACTTTTTCATATACATATTGGCAGTTTGTATGGTCATTTGCAAAATTTGTATTAAGGTCCTTAGCTCATTTTTCAAATTTTTCAGATTGCTCTTTCTTTTTGTTTTTCTTTTCTTTTCTTTCTTTCTTTCTTTTTTTTTTTTTTTTTGCTATTGAATTGAGTTTGTCATATATTTTGATATTAACTCTCTATTAGTTACATGGTTTGCAAAAAAAAGTTTTTATTCATTTCATAGGTTGCCTCTTCACTGCGTTGGTTATTTCCTTTGCTGTGCAGAATCATTGTATTTTAATGCAATCCTACTTGTCAATTTTTGCTTCTGTTTTCTGTACTTCTGGGTTCCAAATAGTCATTGTGCTGACCAATGCCATGGAGTTTCCCCACTATGTTTTTTCTAGTAGTTTTACAGTTTCAAGTGTTACATTTAAGTCTGTCATGCATTTTGTGTTTATTTTTGGATATGATGTGAGATGAGGGTCTAACATCCTTTTTTCTGCTTTAGATATCCAGTTGTTACAGTACCAGTTATTGAAGAGATTAGTCTTTCCCCATTGTATGTTCTTGGCACCCTCATGACAGATCAGTGCACTCGGCACTCTCATGGAAGATTAGTTGACCATAGATATATGGACTCATTTTTGAAGTCTCTATTGTGTTCCATTGGTCTATATTGCGGGGAGTTAGCTATGCTCCCAGCAAAAAATCGGGTCCTTCAGGCAGGGGTGGTCGCAAAGGATAAGGAAATAATAGAAAATAGAAAATATCAGAATATGGAAATAAAAGAATACACAGAGACGACAGTACAGTTTTATAAAGAATAGATTTATGAAAGGGGGGGCTCAGGAGACCCCCACAATATTCCCATAAATTGTAAGGCCACCAGTGAAGTTTCACATCTGTATTTATGGGTACAGTGATCCGTTGCCAAGGGTAACAGATTTACATAATAACAGGTAGTTCCTTTTAGGTTAAAAGTCTCCCAAAAGGCTTCTAGCGATCCCTTAATTAACTCTATCTATGTGAGCAAATGGTTACAAAATCTTTCTAAGACAGACTTCTAAGTTCTAAGATAAAGCTATCACTTTAGCAGAAAAGTTAAGCAGAGATATAGTGGCTCCATATTTCTTTATCTAGTTATTGTGGATTGAGACAGGTAGTCAGAAGTCAAGCAGGAACTGTCTAGTTGGGCTAACTGCTTTTAACCACAGGTGTCTGTCTCTCCAGGCGGGCACTCTTTGATCAGCTCTCATCCCCTGGCTCCATGCAAACCTGCTTTGTCATTCAAAGCAGGTGAAAACCACAGGTTTGAGACTACAGCATCACCTTGGAAAGCAGCTGCTACTGACCTGTGAGATGCCCTCCTGAGGTGAGGCAGCTTTTGATATACGAACTAACACTTTCACATATTCCTTCAGGGCAAAGGCCTGCAAAACTCCTGAGATCATTTCTGTCTCTAATATAGTAACATTAATCTATAAAGCAATATTTCTATGGGGCTACATCTCTAGGAGCAACACTATATGTCTGTTTTTATGCCAATACCCTACTGTTTTGATTACTATAGCTTTGTAGTATATTTTAGAGTCAGCTAGTGTGATGCCTCCACCTTTGTTCTGCTTGATCAGGACTGCTTTGATTACTTGAGGTCTTTTTTGTTTGCATACTAATTTTAAGATTTTTCCATATTTTTGTAGAGAATATCATTGGGAATTTAATATGAATTGTGTTGAACTTGTTGATCACTTTGGATATTATGGACATTTCAACAATATTAATTTTTACAATGCCAGGGATTTTTAATTACATATTTTGTTTTGTTGATTACCATCTCATAAATAAAAGACTAATTAATACCACAGCCCTAAAGGATCAGAGCATAATCAAGAAGCAGAAAAATGAATTGCCAAATATTGCATTAACACGTGGAAATAATTTAATTGCCTGTCAAAATATAATCTTTGCTATTCATAAAATCATTCCATTTTGTTGAACCCTAGTATTTGTTTATTTGATATGTGTCAATAAAATATTACTGTATTACTGTTGGAAGCATACAAACCACTTTTCCTCAGCATAAGCATACAATTCTGTTGAGTCATTGAATAATATACACCTTCTAAAAATAATTAGCAAACAGAAAGAGAGAGAAAGATATAAATATTCCAGGCTAAACCTACATGTTCAGACTAGTAAATACACAGCTAGGAAAAATGAGCCTACCTTCATATTTTAGACAGCACAGTGGCTGCTTCTTCAGTGAGGGAGGCATTGCAGACATGTTTCCCACCATCTGGGGGATGGACACACTTGAAGCTCTGACTTGGGTGGGGCAAAGGCAATATATGTAACCTAAACATTTGTATCCCCATAATATTCTGAAATAAAAAAAAATAAAATAAAAATCAAGTCAATAAAACACTAATAATAATGGATTGGGATATGTGAGCACATTTAAATAAAAGGAAAACCCACACTGTATTTCACAGAACTGAATTTCAAATATTTTTCGTGCTATATAGAGGAGCAACTATTCCTAAAAATAATGTATTACTGTTATGGGGATACTGCATCAAAGATATCACCAATCAAATGCTTATTTCCAGCTTATTCACTTCTAAGTGAGAAGAAAAATCCAGTGTATAAATTTGTGTGTGTGTGTGTGTGTGTGTGTTTGCTCTTTACTGTTGATAGAAGTAATTAGAATTGGAAAGAGTTATCTCTTTGAAAAATTTATCCTTTCCTGTTTCTACTAAATACATGTGATATCTGTTATGAAATTTACCTCTACTCGTTTCTGGATGAAGTATGTTCCATGTGCTCAGTTTTCCACATTATATTGTGGACTACAAATGGAACTTCTTTTATGCCTTTACTTTTAAATAGATATACACTCAAAGAAAGATAGAAAAAATACCTGGAAATAACTATGTATTAGACATAGTTTTAATAAACTTCTCAGTTACATTTAAAAAGGAAAATCAACTGAAATGTTTAGAAAAGTCATTTTTAACAACTTTGATCGAATTGTAAGTAAATATCCTTTTATCCATCATAAAATCTGAGATTTCAAGAAACATACACATATAAAAAGGATAAAATAGTCCACACTCCATATATACTGAAATCGTGCCTTCAATTTATTCAATTTTATTTATTCTCTTTTTGAAATTGCTTTCACCATTTGAAAATAAATCTCTGTTTGAAAATTCATGAATTCAGAATATACAATTCTAGTACTAATTAATCATTTGGAAAACTTTCATCCTTGACAAATTTGGGGAAATTAGAAAGAATTGGTTATCTTTGTAGGTAGAAACTGAAAGATTTTTGAAAGAAGAGGTATGGATGCCAGAACAAATGCAAACAATTGAACAATTGGATATACAAAGGCAGGTGTGAAGGTGCCAAACATAATGGAAATTTTCACATCAAGATGTTTTGTTAGAATTAATATGGTCAAAGTTGCCAATAGGAATAAACAGAAGGTTGGTTAGTTGATCTAAATAAAAGCAAAGCTGATACAAGAAAATTAATCTGACTAGCCAAAAATCTGGTTAGATCATATTAATATATAATTAGATCATTGGAAACAATTCTAGGTGATAAGGTTTAGGAGGTAAAAGGTTCTGAAAGATCAGCCAAAGCAGTTTGATTGATAATATTTTTCTCTCAATCTCTAAATACAGCCATTTTCTACTCTATTCCAACAGCATCAGAATAATAAAACACATCAGAACTGTGAGAACCATGCTCTCTTCATATTATTCATTCATGTTCTTAATCCCTATATGAAGAAAGAGATGAGACAACACAAAAATTCATTCTGTTTATATACTATAATTAGATGATTGACAAGCTATAGGATATTAATGAACAAGGATGAGTTTATCATGGCTTCAGATCAGCAATGTTTGCACCAAAATCGAGCAGTTAATAAAATTTATTTTCTGAAGCTAATGTAGCATGGATATGAGCAATTGTGCTTCTTCTAAGAAATGCTACAAGCAAATTTAGTCTTTTTAGACCATGTAGATCATATCATCTGTTGCAGCTCCCATAGTCCTAAAGTAATCAAAGCATATCATAATTTTCACACACATAAAAAAATGTTATTCATTGTATCAGTGTAAATAAGGGACTCATGGTAGACTTACAGGTTGGGTGCACTACTAAAACTTAGGAATGTTATAAAACTTGATGCCAGTGTGACTAAATTTGGGAACTGTCATTTTTAACCATTTATGGTATGAATGATTGTCATTTGGCTAGTTAAAAACAGGGAGTCTTGTTTGAAAAATCTGATACCAATTATATGGTCTTTTTTAAGGTCATGAACAAGGAACATTTGAAATATAATTTTGTAGGAGGAGAGATTTAGCCTTCTATCATATTCTACTGAAGTTTATAAGAGTGCTGTGATTTTCACGATTGCCTTTTCCCAACATATGCAAAATTAAACATGGAATTTCTCAAAACATTGACAGGTACATTTATTAAAATCTGTCCTTATATAATTTCATTCAAATTTCATGGAAATGAAAATGAGTATGTTATTACCTAACTTCAGGAAGGAATGAAATATACAGAGCAAGAGAAAGCAGCTGAATTTAAAATAGTATCAAGCTAGCACTGATTTATCCTATCACATATGTCACACAGTATATTTATAATAATAAGTTGAAAGATGAATTATTAGCAGAATCTATTGTCAGGATCCAAGTTGATTATCCCTACAGATTATAAAAACAGAGCTAAAGGACTTCTTTATCCTACAAAATGGCACTTTTAATTCGGTTACAAACATGGCACTGAATATACTGAAAATGTGGTAAGTAGATGATAGAGGTGAAGATTAAAACAAACTTAGGGAGAGGGAGGAAATAAGGGAAGGGGGATATAGGGAGAGAGAATGAGAGAGAGTGAGAGAGAGAACCTAGCACATAAAAAATAAAAAATTCTCAGAAACCAACTGTAAAGATTCTCAGAAACCAAAATCAAAATCAAAGTGTGAGTATGAATGCCAGGAGCAGATGTACTTTTAACCTGAATTTTACTTTTGAAACATCTGCTGAGTCCTAGTGAACTTAAGTTTCCATTTTGAAAAACTTGTGAAATTGAAGAAAAAGAGGTAAACAATGGAACCTACCCAAAGTTCAGAGTCAAATAGAAACTTTCAAATAAATATGAACTACAAAGGTCAACAACCTCATATTAGAATGAATTAGATATAAATTCATCCTGCAAAATAATCTACATTTTTTTTTTCTTTCTGAAACCTAGTGTTGGATGGACAAAACAAATTCTTGAGGAGAAATACATGACCACAAGCTGGCCTCCAAATGTTGTTGTGTTCCAAATTTGCAGTATCAGCATCATGCAAAATTTCTCAAGTTGCAAAAAGCATAAATGAACAAAAAGTCAGCAATTGTAAGTCTACATATCCAAAAAAGTTCCAGTGAGGGATTAGAGATCTAGTCACCAATAAGACTTTCTATGACCCCCAGTCAACTGTTACTCAATTCATTTTTTTTCCGAAAGAATAATCTCCATAGGAATTCTTTATGCATATAGCAGGGTTTGATTCCAGGTAGACATACCTCCTGGAATGATTAATTGACCAGTTAAAGCACAGCCTGAAGTCCAGAGAGAAACTACAGGGACTTGAAAAATAAACAGAGACTGAGCTGTATTTATTTATTGACTCATGGCTGAGATCATATTTTTGTGTACCTAAATGCTTCATGTACTGTTTCATATCCTTTTCCTTTCTGCATATCAAATTCATGTAAAAGGGAAAGGTGATTTCACTGTACATAAATGCTTATAACATTAGCTTAGGGTATCCAAAATCATTTTTGTGTTAAATACAAATTGGGAAAGAGTGGAAGTAGAAAATTAGCTTTTCATTTCTTTTCATTTTTACTTTTCACTCTTTGTAACTCAATATCAGCACAAATACATTATTGCTATATTGAAAAAAAAGCTCATAAATATAATTTATTAAGGTCCTATTTTACCTAAATTATCATTTGGCAAAATTCAAGAGCAAAGCAAAATAAGTCATATGTATATTTTTAAGAGTAGAATGAAATTTTTAAGAGTAATATTTGAATTGTCTGAATTGTTTTCTGTGGTATGTGTTTGTGAGTACTGGGTACTATATCTTTCTTGCATAATTTTAACTTGTGCTTTCTAGTCTAAAATTGTTCTCTCAGGATTACAGCATCCAAAATATATTAGGTAAAAATATTTATAATTCTCATGAAAAATCATGATTAGTAATAATCATAATATTCTAAGAATTATAATTATTAATATTTCAAATATCATTACCCATCCTTTGAAATACTTCACATTATCAATGTATCACTTAAATCTAATTTTTAATTTTTTTTTTAATCTGTACTCCCATGTCCATTACAGCACCATTCAAATTATACTATAGGCTTTTAAAAACGATTTGAATAAACTTTGAAACTTGTATTCCTTACTTTATCATCACTGATGACTTCCTTTTACAATTGCATTGGACATATTTAAATTTAATGAGATTTCTTTACACATGGAAAGATTATGAGCTAAATCATTATAATTAATGAGACTTCTTTGCTATATTGTGCATATCCCTTGTTTATTTTGAGTATACCTTTAATAAAAAGCATCAAGAAATAATTGAAGAGTTGCAGAAGACATAGAAATCAGTACAGAGATCAAGAACACTAAAAGAAGTATCCCTGTGGAACTAACCAAGGAGAATATATGAAGGTTGAACTCATATTTGGTTTGGTATGAATTCTACACTAATCTATGATCTCAGCACAAACTTACCCATTCAATATGACTTGTATTTGTAAGTCATCTCCACAATGTTTACCTATATTCTACCAAAGTAATTTCTCTTTCTCTTTCTCTTTCTCTCTGTCTCTCACACACACATGAACACACACACAAATAACAAAAAGAATACAAGGTTGTGGAAATTGGGCGTATTGCATGGGGAGAGAATGCAAACGAAAAAGTATATGCAGTGGTTCAGAAAATCTTTGTAAGAAATAAATAAACTGGAAGGGAGTTCAGAGTAAAAAGGTACAATAAAATAAATACAATATGCTAAATGTTTTATTGACTGACTAAACAGGTTGTCTATCTGAATATTAAAAGATAACATAAAATAATAATTTGTTGCTATAAATACAAGTACGATATAACGGGCTTCTGGGCCTAGATATTTCTAATATTCAGAGCATTTTCCTTCAAAGTATCTTGTATTTCAAATTATTTATTTTAATTTTTAAATAATTGCCAAGCATTTTCTATGTCATTTCATTTTTATGGTTAAAATTTTTGTAAGAGTTGAGGAATTCAATTAATTTTATCTGAATTTATTTTATTTGAAATTATCTATATATTTTTGAGAAGATATTTCTCCTAAATATACTGAGGCACTTGGTATACTTAGAATAAATTCAATTAAAAGGAAAGATAACACAATTTCATTTTTAATTGAAATCTGTAAATAACTTTGGTTCAAATATTTTCACAGGTATAGGTTTGTTATAGATTTTTCTCCTAAATTCAGAGTATCTTTCTTTGGCCAATACTTTTTATAAGACAAACCATATCAATTAAGTTGTCTTTTATATATCATTGAATATATTGCAAAATGTAGATGCTACAAAATTGTTTGTCATTTTCATTTATTCAGTTAAAGATTATGAATTTGCCCCTGAACAGATTTTTCCCACATGTCAATATATTCAAAAGCTCATTTAGATAATTTTTAAGTTATGACATTTCCCATCATTAAAATTGTTTAGATTTTGCTTTTGGGGGATGAATGTGAACAGCTTCTTGCTTGCATGTTTGTGCTCAGCAACATGTAATTGCAATTCACTGCAAAGCTTCAAGAGTTGAATACTTTGTAGCTCCATTTGGCAATTTTGGAAAAAAATACAAATAAATAAACACAACGTTATCAGATTTATTATTAAAATCATTGAATACCATTATAGGTCAAAACTTCTTCAAAAGTTATACATTCTTAAATTCTAATTTACAATGGGCAGCAAAAAGAGAAGGCAGATATTGTCATGCTAGAATTTTTTTGTATATTCAGCATCAGCATCAGGCTCATTACATCAAAAACAAAAGGTGTGATGTGGCATGTATGTGTGTGCGTGTGTGTGTGTGTGTAAATTTAATAACTTCAGCTTCTTATTAATTGATAGAATATTACAGTTTGGATACTATTATTAGTTACATATTTGCCACAATATATTGCAAGGTTATTTTCAGCTCCTTAATTTTTTCTTACTTTAATAAAAAGGTTGTTGACATGATGACATATTGCCTCACCAAATTTAAAATGTATTTTATCATTGCAAAAAAATATTTATATTACTGATATTATTTTAACTGGATTTATAAGAATGTGCTTTAAAATGTCATACAATCCACCTTTAATGAAATGTACTTTCAAAAGCATTACTTTGATTTCATAAATTAGATGAAACATTTGAACCATTTTTTTCAGTTAACTGATTTTCTATTTAATGCATTAGATGATTTTGTTATAAAACTGTCAGCCTGTAACTGTTTGGAAATATTTTCTCCGCAAGTTCAGCTCATACATTCACAAATATCAAATCACTTTTCTATGTACACAAGAGAACTTAGATAAAAATAATCAAAATTAATTTAGGAGAATCATTTGACCAAAATTAAAAAGTTAATCTTGAGAATGATACATAAATGTTTTTCTGCGGCTGTACATGTAATGTAATATCGTCATGTGTTCCTGTGTTCTTGCAGTAAGTACTCACTATTGAAGCTGATGATGGGGCTACTTCAGAATATTTGATTCCTGTGATTTCATGGGTTCAAGAATAGCTTTACCACCTCCATCTGCCATAGTAGGTGGTTACTGTCAAAAATGTTTTGTGCAGTTATATGCTCATTATGAACTTTCTTATAGGAAAATGGAATGCATATATTTTAACTAAAAATGCACTATCTTTTGTTAGCGCTTTTTCCACAAAAGGGGGTTACTACAGAATTTTAAAAATGCATTATCAACCAGTAAAATACACTAGAAACTTAAGACTTGAAGAATAGAAGACGTGATGAATTGCCATCACAGGATCTTTCAGACTACTTTCTATTTTCATCATTAATTATCCAGCCTCTGTTTTTGGTACTGTTAGGGAAATAAAATAGTGCTGCCAACAGGAAGACTACTTTGTACCAATGTAGAAAAAAAGAATGCAATTTATTATTGAATAAGTATATTAATTT
Organism: Varecia variegata; assembly: GCA_028533085.1. NCBI lineage: Eukaryota > Metazoa > Chordata > Mammalia > Primates > Lemuridae > Varecia > Varecia variegata. The sequence continues at coordinate 45,547,882 of CM052445.1, read as the reverse complement.
CCTATTATTACTATAACACATTACCAAAAACAGTGGTCTAAAGTGTAAAGATTTATTTTCTTACAGCTCTGGATGTTGGATGTCCTAAAATCAAGATGTTAGTAGGGCTATGTACCTTCTGCGTACTCTGAGGAAGTACCTGTTTTATTGTTTATTTCCACCTCTAGAGACTGCTCACATATCCTGGCTCATAGACCTATACCTCTGCTTTTGTCATTTTCATCCTCTTTGAGTCTGAATCTCCTGCCACCCTCTTCCTTACAATGACTCTTGTGATTACACTGGGGCCACCTGGGTAATCCAGTATAATCTCCCCATCTCAAAATCTTTAACTTAAACACATGTCAAATTCCTGTTACTATGAAACACATTTACAGATTCTGGCAATTAGGACTTGAACATCTTTGGGAGGAGGTGTTATTATCCTTTCGACCTCAGTAAATAATAGATTTAGATGCATATAAGATATCACAAAAAGCAGCACAAAATTGTGATAAAAGCTTACATATTATATACAGTAAGTAGAAGAAAAAAAAAACTTTCCTCAGCTCCTTGGTAGACAAGGAATTAGACCTTCTAACACTTTCCTTTATATCATGAGATACCACTGAGCTAATTACAGTGATACATTTTTACATATCTGGAGGTTTTCAGTGTGCAAACTTGTAGCTATTTCTCTATTGTAAAACGTGGCGAGTGATCTTAATCCCTCGAGAGATTTGTCTCTATTCCACAGGTTAGAGTAAGAACTCAGACTCACTGTCTCTCCAAGGAAACACTCTAAAAAATAGATGGAAGGGATATCAAACAAATTGCACCTAATTGAGTTAAACAGGCAAGAAAGAGTTTATTCACGAATATTGCAAGATGTGGGAGAGCTTTTAAGTGCTGGAGTGAGGTAGTAGACAAGTACTGGAGGATATTAGGGGTGAGGTTGATTAATGTGATTATGCCGACTATGTTTGCTAATTGGTGCTTACAGAAGTTGGATTCCTACTTTCCCACAGGAACTGGGAAATTAGGGGTACTATCATTCTTGATGATTACATTTCTAGGAGATCCTTCCCTGGTCCTTGAGAAACACATTTCTGGGTTGTATAAATGGCAAGAGTCTGGGAGAAGATTATTTCTCGCAGGGAAGAAAAAAATATATAATTATAAGATTTCTAAAGTAAATGCTCTAAGAAAAAGTGTTTGGACCCTTACGCTATTTCATACTTCTCCCATGATGCTAGGCAGTGTTAACTGCATTTAATTATTTTTGTCCAAGAATCCTTCATTTTATCATTGAATACGTCTTCTGCTTGTGGCCCTTATGGACTGAATGATCGTGTCCCCTGAAAATTTAAATGCTGAAACTCTACTCCCCAATGTGATGATATTAAGAAGTGGCAGTTTTGAAATGTAATCAGGATTAGATGAAGTCATGAGGGTGGAGCCCTAATGAATAGAATTAGTGTTCTCATAAAAGAGACCCCAGACAGTTCCATTGCTCCTTCTGCCATGGTCATGTGAAGATACACAGAAAAGTTGGCCATCCAGGAAGTAGGCACTGGCCATACATTAAATCTACCAGTGCCTTAGTCTTGGATGTCTCAACCTTCAGAAGTGTGAGAAAAAGATTTCTGTTTTTATAAGCCAGCCAATCTATGGCATTTTTTATAGTAGCCCAAGCAGACTAAGGCATTGAATAAGAATCTATCCAGGTGAAGAGGGAAAAGTTACTGATGGCTTTCTTTAAGATTTAGCCATGTGTTCACTATATAGGCATCTTATACCTTACTAGACAAAACCATAGCAGAAATTGGAAATGCAATGCAAACCTGCCCTGACTTATGATAATAGAACTTTGGGTAATATTTCATAATTGAAGAAAGAAATTTTGATGTAAATTCTGACTCAAGAAGAACTTTGGGATAAGAAGAATACACTAAAGAGGTCATGAGCAAATCATGATTTCTGGATATTATAGAGATCCAGAGATAACACACTGTAAGGCACCTAAATATTAACAATTATGAAAGCCTCTATAACACTGAGAAAATCAGAAACAAGAGATCTATTTTTTTTTTAATGAATGATACACACCCAGAAAGATTTATATGTATGGAATACAATATAAAGTAGAAATAGCTCCAGGAAAGAGAATCTTTTGAAAAAAATTATAACTAGAGATAGGAAATGGCTGAAAACTAAATTTCAGTGAGACAAATGACATGCATACCCAGAAACCATCCTAGAATTGATCAGGATCTGTTTGTGGAAGTGGACAATGAAAAATGCAGCGATTACTTGGGAATGAAAATATCAATCATAGAATAAATCAAAGCTTGAAGACTGAGAATAATCACTTTTAGATATGCCAGGCAATGAATCCCTAATTTATTTTTTCTTCTTAGGTAATAAGACAATAAAAAGGCTATTGAATAATGGCATTTCAATGTAAGCAGGTAAATTATTAATACAAAGTCAAATTTTTCTATGAAATTTATTAAAATCCTTCAACTACTATAATAAATGACATGTGTTTAAGGTAAGTTCTTTATGTAGGTATCTTTGGGTGTCTATATGCATACTTTCATGAACAGAAGTAAAAAAATACCTGTAAATATTTGAAAAATATAACATACCATCATTATTATTTTCACTGATACTTAGTAATGCACTGTTCTTCAAAAATCTTAGTATTTTTCATATATATAAACACATAGAAACATTTTAGTGCTTTATCATTTTATCATTTAGGTAAGATCTATGATAAAAGATAAATGACTAAAATTTGTATGTCAGAATCTACATCTACTTTTTAAAAATGTCATTTGAAGGAAAATGAACCACTCAAATATGGAAGATGATTTTAAATGGGAAAAGAATAGACATAAACCATGAAGTGCCTTATTGCTTTCTGGAGACAAAACTTTATGTCAGGCTTTCCTTTGTATTCTATATCTAGAAACAGAAAGTCACCTTGGGGCACATCGTCTTCCTTCTGCGAGGAAGTCATATGATTATCCTCTTTTATTCATGCAAATATTATTCCAGAAAGCACATTTACACATGGCCAGGGTAAAAAAAGGACCTATTGTGTCCTGACAAAAGCAGCTCCTTACAAAACCTTCTTGCTGCAGACCTGTCACAAAGGCAAGAGTGGGAAAGTCTGCATGCAGACCAAGTAACCTCCTGGGAGCAGAGGGCTGAAAAATTCACTCTTTCAACTCCATAGTTCACACTTTTAGGACCTAATGGAATGAGGTTTTTGGAGGAAAGGAGACAAGAAGGAAGACACATCGTGAAAAGCCTCTGGACTTTCATTCATGGAACTCAATAGACTAAATTTCATGGAGGAAGCCTGGCTTTAGCAGATCATATGACGAAGGAGATGAGAGAATTTTGGGAAAATGAAGGATAATTTTTAAATGTGCTTGGACTGCTCTGCTCATACAAACCAATGTGCTCAGAAGTGATTTGGACCAAGCAGACTTCACTCATCAGTAGGGGATGCGTGTCCATCACTAAGATCAGGGTCAGTGGTCAAGCTTGCCCACCCAGTAACTGAGAAGCAGCAACTGTACCAGATTGATTAGACTCCAAGCATACACTCTACTGAGTAGTTCAAAGCAAAATTAAATTTAGTCACATATAAAAAAGCCCCAGGATTTTAGACAATTAAGACAGGTGTTTAAGGTAAAATAAATTCCTGTCAATAAGGACAAATCAGGCAGGATGGCAGAGGAAAGATACAAATGTCCACTATATAAAATAAAGATTGGCCTTTTAGGCTGCTATGAAATGACCTAAGGTACTGAGCTGCTAAGAAGTAGTGTATATTTTAAACTCACACGATATAAACTTCCTTCTCATAAGCATGTCATAAGATAATATGATACAATAGAAATGAATTTCAGACTGAATTCTGCCACACGTATAAATATTTGTTAGCAAATAATTAAGGAAATAGCTTTGGAACCTGATTTGCAAGCTTGATGAAAACTAGCTTTCGGGATCTTTAGCAGAACTAACTGGAGTTTTGCAATAAATCTAGTGGCTTTCAGTTCAACTCCTAGTTTAGTACAAAACAAGATTTTATCTACAGCTGAGAGTGGTATGCCAATATCTAGGTTGCCATTTCTTAAGGAATAAATTCCTGATCTTGCAAAAACCAGCTAAACACTCCTGAGTGTCCATGCTACAGAGTTTTAAAGATAATCACAGATATGCAAATAAAGTTGACTAAGCAAGTGTAACAATTTTGGGACTCTTTTTAAATTATTTTTTCTAGATTATGTGGTGACACTTCTAAGGCATGAAAAAAGCATTTGGGAAAAATATCTTGGAAATTTCCTGGTAGTTGTAAAGGAAATTTTTAAAATGAATTGAGATCATAACTTAGCTGCAAATTTTAGAAGTGGGAAGAAGCTAAACTATATATTTTTTAAATGGATCAGCTATTTCAAAAGGTGATCAATTTGGGTGAGAGTAATAGAATCGAGGTAAGAGCATAAAGATGGATGTTTAATATGTCCAAGCATGAGTCTACTTCTTAGTCTGAATGGTGGTTACAAAGATGTTTGCGATAATTCAGCAAGCTGGGCATTAATAATTTGACCAGTTTTCTGTAGTGCTTTTTAGATTAGTGAGATTTTAATAATGTTTTAAAATTAAAAACAAACAAAAAAATGTATGATAGATACATAGCATGGAAGTTCTCAAATTTATTAAAGGAAATCTGTTGAAACTTTGCTTAGAATATGCTTTAGCTTATATGAAAAAATGAGTTTTCAGATGGAAAGCGAACATTTCAGTTGTATTTTGAATAGAAATTTAGAAATGCTTTTAAAGCCTTCAATGTAACCACCGTATAAAGTGAATGAAGGCATGTGACCTAGTAGGAGTTAAAAAAGGTAGGCAAGGGCAAAGTAAGAATTGTTTCACATTCCCAAATCAAAAAGTTCCTATGTTATTCTTTGGACAAGTAAAGTCACTTAAATTGTCTAGAATCAGTAGCCAAAATGAATAAGAATAAAATTCTGGGAATTATTTCTCTGAAATGGTTGGACAGAAATTCCAACCATTTGTGTGAACATTATGTGTGAACATAAATAAACTTAATGGTATTATTTTATCATCTTTAGCATTATAGCTAAGGATATTAATTTACAATGTGCTTAAGTAATTCACACAGATGGCAAGTAATGAAGGCAAGATTCAAACACAATCCATTCAGAATGGGCCTGTGATTGAATTATTGAAGTGTAAATGGAAGTTGTTGAAGATAAGGAAGTTGAGGGACAAATTCTGGAGGATTAAATAGATGATATATATGATTGTTTCCAAATTAATAAAGATTTGTAATAAAGGAAATACTATGGTTTACATGTGTCTCCTAACAAGCATTTTTGGAAACTTAATAACAATTTTAAAAGTATAAAGAGGTGGGACTTTAAAAGGTGATTAGGCCATAAGGGACCTGCACTCATGAATGGATTAATGTGCTTATTGTGAAAGTGAGTTCCTTATAAGAGGATGAGTTTGAAACCCTTTTGTTCACTCTCATCCACTCTTGCCCTTCCAATACAAGATGATACAGCAAGAAGGCCCTCACCAGATGCCAACACCTTGATCTTGGACTTCCCAGTCTATGGGGCTGTGACGAAATACATTCCTGTTCTTTATAAATTACCCAGTCTGTGATATTCTGTTACAGCAGCAGAAAATGGACGAAGACAGAGAGCAGCTGTGATTCAGGTATCAAATACATAGAAATATAATAGGAAATCTCCAGAAAAAAAGGATTGTAGTGAATGCTATATTGAGGTAGTGGGGCTTTAAAGCAGACCAGTACTTTACGTGAGGCCCATGGAGGTTTTTTTTGTTGTTGTTTTGTTTTTTGTTTTGTTTTTTTCAAATCATTTAATCATACTGAGCAAATTATTATGGGAAAGGCAGTATCTGATACTGGGACACAAGAAGAATGAGAAATCTGTTCAATAAGCAGGAGGCTATTAGCCTAAGGCTGTCCTATATAACAACCTACAACCTATCTTAGGACATAAACAAACTGAAACCTAACTTAGTATATATATTTTTTATAGCAAATAGCTGGTGTCAGTCAATCACAACAGCTGAGCTTCAGC
>CM052445.1:45522813-45541248 GCA_028533085.1 Varecia variegata | reverse complement strand
ACATGTGGTGCTTATTTTTCCATTCTTGGGATGTTTCACTTAATAGAATGGGTTCCAACTCTATCCAGGAGAACCAAAGAGGTGTCGTATCAGCATTATTTCTTATAGCTGAGTAATACTCCATGGTATACAAATACCACATTTTACTAATCCATTCATGGATTGATGGGCATTTGGGTTGTTTCCACATCTTAGCAATACAGATTTTAGGTTGCTTCCTTTGGTTTTAACATGAATTTCACTACAACCTTCTCCTGGCCTCCTGGCACTCAATCGAAATTTTCTCTGGGGCCCTCTTGACAGACTTATTTTTTCTTTTAGTGGGCAACAGTGACCTGCATTTTTTGCTCTAAGTTTGTTGCTAGTATCTTCTTCAATCCTTAATCCAATGTTAGCCTCTCTTTCTTTCTCTTCTTCTTTCTCTCTCTGAAATGTTCTAAAATCTTTCTTTTATTGATGAACTCTTCCTGTTCATTATGCTTTTATTCTTTTATCTAATTATTTACTCTTTATTACATTAGTGTCTTGGGAGGTGCAGAAGACAAAAGAATGTGCCTCATCTGGCATATTGAACCTTAAACCCTATACTGAATTTCAATAACCCATCACATTGCTTTTTTTATGGCACTTCTAAATGAAATGGATTACCCCCTCAACAATTGATTGCTTGAATAATTCAGTAATGCATTCTAATTTGTCAAATATAGCCTAAAAACAAAAAGAAAAGTAAACCCAAATTTTAGCAGTTTTCAACTATTTCACTTGTGTCTTCTCTGAAATTCAGTAGATATGCATTCCAGTATTTGCGGGATGTCTCTTTATTTATGAGACAGAATTATTGACCTCTATCTAATACCTTATATAAACATTTAGAAAGAAAACATTGATTATATACAAACAAGAGGCCACAACAAATGCAGAGGAACCACAGTGTCTCTGGGGAGATATGAAGGACTGTATACCTTTCTCTTAAGAAATGGGAAAAAAAAAAAAAAGAAAGAAATGGATAGATTTAGTGAGTAGGGCGTATGAAATAGCAATGCTTCTTCTCCTAGAGGCTTATGTACTCTAATAGTCTTATAAATGCTCATGAACATATGAGCACACTCTCTCTCTCTTACACACATACACATACACACACACCTGATACGACAAAAAATATTTTGATCTTTATCTTAAAATTAGAAAAGAAATGGCAATTTTTTACATATCAGCCAGCAATTCACAACAATCAGCAAATGTTGTTCAACTATAATGGTCAAGATAGTACAGAAATAATGAAGACAATAAAGTTAGATAAAAGTGCTCCCTTCGGCTTCAATTGGATTACATTTTCTCAAAGAAATAAAGGAGAACACAGTTATATTTATAGCACCTCCCATGATAAAACACCTCAATGCATGGGTATTTTGTTTAAGTAGTTTATGTGATTATTTGCTTATTAGGCCAATCAACACATAAACACTTGTAGAGTCAATTAATATAAATAGGAGATAAATCTCATGTTAATTTAACACTAAACTCATTTTTTGCCTATTTCTTATACATTAAACCTCACTCTCTTCTTCATTGCAGGCTCTTTGCCATTATCAATTACATAAGCTTAGATCTTCCCATTTGTTTAAAAAGAAAAAAAATCAACTAAAATATATCTTTAATTTCAAACAGAACAAATTACTAATAGAACTTTCTATAATCTCTGTAAACATTTGTATATGTGCTCTAAGATGCCCTTTTTACTCTATTCATTAACTTAAGTAAAGTTAAAACAAAATTGAAATAAAAGCGAAACCCTGTGTCTTCCAGAGTTCAACAGTAGGCCCTCTCTCCTATTATATATTCCATTCAAGAGACTGCATTATCTCTCATAGCAATAACTATCAGAGCAAGGATAATAAATTCCAAGACTTTACATCTTGCTCAGACATCTGTGTAGATTTTTAGAAGAATATATGCAACACTTTCTGGAATCTCGCTATATGCATGTCCCACAAGCACAACAGAATCGACAACTCCAAACATTAGTCTTTCTTGTTTTCACTGAAAAGCCTAGTATGGCACTGCATTGCCATTTACCTGAACAATCTTCCCATTACACAGAGAAAAGAGAGTATTTTCCATCTTTAAATCTTCTATGCTTTTATGCAGTGCATGCTACATAGAGATTAACAAATATTTTTAATAAATTAATCTATCTGATTTTAACATCTTCTTGATCTGTGGCTTTTACATTTGCTGTATCTATAAAAAATAGGCAATAAAATAAGTGGCTAAAATATTGTCATCCCTCCAATATGATAAGCTAAATTATTAAATCAATAATAAAAATAAACATAAGACTAGCCTTGTAACAACCATTTATAACCAATTTAAACAAAGCCACAACAGGCACTAAATGCTGTATAAACTGAGAAAGTAGAAAAATGAAAAGATAATGTATTAATCTTGAATATTAAATTAATATTTAATTACTAGGGAACAAGCCATGGATTTTAATTATAGTCATATAGAGGATTACAAACAAAACTCTGCCTTGATAATGAAATTGCCACTCCCCAACCCAACAAACACAATTGTAATGAATGAAATGATTTAGCAAGGAAGTCATTATTAGCAAAGAGCACAGGGAAGCTTCATCTGGTATAAAGAAAAGAAAATTTTATCAGATACCGTTAAATGTGTCAGCCAGGAGAAAGAGAACAATAAAATTAATAATGTGTTCCCTGATAATACAGGAGCAAGCTGAATGATGAATCAGATAGGATGGCAGATAGTAAACCTGAAAACGCTGGAACTGATAACAATAAAGCTAAGGAGAATGTTCCTGAAAGGCAAACAAATGAAAAAAGTAAAAATAATAATGGGCACAATGATGGTGATTTAGGTAATGCCGAGAGGCTTATCTTTAAGAGAAATGAAAGAATAATGAATAGCCTGTTTTCTCAAAGTGAATTTGAGCCAAATTAGAAAAAAAAGTAAAAGAAACATTATCTCATGGTTGTCAATGCTACATATTATAAATCGAAGTATGAAAGAAGTTGTTTAAAAAGTTCTAATAACAACTTCTACAGAATCATTTCTAAAGAAATGACCCTTATATCCGTCTGCTCTGAAATCCATATAGTCAGAGTTATATACTAGCCTATTTTCAATGCAAAATTGCATATCTATGAATGTGATAGCATACCAGGAATCAGCTTACTTACTTATCTAAGGTTATCTTGACTTATCACTTCTCTTTTGAGATTCTTATGTAAGGAAAACTATTTAAGAACCAATTCTTAAGCAAGGCATTAGCACAAAGCAGAAGATGAAGTTCAGCCTTGGTCAGCACAGTTATAATCCTTCTACAGTCTCAGGCAGCCCACACATCTGAGACCATGCCAAGTCTTCCTTGGGATTTCATTCAATTCCAAATAAACAACAACAACAACAACAATATTGTAGAAAAATTAGTAATTTTCGTGATTACCTTTCATTCATGCCACTCTGCCCTATAAGATCGGGTACTGAAGCAGAAGTCGAGTCATACTTTTTCCAATCTTCTCATACTTGCATCACTTTACACAATTCCCACTATACCTTTTGGAAACCTTATATCTATTCTAAATAAACTGACCTAATTCAAAATTTTATAGAATATTATCTTCTGCCTGGTTCATAATTGAGACTTTGCTTCTTTCATAGCAATCCAGGTTATTAAACAACAACCTATGCTAATAGAGTTCATCTATCATAAGAACAATGAGTGAAGAATAGACAGAACATAGACTTTTTTCTACATCCTCAATGCTGATATATATTTTTTATACTTCTGTTGAACATAATTTCAATATTCCTGACATCCAATTATAATTATACCTGTGTTGTGATTATGAGGAGACTTTTAATTTCCTTATATCTCTATGTTTTCCAACTCTGTCCTGTTTCTCATATACCCATCCCCAACCTATGGCCGATCATCTAAGCTCAACTCTTATTTATCTTTTCTTAACCTAAGGGAAAAAAAATTCTAAACTGATGCAAAGGTTAAGGCTAATGCTTTTTGGGGAAGTGCAAAGCCAAGACAGAGAAAGTGAGATAAACAGGAGGTTAAACAGAGAAGAATGAGAAGTAGATACGAAGCAGTGCAGTACCAAATTGTCTACTGCTTGAAAAGAGAAAGAGCCAGTCAATCAGCATGGAGGTCTTATCTCCGTAGGCTTTACAGACACAGTCTATCAAAGAAATGGAAAGGGGAATTTATCTGCAGAACAATCCTTTCCCTCCTATCCCACAATGATCAAAATTTATCTTGCAGGAAATTAACTTCTTTGCAGTTCCAGTAGTGGTCATTTGAAACTTATAATAGCCACTGGGGAAGCCAGCAGGGACATCCTATGCCTTGAAACTTTCTTCAAGCATGGGAGAGTTGGGAGGAGGCAGGCTTTAACTCTCAGGATGGCACTGCTCAGGCTTAAACACAATTCTTTGTCATATTGACTAGGGCAGAATACGTAGTAAGAGCTGGGAAAAAGTCAAGACCAGAAAAGTATGAATAACTGTAGGTGAGCTGTGTCTGATATTCAACTGTATGTTCAATTCTCCTGTATCACAATCTTTGAAGAACTGAACACTGGATCAATTTTCTAATCTATCTTACAGATTCTATACTCAGAAAGTTGAATTCTACTGAATCTTCAAAAATTTGTGTAACATAAATTCCTTTGAGACAATAATTCTATTGTATTCAGATTCTTAAAGAAAGTAAAAAGTATAAATCATTAACTTTACTCATCCCTCCTTCACTAAGAACAAATATCTTTGTTATCTTGGAAATCTGGGATTCTTCAGTCCCATGGAAAAATGTATACATGCAAATCTTTAAAATATAAACTCATAAAAGACAGAGTATAATATTCTAAATGAAAGTCTATTCTCCCATCAAGTCCAAAAACTGAATTAAATTTGTTTGATATAGAAGAATGGAAGAAAGTAAAAGGAAGAAAGGAAGAGATGGAAGTAGGGTTATTCTTGTTCTTTAAAGAGTGTCATAGAAAACTAGATGTGCTTTTTCATGTTCATCATGAACTGGAACTATTTGGCCACAGTTCCTACTCTCTGAAATTCCAAAACCCTTACAGTAAACAACTTCAAGTTTTACACATCTGTAGAGATTGACAAAAGAGTGATTGGTTTTTGATGACACCTTTGAATTTTGATAATCACCTCAAAGCTTCACTTACTTCTGAACTTAATCTTGAGTGATCTAAAAAATGTCCCTATTACTTAAGCTAATTAAGATAAGGTATTCTTTTACTTCAAGCCCAAATCATCCAATGTATACATAAATTACAGTTATACCTGTAAATATTGCTATTCTTTTTCTTTAGATATTTCTTCAGGGGACTTAACCATGTTTATTAATATAATCTAGAATATATATTTTTACAATTGACTTATTTCTTAATTTTATTACCTATAGAATCACCAAAATAGAAAAAAAAAAAGTTGCAAATTACATTGTTCTACTGTACTTGAACTTTTAGTATGTGTCTAAGGATAATACTCACATTTCAAAATTTGTAGGCCTACATAAGACCTCAGAAACATTCTTTTTATTTTTTATTTTTTATTTTTTTTGCATTTTTAGACTGTTTATTGTAGAAAATCTATAGAGAGAAGACCAACTAAACTCTCTTATTGTGGGTTATGTACAAAAAAGAGAAAAAATATTTTTCATACTATATTCTTTACCAAGCATAGTCTTCATTGTCTTATCCAAAGCACTTTGGATGAATTGGAGAGAGCTTCTGGGCCCCAAAGCCTTTAAAGTTCTCAAGACAGATTTTCTGCAAAGTCTGGTTCCTAGATTAGGCGGGGTTGTCTTGTGCACTGTAGGAAGTTTAGCAGCATCTTTGGCCTCTACCCACTGGACACCAGTAGGACAACTTTCCCCCATGCTCTCCACAGCTGTGATAACCAAGATGTCTTCCAACATTACCAAAACATCCTCTTGGGGAGGGGGGAGTGCAAATGAACCCATCTTGAGAACCACTGGGACAGGTCTCCAGTGCTAATAACTCAAGTTATTCTTACTTTTAGCCCCCTCTCACTTTTGTTTTCATCTATATTATTCTCATCTGTACTTGTTGCTTCATAAACATTCTTACTTGTTTTGCATATTCAGACAAGGACCATGTTTATACTTTTATCTCTCCCATAGCCACAAGTAATTCACTATGTTTAGATTGGCTTCATACACTTGTTGGCCATTTTTGTATTATCTTTGGAGAAATGTTATTCAAATTTTTTGCCCATTATTTTATTGGGTTATTTGTTTCTGTTGTTTTTGAGTTGTAGTTCTTTATATATTTTGGATATTAACCCTTTATCAGATAGATGATTTGTAAATGTTTTCTCCCATGTTTCTAATATATTTTTATAGTTTTTACGTTGACATAATTTCAAACATGCAGAAAAGTTGGCAGACTAGTACGAGGAACTCCTGTGTACCCTTTATTCAGAGTCACCCACTGTTTTTTTAAGAAACAGTCTTTTTAAATACATACATGCATGTATAACATTTCCTAAATACTCACTTTCAGGAATTGCTTTATATTCTTCCATCTAGGTAAAACAAGTCAAAAGTAAATTCAGAAAATAATATAGTATAGTTAACAGAATAGCTCTCAGTCACAATATTTTGGTGTTTATAAGCAATGCTTATCTAATTATTTAGAATCTTTTTAACATATTCTAATGTTTAAAATTATAAATTTTATTAAATTTATATACTTATTTCATTCCAAATAAAGAACTTGATTATTCCATTTTTCATAAAAATCTGAAATATAAAAATAACACTTTATCATGTCTTTAAAAATCAAATAACTTAAAAAGTAAAAATGCTAATATGAAAGCTATATTTTATTTCTGACAGTGAATTGCAAATATGTTTATTTAAATTCATGAATCAAATACAATGTTTCTAATTCTAACTCCAAGGAAACATTTTCAATACATTTTAAAGAATGGATCTTGAAGTACTAAATGTATGCTTTGTTGGGTATTATTCTCAATTAATTTTATTTCCCTTGATGCAAAGGGGCAGAAATCTTATATTTCACATATAGAAGTTTGTATTTATCTTAGAATTGTCACATTCCTATTTTTACTGACTTGGTTTTGGTTTGATTTTTCTTCTTCTACTAGAGCACTCTGTTACTCCTGAGTTTTTCTAATTTGTTTTCTTTCAATTGGAATGAATGAATCGCCATTCTCCCAGAGGTGAAAATCAGGAAACTGGAGATCATTCTTATCTTCTGAATATTTATTATGCCACATCCATTCTTCCTATTGAACTGAACTGCCAAAGAAAAATTAAACCTGACAGTGTTAAACAGGTAAGAAAGACCTCATTCAACACTATGGCAATAAGGGGAAGACATTGAACTCAACTCCTCTGAATCAAAAGGCTGGAGCTTTTTAAGTTCTGAGAGAGTAAGAAAGACCTGGAGGACGTTAAGTGGAGGCTGGTCAAGGATTCCTGAGTTTTCATTCTGTGTGTGTGTGTTTGTGTGATTTAGGTCATCTGTGTTTGCCAATTGGAGCTTAGGGAAGTTAGACCTGCATACTGCCACAGATGCTGCTATTTTTCCAAATTATTACATTTTAAAAGATGGCTCCCAAGTCCTTGAGAAAGACTCTAGGTTATAAAACTGGGAAAAAAGCTTTCAAGGAGATTTATATACATTTCAGTAAGGGGTCAAGTAAGAATTTACAATGATAAGTTTTTTAAAGTGAATTCTCTAAGAAAAGGGAGGTCAGGAGTTTATAGTCAGGAAGAAACCTGTCTAAGTTTAGTAAAGCTGAGGAGAATCTTAAGAATGTCTTGGCCACAATCAACCACTATATATCATGGATTTGACCTTCATAATATACCTCTCAAACCCATCCATTTTTTTGTTTACATCTTCACTACCATTATTCAAGATCTGGCCACCATTATCCATCACATGGCTTCTTGCAACAGCCTTCTTCTCATTGTTATTTTCACGTATAGCTGCTCAGATACTTTGTACATATGCTTACACTTCATCAAATTATTGTTTATAAAGTCATCATGATAATCTTTCGAACATGTAAACCAATTCAGGCTCAGCCTTCTAGAATGAGAATCCTTTGATTTCAGGGTAGAGTCCAAATGCCTTTCCCAGGCTTTGAGAGTCCTTCATGAACAAGTCCTAATTACCTTTCTAGTCTGTACTTTGCCAATACTGCTCCAAATTCCAAGCATTAAATTCCGGTTATGTGAAACTTTCAATTTCCAGATTATGTTATATTCTTCTGACCAGAGGCTATCCTCATACTATTTTCCTTTTCTTAATTACTCTTGCCCATACAACTTGCCTATCTTAATCCCATTAATATAACAGGTCAGAGATTAAATATTAACTTCCTTTGTAGAGCTTTCCTTGACTGTCTTAGGCTGGGAAAAATGTCCTTTCCATAAGCCCCTCTAGCACAATGTAATTTCCCCTTCAAAGCACTTATACCATGAATTCTTATATTTTAAGTTTGATTTTCCAGTTAAATCACATCATAAATGTTTGTGATTAGAGTCTGGTCCTCATAAAATGCAGTGCACATAATAACACCACTGTTGAATTAACAAATAAAATTCATTCAATTTGTTCTGTTTCTACTCGACCCAAAAGTTTTAACAAAAATATGTCTCCTAAAGAAAAGTGATCACATCTCGAAAATTCCTTGATATGCTTTTATTTTCTTTGTATTAGAAAAGAGTCAGCAAGCTTGAGGGCAAATTTCAATCTAGAGCATGCTATTTTGGGCAGAAATATTTCCTCCTTCCCTCCTCTTCTCTCTCTCCCTTTCTCTCTCTCAAATAAAATCCATTTTACCACCTCTAGGTGGGGCTCTATTTTTCTAATAGAGTAATAGTGGAGTGCCCAGAGCTCACTTTAGTATTATATTTGCCACTACACACATTAAATTACCAATCTGGCCCCTGACATTTAAATTGTTCCTGGCATATAGAATTTTTCACAATGCTTTACATAGTTTTCACCTGCTTTTGATATATTGGGGAAAGCTGGAAACCACTGAGGACAGTAAAATATCTATTCAGCAATATTCAAATTCACTAAATGCCTTTAAATGTTAGTATGAGTTTTAGAAAGTGGAATATTATTTCCAATATGGAAGTAGAGCAAGAGCAATATAGTCTGAAGAGAATATTTTATGGCATATCTACTGCCATTACATTTGGTAAGCATTTGATGGAATATAAGAGCTTGCTATTCTGCCTTGATGCATAAAAAGTAATTTTTAACCACAAATGATAGTCATTCTTATACACAAAAGATATTTACACTGTTAAGTGTGAGATTGCTCAACAAATAATAAAATAAAATAAGATACTAGGGTTATTTCCAAGATCATTTTATTCTGTTGATGAAATGAGAATAGCACATCTCTCTTGCTCTCTCTCCCCCTTCCCTCCATATATGTGTGTTTGTGTGTGAGTATGTGTTTTAATTTAGGCAGGATATATACTATACTCATCAAGTTATTTGAACTGCTTGTCTTAATTTCTCCCATCTCTCATTAAATGATGTAACTATTTCAATTAGGTTCTGTTTTCATTGCTACATGGAAAAATGGTCATTAGCTTCAAAAAAGACTTAGAGAATATATATGTATATATTTATATATGTGAGATTATGTACACATATACAAAAATGTATATGTGTATATATGTACATGTATCTGTAAACATATATAAAATACATATAAACATATAGATACATACAAAATATGTGTCACAATGGCATGTTACATAGTTATATAAATTCTCTATACCTTAATTTCACCATATGTAAAATGGTGATAATAATATTATTTATTTCACAATATGATTCATGATAAAATATTTATATGATGGATTACATGACAGAATTGTTTATACAAAACACTTAGAACTGTGCTATGTAAATATTAGGTAATTTCTCCACAATTAAATTCAAACAGTCATCAACACTACATGCATGTAATTTATCAATGTCTGACGACAGTGACTTCAATGGACTGAATAAAGAAAATAATATTTATTTCTAATTGATAATTAATATTTTTATGACAGTTCTGTTCAATGCAATTGACAAAAAGGTAAATATTAGAAGGCATTAATAATAAAACTTATGGGATAAAATGTTAATTTTTGGCTAAAAATATAAATATATATTCTGAAAATTCAAAAATACATAATACACTTATAATTAACAAAGTTTATTACCACCTACCCTCTCATAAATAATATAAACATATTAAACATTTTCTCTACATCTAAGCATAAAGCATATAAGAAATATTTAAAATAAATCTGAAATCTGAAACAACACAAATGGCTATTTTATACTTCTAAGGAAGAAATAGTCCAGTAACGTTGAATGATGTGGATAAATATGTCCAAAAATTGACAGGTTACTTTTGGAATATTTAAATTACAAAAAAAGTTCTTAATTATTGATGTAGAAGCTATATTTATATAAAGTAGTATAAAATATCAGAAGGAAAATATTTTCATATACACATATATATTTAAATTTCTTAATTATAAATACTTGAATCTTCTCTTTGACATGCTTTTTTAGTATTCTACAAATCTTGCTTTCATTCATGTATATGTATACAACATTATCATAATCTCAAAAATCATTGATTAATTTTATTTCCTAAAACATCATTGATATGGTCAAATGAAGAAGTTATTTTCTGCAATTTTTATGTACTTTACAAATGAATTACTTACATCTATTTTATTTCTTACTGAACTTATATTTTAATTATGGCACACTGTGCAATTCTATAGCAAAAGTATAAAACCTCCATGAGACTAATGATATTTTTGACAAAAACAATTTTTATTCATGAAAGCACAGCAAAATTGATCTTCCAAAAATTCTCCAAAAAATAAAATAATAACTTTCCTTCTTATGCACTTGAAAATAATTTTTGTTATTTAAGTTGTTATAAAGCAGAGAAAAGATAAAAGATACACCAATGAATTTTTTCAATATAATTCAACTTTGAAATCAGAAGTAATAAAGAAAAAACTGAAAATGCATAATTATACTATAAGTTGCAAAAATTATAATTTAAACATTAGCAAATGTAGCAATTTATTCAAAGATTACTATACCATAACAAAGTTTATTGTTGTCCAAAACCAGTTGAACACAAAATATTTTTAAAGAAAATCTTTTATTGAAGTTTCAAAAAAGATTGTATTAATATTTTGAAAAATTAGAATTATTTCAATAAAATTTGCAATTCATTAATTAATGAAACTAGTAAATGGGTTATGAATTGAGACCTCTTTATCATGTAAAAATTATCTCTCATTCTTAAAGCTAACATCCTACTTAAAATTGACATATCTCATTTATTTAAATTAAACTCAGAAACACGAATAGAATGATCACTGTCATTACTATCATTGTCCTTAAAGTTCTTGCCAGAGTGAATAGTTAGGAAAATAAAAATAATATAAAAATAATTATCCTATTTCTTTTCCTTCTCTCTTTGAAATAAGAATGCAAACGCCTTCTTAATTTTATAGGAAAAATTAAAAAGCAAGGAAAATGAGTAATTCCTGAACTTTTCAAAAGTATATACAAATTTAAATAATGTTGCTGTTCATGTCTATTGCTCTTTCTTCACACATCTATAGGTCTACAACTAACTACTGCACTCTATCTTTTTCCCCCAGCTACCTTCCTCTTATTCTCTGTGAAGTCCTTTTTCGTTATAAAGAATCACCCTAACCAAATGTGATTAAGTAGAGTACCAAGTTAGGCCTATCCAACTTCTCAATCTCTCTATATTTGGATTAGTAACAGAAACTTTTTGTAAAGACTTTTTAAAACTTTTTTATCCAAAAAAATTCAAATGCATAGAGATTTTCAAAGAATGTAATAGTATCAGAATGTCAAGTTTGTAAAGATTAGCTTGCTCCAGGTTCATGGAAACTGACAGAAGACACAATACTTCCAAGTCACAGAAAAACAGCTTTATTGTTCATGGCACAGCAAGCAGCATAGACATCAGTATACACATGTCATTTCTCCTTGCCCCCATGTCCCATGGAAGCAACAGAGATGTGCCCAGGTGATACTTGCACATGTAGTGTGCTATTAGGTTATTAAGTATAAAATGTCTGATTTCCTTAAGTATTAATACTAAGTTTCACAGCTGATCTCTCTGATGTTTCATTTTGACATTTCCTATTTATGTTTATTGTGAAAGTACATCCTCAGTCTTTTGAACACACATTTTGGCTTGTGATTATCTTTAAAATTTTTTTAGGGCAATTTTTGTGAAACCATGAGTAAGTCAAAAATTCGAGTTATTTTTGAATATGTGTTTCATCGTGGAACCAGCGCAGCACAAACAGCTTGAAATATCAACGAAGTGTTTGGGAAGGATGTGGCTAATGGACGCATAACATGTTGATGGTTTGAGAAGTTCCCTTCTGGGGATTTTAATCTTGAAAATAAGCCATGAGGATGACCTGAGATCAAGGTTGATAATGAAGAGCAGCAAGCTGTAGTGGAAGTGAATCCATCTCAACCTACACGTGAATTAGCAGCAAAGTATGATGTTACTATTCCAATAATATTGGACCATTTGAAACAAAATGGAAAGGTAAAGAAGCTAAATATATGGGTTCCACAAGACTTAAGCATCAGAAGTGAAATTATCTCCAAGCTTGCCTTTCTTTGCTGCCAGAATATAAAAGCGAACCATTTCTACACCATATTATTACGTGTGATGAAAAATGGATTCTTTTTGACAATCACAAGTGCTCAGCACAATGGTTGGATAAAGATGAAGTGTCAAAACACAGTCCAAAACCTAATATTCATCAAAAAAAGCTCATGGTGTCTGTTTGGTTGTCCAGCGCTGGTATTATCTACCTTAGCTACATGAAACCTGGTCGACTCATTACAGTGGATGTCTATTGCAACCAATTTGATGAAATGGTGAGGATGCTTCTAATTAAGCAGCCGAGATTAGTCAATAGAGACAGGCCAATGCTCTTGTAAGACAACGCCTGACTCCATGTCCCACAAACAACACTGCTCAAACTACAGAACCTGGACTTGGAAACTCTCTGTCATCCGCCATATTCACCAGACCTTGCACCAAATGACTACCACTTCTTCCAGACTTTGGACCACTTCTTGCAAGGAAAAATATTCAATTCTCAACAAGCTGTGGAAAACACCTTTTGTAATTTCATCGACACTCACTCTTTGGCTTCTTTGCTGCTGGCATAAACAAGCTACAGTTAAGATGACAAAACTGTGTCCATAGTTTAGGCTCATACTTTAATTGTACTGATTCTTGTTTGAGATATAATAAACTATACTTTTGGTTCAAAATCAGACATTTCATATTTAATGACCTTTAATCCATCACAGAACTCCTCTTGAGTTTAAGAAACCTGGATTTTTATAAGTGGAAGTAAGCATGGCTGCCCTTTGCTCCAGAATGGAGTTTATGGAATTCAGTCTTACATCACCCCCATATCATTTTTATATCAAAAGAAAAGGACAATTTTGTGATGTCATTTATTAACATTAAGTTTCTGCATTTGGCTTTTACAGATGACTCCTTTCTTTTCAAACTAGGATCCAGGTCCAGAATCTTTTATTTTATATTGCTGTCATGTTTTTTCATTTCTTTTAAAATTTAATGCCTCCATATCTCTTTCTGTTTTAATGACTAGGACTTTTTAAAGCAATGAGGCAGGTATCATTATAGAAATTAATCATTGTAGATTTGTCTGTTTACTTTTGGTATTATTTAATTTTGTGTCCAAACTGGAGGATAACTCTAAACTTTAATTAGATTCAGGTTAAATATGTTTGGCAAGACTTTTTCATGGTGATTCTGGGTACTTAATACATCATCCCATTAGCCAGCACATGCTATTAGGAAGTCTAACTTTTAGTGATACTAATTTTAATCACTTGGTTAAAATGATGCTTGCCAGCTCTCTTTCTCATAAAAATAATTCCCTTTTTAATTAGCAAGTTATATCTGTAATAATAAAGCATCACCTTTCAAACAAATTTTAAGCATATTGATGATTTTGCCTGTACCTATTATTTCATTACAGGTAGCAAAATGAAGATTTCCATAGCACTCTTTATATCTTTATTTTTTTTTTATTTCAGAATATTATGGGAGTACAAACATTTTATTATTTGATGAATTTGTACTAAGGATTCACTAAGTGGGAAGAACAGTTTTTCCTTTAAATAGTTGTATTAAATCTTTATTTAATCTTTTGCCTGCTTCTCAAAGAAAGAAGTTGGTGTCACAGGGCTTTCAGCGGTGGAAATATTTGTCTCTCTTGAATATTCTAGTGATAATCAGTGTTTAGTCTTATGCTCATATTCTCCAAAATTCAAGGAGTGTGACACCCTTAAAGTTGGTTCTGTGGCAGATGGAAAAAGCCTATGATTTACTGTGTACTTCCTTTCTTTCTGGCACAGGATGCCCAATAATCATGTAGTACTCTCCAAATCTCCAAAGTCTGTTCCTTTATTCAGCTGATATGTGGGTGGAATGTGGTTCACTGCTTCTGAGTGTCATTTTTTTTCTAAATTCTTTCAGTGATGAAGTTTAGGAAATATATTTTTAAGATTGATAATACAAATTTAATTTTCTAGTTCAAATTTAGCCATTTACAAATTTAAATCTTTATATTTTTATCGATTTATACTAAATATTGTGGTTCCTAATTCCATTTACGTACTCACTATTCCCCAAACTAAAAATTCATAAAATAGTGTAAGTAAGTGTTTTAGTACTTTTTGCATTGCTATAAAGGAAATATGTGAAGCTGGGTAATTTATAAAGCAGAGAGATTTATTTGGTTCATGGTTCTGCAGGCTGTACAAGATGCATGGTGCCAGAATCTGTTTCTGATGAGGCTTAGGGAGTTTCCAGTTAAGATGGAAGATGAAAAGGGAGCAGGCGTGTCACATGGAAAGAGAAGAAGCAAGAGACGGTAGAGGAGGTGTCAGGCTGTTTTAAACAATCAGCTCTCCTGTGAACACATAGAGCAAGAATTCACTCATTACCATTGGAAGGCATCAAGCCATTCATGAGGGATCCACCCACATGACCAAAACACCTTCCACCAGACCCCACCTCCATCACAGGGGATCAAATTTCTACATGAGATTTGGAGGAGACAAATATCCGAACTATATCAGTAACAATATTAATTACTAAAAAATAATTTTTTAAGAAATTTTCTTCTCTCTTTCCAGATCATTTTTCTTAGAATTTAAGACTATGAATATACTGTAAGAATGCATGTTAATTAGTCACTTATATATGTGGCCAATCTGATGTCTGTCTAGAAAACATTTTTTTCACTTTATTTTGAATTGTTTTGATTTTTGTACTTTTTAATTTTTTAAAAATATTTAAATCATATACATGGTTCAGAAATTACAACAAAATAAATTGTCAACAAAATCTTCAAAAAGGAGAACAAAAGTTGTATTGATACAAGGCAGGGACCCTTCTTAGGGGCCTGTGGGGTTCTTCCCACACCCCTAAATCATGGAAATAAAAGAAAATCTTGAGTCCTTTCAGGAAAAGTTTTAGACACCAGACTGGCCTGAAAAAGTAAATAGACAACCTGATGAGAACAATGGCCCTCCAAGAGAGCCAGAGTCAAGAGGTGTTGTGGTTTCCTATGAATATGAAAACAAAAATAAGGCATGTTAACATATGTTCTTCAGTTGTTTTTCAGAAACCAACACTTGATGGAAAATGCAGATAAAGGGGAACTTAGGGCTTAAATTCTGTTCCAAATTTTCCCATGAAGGGCCTGTCACACACATTTTAACATTCCTTTCCATTAATCCTAGAATATCTGAATCCACCCAGCCCCTTACTTCAAGATATCACATCTTTTTAGACTAAGCCAATGTATAACCTTCATGTATTGATTTACAGTTTTACTTGTCTGCTGTGTACCCTACCTTTAAAGTCCCTTGGTTGTGAGTCATTGGGTAGTCCAGGTCTTAAGGGTTAGCTGCTTGTTCTCCTTGCAAGGTGCCCTGCAATAAAAATGTTTCTTTCTCCTGCAGCTCTCAGCTTCTGTATCTGGCATTATTGTGCCAGGTGAACAGATTCCAGTTGGGTTCAATAACAATATGACTGATATGAATGATAATTTCTAATTTCAAAATTCCCAATTTAAAAACTTACTACAGAGCCACAGTAATCAAGACAGTGTGGTACTGGCATAAAGATACACATACAAGTTATAATGTAAGTTAACAGAATAGAACCCTTGCATTATGGTTAACTTATTTTTTACAAAGTTGCCAAGACTATTGAGTGGAGAAGGAATAGAAATGGTGCTGAAACAAATGCATAGCAACATGTAAACTAATGAATGAAAATGAACCTTTATTTCAAATCATGTACAACATTAACTCAAAATGAATTATACGTATATATGTAAAAGCTAAAACGATAAAACTCTTAAAATATAGGAGTAAATCTTTGTGAACTTAAGTAAAGCTTTCTTAGATATAAGATCAAAAGAACAAGTGTCTAAAAAAAGATAAATTAGACTTGTCTCAAAACTTAAAATCTTTGTGCTTCAAAAGACAACATCAAGAAAGTGAAAAGACAACAAACAGAAAGGGAGAAAATATTTGCAAATCATAGATCTGATAAATAATTGTACCCAGGATATAAAGAAAACACAAGTCAATAATAATAACAGACAAATAAACCAATTTAAAAATGGGCCAAGGACTTGATTAGACATATCAAATACAGATACTTCACTCAAAAGGATATGGGTGTCAAATAATAGATGAAAGGCACATCATTAGCCATTAGGGAAATGCAAATAAAAACCACAAAGAGATATCACTAAACATCTATGTGAATGACTAAAATTTTAAAAAGTATCAATACCAAATGCTAGTGAGGATGTGGAGAACCTAAAACACTCTATAAATTGCTGGTGGGAATGTAAAATGATATAGCTACTCTGCAAAACAATTTAGCAGTTTCTTATAAAACTAAGTATGTAATTTCTATGTGATCAAGCAATTGTGCTCCTGGGTACTTAACCCACAGAAAAGAAAATTATGTTCATGCAAAAACAAAATGAAATGAAACCAAAACCAAAACCAAAACAAAACAAAACAAAAAACTGCATGTTAATATGCACCAACTTTATTTGTAATAATTCAGAACTGGAAACAAATCATATGTCTTTCAAGGGATAAATGGTGAAATAAACTATAGTTTTTCTGTAATGTGCAGTGCTTAGTCAGCAATTAAAAATATTTTCAGGGATTATCCTCAGATGAAAACCTAATCTTAAGAACATTACATATTATACAATACATTTACATAACATTTTTGGAATGAAAATCATACAGAAATGGAGAGCAAATTAATGTGAATTAACTCCAGAGTTTAGGGATGGGGGCATAAGGTGAGTGCATGTGTGTATAAAGTGCAAGAGGAGGGATCATTTTATTGATGGAAATGTCCTATCCCTTCATGTATCAATGTCAATATCCTGATTATGATATTGCACTATAATTTTGCAAGGCATTTCCACTGTGAGAAACTGGCTAAAATGTACATTGATCTTTCTGCATGTGAATGGCCAATGCCATATAATAAAAAGTTAAATGGACAAAAAACTAAATGAAAAAATAGATCTGTCTGGGTTGATAAAAATGTTTACATATATACGACTTAGGCTATCATTTTGACTTTGTATGTACTAAGGTTTATCAGATTGTTTTAATGTCATAATAATAAATAGTTGTTCATCAGAAATTTTAAGGTCATGTCTTTTTATAAACTGTTGCCAAATGTCACCTCATTACTTTGATGTAGAACCACACAGCAAGATTTTTTGGGGGGAAAGACATTAAATTAATGTATAATTCTCTGTGTGTGTGTGTGTGTGTGTGTGTGTATGCATACTACTTCCAGGGGTATTTTGTAATTGCCACTTAATTTTTCCTTTTAATTCCATAGCATCTGCTGTTTGATATTATTTGACTCTGATTTTCTTTTGGAAAAATAATCACAGAAATATGAGCACTAATGACCTGTATTAGGTAGAAGCTGCTCCATGACACTGATTTATAACCAAGTAGCTTGCCTGTGGATATTTATTACTTACAGAACCTAATTCTGAACCAATTCTTAAACATGGTTAGCATCTTCTTATGGGGTACTGATAATGATGAGCCAAGACTCTGAACTACTAAGCTCCACCTACAACCTGGCAAATTTGTCCATTATGTCAGCACCTTTGAGACTGAAGATAATTAAGTCTCAGGAAAAAAAGGGCAAAGG
>CM052445.1:45496917-45522313 GCA_028533085.1 Varecia variegata | reverse complement strand
TTTATTGAATAAGGAAAATAGGAACAAAGAAAATAAAATACCTAGGAATATATTTAACTAAGGAGGTAAAGGACCTCTATAGGGAGAACTACAAAATATTTTTATATATATATTTAAATTGCAATAGATTCAGGGGATAAAAATGCTTCAATTTTTTCTTTTTCATTTTTTTAGACAGAGTCTTACTCTGTTGCCCTGCCTAGAGTGCTATGGCATCAACCTAGCTCATAGCAACCTCAAATTCCTGGGCTTAAGCAATCCTCCTGCCTCAGCCTCCCAAGTAGCTGGGACTAAAGGCATATGTCACTGCGCCTGGATAATTTTTCCATTTTTAGTAGAGATGGTGTCTCGCTCTTGCTGAGGCTGGTCTCAAACTCCTGAGCTCAAGTAATTCTCCTGCCTCAATCTTCCAGAGTGCTAGGATTACAGGCATGAGCCACTGAGTCTGGCCTGAAAAATGTTTTTTTATTACATGAATAAATTGTACAGTGGTGAAGTCAGGGCTTTTAGTGTACTTGTCACCTGAATAGTATACGTTGTACCCTTACTTCCCCCATTCTAAGTCTCCAAAGTCCATTATACCATTCTGTATGACCATATATATCCACTATTTAGCTTTCACTTATGACTATATGTGATACTTCTTTTCCCGTTTCTGAGATACTTCACTTAGGATAATGGCTTCCAGCTCCATCCGAGTTGCTGTAAATGACATTACTTCACTCCTTTTTTTTATGGCTAAGTGTTATTCCATGGTATATATATTCCACATTTTCTTTATCCAGACGTTGGTTGATGGACATTTAGGTTGATTCCACACCTTTGCAATTGTAAACTGTTCTGCGAAAAACATACGAGCGCATATGTGTTTTTGATACAATGACTTCTTTTCCTTTGGCCAGTTTCCAGTAGGAATGCTGGACCAAATGGTAGGTCTATGTTTATATCTTTGAGGAATATCCATACTGTTTTCCAAGAGGTTGTACTACTTTACATGCCCACCAGCATGTTCGAATTTAAACCCCATTGTGGCAGCATTGAGAGGAGGGGCCTAAACACCGGCTTTTATTTAAGACAATGTTCTAAGTACTGTGAGTATAATGTGAAGGAGTCAACTTTTTTTTCCTTAAGAAATTTACAAGTTATAGAAATATTATGGTTTGTTTTAAAATAAATACGTGAAATCACATAAAGATGGATTTTTAATTCAATTGAAAAGCTTTTAAAAATCAGTCATAATCCCAGATTCTAAATCACTAAATAACGGAAATATATGGCAGTTTGGACCAAATTAGAGATGGTCACTCTAATTCCTTTTGCTTGTGATGTAGAAAATGATGTATGCTTTAGGAAAGATCTCATAAGCCCCATTATCAAATTGTCATTTGCAGAAATAAGGAAGATGTGGTGGACCCAATAAAGGTCCCCCAAAGATGTTCATGCAGTAACCCCTGGTACCTGTGAATATGTATGTTACATGGAAAAAAGAACTTTACAGATATAATTAATGGTCACATGTCAATATGTAGATAGCTCTAGATTATCCAGATTAGCCTAATATAATTGTTAGGTCTGGCTGGAGGGCAAACAGGTGTCGGAATTGGCTAAAGATGGAGAGCAGGAACCAATCAGAAGGCAAGAAAGAAACCACAATATCAGACATCTGTGGCTAAAGATTTTTCCCTGGACAGACCACATGCAGTGAGGAGCTCCTAATGACCTTAACTGACGTGGAGCACATTACCATCTAATTAGCATTATGGTTTTGATCCCCTGGTAGGTTTTTCATGAAGGATTCTGGAAAGATGTGTGCATAGAAAGGAAAATGTTATATAACCCTAACCTATTATGCAATCTGTTATATAACCCCAACCTGTCAATAACCTGATGGTGGGGAAATGGCAACCAACCCAACCCAGAAGAGAGGCGGGACAAACTAGTTAGCGTATAAAAGACAGTGTGCGCTAAGACTTTGGAGTCTTCTCCACTCATGGAGAATGACCAGTCTCTCTGAGACATACTTTCGCGTTGCAATAAACGCTGCATTTGTGGAATTGCTTTGTATTTGTGATCACTCTGTCATCAGCTCCACTCGGTACCAGTACTCATTCCTGACACTGGGAACCTAGGACCAGGGAACATCGAGGCAGACCTAACATAATCACAAGAGCTCTTAAAGAGAGCTAACAGACAACATGCAGAATGGGCGAAAACATTTACATGCTACCCATCTGATAAAGGGCTGATAACTAGAATCTATATAGAACTCAGGAAAATCAGCAAAAAAAAAAAAAAAAAAAAAATCAAACAACTGCATTAAAAAGAGAGCAAAGGACATGAACAGAAACTTTTCAAAAGAGGACAGACTAATGGCCAAAAAATATATGAAAAAATGCTCAACATCTCTACTCATCAGGGAAATGCAAATCAAAACCACAATGAGCTATCACTTAATTCCAGCGAGAATGGCTTTTATCAAAAAGTCTCCAAATTACAAATGTTGGCGTGGATGCAGAGAGATAGGAACACTCATACACTGCTGGTGGGACTGCAAACTAGTACAAACTCTGTGGAAAGCAATATGGAGACACCTCAAAGAGCTATAAGTAAAACTACCATTTGATCCAGCAATTCCATTACTGGGCATCTACCCAAAAGAAAAAAGGCATTCTATAAAAAAGACATCTGCACTTGAATGTTTATAGCAGCACAATTCACAATTGCAAAGATGTGGAAACAACCCAAGTGCCCATCAATACATGAGTGGAGTAATAAAATGTGGTATATGTATACCATGGAGTTCTACTCAGCCACAACAAACAATGGTGATCTAGCACCTCTTGTATTATCCTGGATAGAGCTGGAGCCCATTCTACTAAGTGGAGTATCACAAGAATGGAAAAACAAACACCCCAAGTACTCACTATCAAATTGGTATTAACTGAACAACACTTATATGCACATATAGTAGTAACGTTCATTGGGTGTCAGGCAGGTGAGAGGAGGGAGGAGGGGATGGGTATATGCATACCTAATGTGTGTGGTGCACACCGTCTGGGGGATGAACACACTTGAAGCTCTTACTCAGGTGGGGCAAAGACAATATATGTAACCTAAACATTTGCACCCCCGTAATATGCTGAAATAAAAAACAAATAAATAAATAAATAAATAAATAAAATTTTTAAAAAGAATAATTTAGAAAACGATTGGGAAAAAAAAAGAGAGAGAAATTTGTCAGCCTGAGGCATGTGCCAGAAAGTGAAGTCAGAGTGATTCCACATATGAGAAGGATTTCATGCATTGCTGATGAATTTGAAATAGAGGATCATGTGCAAGAACTAGAGAAAGGCTTCTAAGAACGAAGGAAAGCCACCAGCAAAACAACCAATAAAAAAGAAGACTTCAGTTCTACAGCTTCAAAAAACTGGATGCAACCAATAACCTAGCTGAATTCAAAAAGTGATTTTTTTCCTGAATCTCTCCTTAACTGATACCTTAATTTTAGTCTTGTGAAGCATGGAACAGAGAAACTAGCCAAGCCAAACTTGACTTCTGACCAATAAAGCCATGCAATAATAAATTTGTGTTGTTTTAAACCACTAAGGTTTAAATAATAACACCAATCTTAAAATCAAGTCAAATGGAACGAAATAAAGCATAAATGAAATGTCTTTAAAAGAAGCATCTGTTAAATGGAGTAATACTCAGCAATGAAAAGGAACCAACTATGGATGAAAGAAAATGAATATCAACAACATTAGGCTGAGTTAAAGAAGCCAGAAACAAGCATGTACTATATTATTCTACTTCTATGAAATTCTAGAACAGGTAGAATTTATTTATAGTGACAGAAAGCAGATCATAGGTTGTTTGGGTTGGGGATTGGAGTGGGGGTTGATTGCAAAAGAACACAATGATAGATTTGGAGGTGATGGAAGATATATTCTGTATATTGATTGTGGTTCTTGTTACGTGGGTAAATATATATTTTCAACTCATCAAACTGTACAATTAAAAGGTATATGTTACAGTTTATATATATTATACTTCTGAGTGCCAGTATTTTTTTATTCTACTCTCCAAATTCTTCTCCACATAACAAAAAGAATATCTATTTTAAACTATAAATTAGATCATCTCAATTTATGCTATAAAAATGTTCAGTCCCTTGTTTCAATTCCTTCAAGTATATTAATATTATTTTCATCTCCTCTTCGCATACATGCAATACTCTAATAATAAACATGATTTCATTTATTTGAAATGGCTGATGTCACCTCTTCATTCAGTTCTCCTTTCCAGACAGTCAAATGTGTAAGAAAATGTCTGATTTTTTTTTTATGATTTCTCCTTGTTTCTTTAGTCCTTTAATTGAATATATCATGGATTGTATTTACATCTTTGACTAATTTTGCACCCTCCTACATTTCATAGTAAACTGCATAAGTCAAAACACTGTCTCTGCATTAATTTTTTCCATTGATGTATATTCAGTGCCTAACATATTACCTGCCATATATATTTGAAAATAAATGTATTGATTTAATGAATACAAGGATGGATAAAAACATTATATATTGACCTAAATAAAATATACTGACTATTTTAGTTATTCTCAACTTTGCTTAGTTTACAACTTATCTCTGCAAAGTTACAAGCATCTTCAGGGAAGAGATTATGTCATATGTCTTCACCACTATATGACCAGGATTAGATGCCTAGACATTTGCTAAATATATTTTTTTTAATATTAAGTGAAAATAAATGAATGTAAACTGTAAAGTAAAATATATAAATTTGTTTTAATTTTTCTTCTAAAATTCTCCTTATATTTTAATTAAAAAATACAAACCAAAAGCATTCCCAATTGTAATAATGAAATAATGTACATTTCAAGATTAGTCAATAATATGCTGTAAAATATATGTTTGTTATCAGTTGTAATATTCAAATAATTATGCAGCTTCAATCTATAACAAAAAGTTTTCAATCTACTTGCTCTTAATGATATAAAATCTCTTTGTTTTTATTGAAGTATAGGTAGAAATTCATTAATAAATTCAGGTGATTTATGACTAAGAGAATAATGGTGCTTTATTTCATTACTTTTGATTTTATTTTAAGGTTGATGTTATTCCTTAAACCTTGGTGGTTTAAAACAAATGGAAAATGATAAAATTAAGCTAATTGTTTTAAAAAACATAGCAATTATTGTAATGCCTTATATAATTGATAAGTAAAATGCTGTCTGTCAGGTCCCAAGAATGTAGTAACTCTGAGAAGTATTTTCTAAATTTTTGAAAGAAAATTAATAAAAAAAAATTAGCATATGCTTTTATATTATATACTTTCTTATGCTTGTAAGGGTTGTCTTAAAGCAATTTACACCTTATATTTTATATATTACTGTGTTATTATCAGGTATCTAAGATATCTTGTTTATATAGATACTAAGTTTCATTAGCATACACCTCCAAGTGTAAGGTATTCATGCATTAGGTAATGGTAATATTCCCTGAAGAATCTTTCAGATTATGCAGGCAATGATAATGACTGCAATGTTCTTTTGACAAGGAAATGTCATACCATAAATGCGTCATTTAGAATTTTACATTGAATAAGGTCATCAGTGGCAGAGCATTTTTGTTTCCCTTTTTAGAAAATGACCTCATAAATGTCTTCAAGTTTCTATGTTCTGATATAAATGGCACTTCTCATTGAAACATGAACTTTTAGTAGGTCACCCATGAGCAGTCCTACAACGTAAGGGCTATAGATACCATGGTCATAAGAGGCCAACATTTTCCCAGGAGGAAACAATTATAATAAGGGCAAAAATATCTATCGAGAAAGGGTTGCAGAGTGTTCATATATTGCAATTAACCATATAATTATTTTAAAACTATTTATTGAGTCTCTAGTATGTTCCAGGAGTGATTTTATGTGCAGAAGACTTTTTTTAAAGCCAGTAAATTTACGTTCAGTAGAAAAAGATCCAAAGGAGAAGTGGTATGTTCTCCCGAAGGTAGCTGCAGAGGAGTCATCATGCAGCAAAGTTATCAGGGAAACCATCCATTGAAATATGTGAATATAAATTCTGAATGATGAATATAAATTATATAAGTGAAGATGAGGGATGATAGGGGTGGCTATATGTGTAAAAATCATGAAGCAGCGCCTAACAAGTTGCAGAAGTATTGGAACTACCAGATAGTCTAGATTTACATTTGACAAATAAATCACTGGAGTCTTCTAACTTTGGGTATATTCTATGCACTTTTTTTTATTAATGATCACTTAAGTCAATACAGTATAAGTGTGACAGGATGATGATACCTGGACTCTATTCTTAGCTGCCAGTTTAAAAACTTTTTTATTAAATACAGTCCTTAAATTCACCTACTCTATGATTTTTCTACATGATTCCTAAAGTATAATTTGCAGATAATAAAATACTTCCATTTTAAAAGCACCAATTTATTTTTGACACGTATACCAACTCAGATTACTACTACCACATTCAGGGTGTTTAAATATTCATCACCAGGGAGGTTTCCTTCTTCCCTGTGATTTTATATGAGTGAGTTAGGGGAAGAGAATTCTCTGCATTTCTCATATTTTATGTGTGAGGCACTGATTGCCCTTTGTTCCAGATTAAATTTTCAAAGGTTTTTTTTTTTTTTTTTTTTTTTATAACAAATAGTTTTAGCGGAAAGGTAACCTTTTTTAAGAATAAATGGTGAACATAATTTGCTCTCCTTTATTATAAAGGTAATTTCTTCCACCAGAAGAAGGACACTATAAAAGATTCAAGTTCCCTAAACTCAAGGTGTCTCTCCTGTAAAATAACCGAGTGTGTGCAGGTGTCATCTGACCCTACTCTCCAAGTAATGGGAGAGTTGGGGATCACAAAACTACAGGCTAAAATGCTAACACTCTGCCTGCTGCTGTTTTATTTTGATGAATAATAAACTAAACTTTGTCCTTGACACTGGAAACTTTTATCTTCTACCAATATTCATGAAACAGTAGTAGGCTAAATTGTTAGCTTGCAATTAGGTAAAATCCCAAACCCTTCACAGTCCTTGCCTGTTTTGGTGACAATGATAGGATCCTGAAAGAAAAATGGCTTCAGGAAGAGGAAGTATAAAGGTTTACAGGCTAATAAATGGTATTTGGGGAAAGGCCAGGAAAACAAGTAATAAAAATCTTTATCAAATTGTATGCTGAACCAGGTAATAAATTGTCCTCCAATGTGTTGGCTACTGATGAGGAGGAATTGGGGAGGTGGGTGCTAGCAAATTCCTAGAAAACAGCATTAACAGCAGATGTTGCCAAAATGGTGTTCAGGTTGTGCTATAACTCTACTTGGGGTTCAAGGCCTTTCTTGATAATGTGTTGGTCAGCCTCAGTTCCAGCTTATTTTGCCATAGAGTACTAAGATTTGTCCTAAGTGAGAAGAAGTTTATGATTTCTTTTTAGACAAAATACAGACATCCACGCACCTTGCTTGCAAAAGGAAGAAAATCCATGAATGCTCTCTGAAGAAACCAGGCAAGAATGTTAGATAGCTTGTGTGGGAAATGAGGGGGCAGAGTGTGTACTGTGTGTTAAAGGAAATTGTAACAGCGGGGAAGTCTCACTGTTTAATCCCTCCTACCATGTATCACACCTATGGTATATTCACTGGAAAAATAAAAGTACACATCTCAGAGATTGTTTGTTGGTTTTCCCCATTGGGACCTAGCTGCTACAAGGTAGCTTTATGTCTTATTGGGAAGATTTCATGAAACAATCAAATTCCTGTGGGAAAATATACATGAGGCATTGACTAGTAACAGAGCTCTTATTACCACAGACTGGATTTACTGTGTGGATTAAATTGACATATTAAATAATGAGAGACTGATTCAAAGAAATTTAGATAAAATCTTGAAGTCAATCCTCTTGCCCTGAAAATGTCCCTCAGTCATGTCACCAGGCAAGAACTTAAGAGATACTACTGTGGTAACGGGACTGCAAATGTCCTGTATTTAGCAGTCATTAGTCAAGTTTCTTCAGTGTGAGCCAAGTTCATATAAGTTACAGGGCATAAAATTTGTGGCTCCAGCCAGAAAGCAATGTAGCTATAGCTGCTGTTTTATAGTTTCCAAAGCTAAAAATAGATAGTGACAGCCTGATCTTACCACCTGATAAAAAGTGAATGGCAGGTCAAAAATAGTTGGGAGTTTGCTCCAACACACCATGTGCCATCCAAAGTATATCTAAAGCCTTGTGGAGCTAGGCCTACTCCTTTTCTCCACCCTCCTCCCAATCCCGCTTTCTGCCTCTCTTCCTGTGTCACCCACTGAAAGGGCAAAGATAGTTATAAGTGTGGGAGAGGACTCCCTGTGCCTAAAGAAAACTAAAAATCATATAGACTTATCTGAGTAAGCCGGGAAATTTCTAGGAAGGACAGACTTGAACATATGATTATATTGGACATAAGCATACAAATCAGAACTATGGAAAAAAGATGTAATCACATTCTGCTAATAGGTTTGTGCATGGTTCAAAGCAGGAAAATGAAGTTAAAGAAAAGTTGAGGGGGGGGGTCTTTGGGCCAATTCCATGTACTTTTCTTTTTTTAACACTATGTCTTAATGTACAGTTGAAATTGATATGTTTTATGTGTGAATTTTCTAGTCCCATAATTGCCAGAAAGAAAACTCCTGATTGGAAGAGTCACATGTAGAGAAATGCTAGTGAAACACATGAGTTGCCCTCAACTGCCTCCCTGTCCCCACCCAAGTGGTCCAACAAAGTTAGTATGGAATCTCAGAAGGAAAAATAGAAATCATAGCCTTGACTAAGGACCTAAGATATGTAGGGGTATAAGACACACAATATATCAATAACTAGCTTTTATGGCTAGTCATAAAGGCTATTAGGAATTGGAGGCTCAGAATAGATTATCTGCTTCTAAATTCATTTGTTTCTTTTATAATCCTGGTGGTTTCAGACATTGTGACTATAAATGAACCATTACACATACTTAAGGTACTTTTTTTTCAGATATTACTAACATCTTCTTTGTCACATTGCTAGCAACAGAGGATGAAGATCAGTTTGCATTTGCTTTTCTATGTATATTGTAATGTGTATGTATCTTGTGTATGTATATGTATATTGGAGGCAAGACTTCCAATGCAGTTTGTAGAATCCCCTCTTTTTTGCTACTACTGAGTGGATCAGCATTTAGCATAAGGGACTCTACACTCTTGTGTTCCAAGTACTCAAAGTCAATAGGAGGGTTCACAGCTGGGAAGGGAGATTAAAGAGGATTGTGGTTTGGTTCCTTTTGGCTAATTGAATATTATTTTACAGTTGCTTCCACATCTGAATGTATCTTAGACACTTCATTGATTTTGACGTTACTCTTAGCTCTCTTTCTAGGTAGATGGTGAATTTAAAAGGAATACTACTGGGGCATCAAAAGTTTTTTTTTTATTTTTATTTTTTATTAATTTAACATATTATTGTGACCCTTTCCTTACTGGTTAACTTCCAAATTGATATCTTGAAGTAAAGATTTTACCTGACTTCTTCCTATATTTTATAGTTAAGTAGGAAAATTGTGAGGATGCAACAAACAAAGTCACTTAGGTAGCTGGGGAGGGGACACTGAGTAAAAATAGATACATAAAAATTCACTTGTAAAATATATATCGAATCTAGTTTTCACTTTATTCTGAAATGTTTTTAAAACTAGAATATTATAATACAAGATAATATTCATTTTCAATGCACCTATTTTTCTTTGTATTGCCTTTCATCTGAGGATCTAAGAGCATAGCACAGCTTTTCATGATTTGCCAAAGACTCAAGATGAATCCAATCTGTACTAGTGTACATGACACCATCTGCCCTTTTTTTTTAATGAACACCTATAGTTTTGCCAATGTGAAGCAAAATTCTTGATCTGTTATTCTAAAAACAAAACATTCATTTGCTCAGGCATTACTTTCCAACAGGTTTTACTGTCCCAGGTGGTTAGGAACACATTTAAAGTTAAAAAAAATACCTTTGTAACATGATTTTTAAAACCTCCAACAATCAAACTCACAGCCGTATGGAAGATTGTGATTATTTTTAAATTACTTTCCATAGATATCTTTTATTATTTTCTGATAGCCCTTTTTCATAATAATTATCATGTAAATAGATATTTTTATGTAGTCCTCATATGTCTTTAGAACCACTTTTACTGTGTTTTGGCCTGAGATATTTATTAAGACCGTTTCACCCTCTCTACCTATTAAATTCATGCACTGGGATGGAAAAAAGAATGAGATTTCAGCTTTCCCATCTCTTTTTCAATTGTATCCCCAAGAAATCAGATAGGCATATACTTACTACCCTCTGACTTGTTATTCTTCCTGTTTTTGTAACTTTGAGTTTTTTAAGTCTAGCTGGAAATCATACCTAATACAATTCCTGGAACATTAAATACTGGGCAATAATTATTTATTGTTACCTATAATGTAGAGATAATATGACATAATATAATATCTTAGGAATATTCATATGAGTAAGAGTCATTCACGATAAGCAGTAGATACTATGAGGTAGGAAAGAAGAGATGATGTATAGTATGGTATCATGTACAATCATTATTCAAGCAAACTGCATTTTACAAGAATCGTAAAATTAGTAATAGTGATGGTGTTTAATATATAATCATAGTCTTCATAAAAACAATTTCATGTGTTAAAAACCATGGCAATTTTTAGAATGTACTTGCTTATTAATTCTGCTCATGATAAAGAAATTTAATTAGAATTGTGGATTTGTTCTATTTCTGTACTGGGGATCTTGGGCAACCCAGTAAATGTCTGAGACTTAATGAATCCTAATTTGTAAAAATGGATATCAATAATTCCTGTTCTAACAAATTAATATGGTTTTCCTGAGAAATAGGTGGTTTTGTATGATAGTACTTCACATACTGCACTGCAAGGTAATACAAAAATTAAAACCACTAGTTGAATTATTAATAATTTATGGACACTTCTGTTAGATGCAAATATGAATCAGGGAGCCACAAAAGGAGGGGGTAAATAAGAACAGATTATAGATTGAGGTTATATAATGAAAAAAATTCTATGCAATTTTTGAAAAACACTGCAAGCTTTTGTTAAATTCTTTATCAAAGATGTTATAAAAATGTTTCTCTATAGTCAGGAAAGTCATATGGTAAAACACAGAGAGGAGAAAATGGGTTAATGGGCTAAGGGTAGCAGAGCCTACCTTGAAAACCCTGAAGAGAAACCAAGGGCTGCAGCTGAAGTCTTTTTAAGTGCCTAACGTGACACAAGTTTTGCAAGCCCAGCTGGGAAGCCAGGCTCTCTGGAGCTGCTGACAGGTGTCAGGATGAGAGCTTTGAGCCATGGCAGCTGAGTGGAAGGTAGCCTAGGGACACCTTCTGTAGTCACTATGTCCCAGACATCAGGCAAAAGTGTAGTCTTCTCCAATTGCCTTGTAAACAAGACCACTCTATGTTCTGAGGTCTTAGTGGGATATTATTCAGCATGGTATTGGTACAAAAACAGAAACATAGACCAATGCAACAGAGCAGAGAACCCAGATATAAAACCATCTACCTACAGCCAACTGACCTTTGACAAAGCTGACAATAACAAAGCTGAAAAAGAAGCTCTATTCAATAAGTGGTGCTGGTAAAATTGGATAGCTGCATGCAGGAAAATGAAACAGGACCCCTATCTCTCACCATTCACAAAAATTAATTCAAAGATGGTTAAAAGACTTATATGTAAGTCATGAAACCATAAAAATTCTAGAAGAAAATGTAGGAGAAACTCTTCTAGACATTGGTCTAGGCAAAGAACTTATGACTAAGACCCCAATGGCAATTATAACAGCAACAAAAATAAATAAATGTGACTTTATTATATTAAAAAGCTTCTGCACAGCTCAAGAAATAACATAGCAAATAGACAACCTACAGAATGGGAGAAATATTCACAAACTATATATCCAATAAAGGGCTTATATAAAGAATCTACAAAGAACTCAAATCAGCAAGCAAAATTAAACAACCTCATTAAAAAGTGGCAAAAGACATGAACAGAAGCTTTTCAAAACAAGATAGACTAATAGCCAAAAAACATATGAAAAAATGCTCAACATCACTAATCATCAAAGAAATGTAAATTGAAACCACTATGAGATATCACCTTACCCCTGCAGAATGGCTATTATCAAAAAGTCCAGTAACAATAGATGCTGGTGTGGATGCAAAGAGATAGGAATGCTTTTACACTGTTGGCAGGACTGCAAATTAATACAACCTCTATGGAAAACAGTATGGAGGACTCCTGCAAGAACTAAATGTAGACCTACCATTCGATCTACCAATCCCATTACTGGGTATCTATCCAAAGGAAAAGAAGTCAGTGTATCAAAAAGACACATACACTCCAGTACTTATTGCAGCACAGTTCACAATTGCAAAAATGTGGAATCAATCCAAGCCCATCAATTCATGAATGGATTAACAAAATGTGCTATATATATAATATACCATGAAGTACTACTCGGACATAAAAATAAATGAATTAACATATCTTGCAGCAATTTAGATGGAACTAGAGACCATTATCCTAAGTGAAGTATCTCAAGAATGGAAAAACAAATACCACATGTACTCTCTAATAATTTGGAACTAACTGATGGGTACACATGGACACGGAGAGAAGTAAAAGTCATTAGAAATCAAGAAGTGGGAAGGGGAATGAGGGGCAGGGTAAAAACCTACCTAATGGGTACAGTGAACTCTATTCAGGTGATGGGCACATTTATAGCCCTGACTTAAGCATTGTAAAAACTATACATATAACAAAAACATTTGTACCCCCTCAATATTTTGAAAAAATAAAATACAATAAAATAAATTTAAAAAGAAATAAAAAATTGAATGATCCTACTTTAAAAACAGTATCTAATATAAAAAGAGCATATGTGAATATATATATCATATATATAATATCTCTCTCTTATTATGTACAAAATAATGCTTGTTTTGTTCAGATTATCTCATTAAATCCTAACAACACAGGCTGGGTACAGTGGCTCATACCTGTAATCCTAGCACTCTGGGAGGCCAAGGTGGGAGGATTACTTGAGCTCAGGAATTGCAGACCAGCCTGAGCAAGAGTGAGACCCCCATCTCTACCAAAAATAGTAAAAATTAGCTGGTTGTGGTGGTGCACACCTGTAGTCCCAGCTATTTGGGAGGCTGAGGCAAGAGGATCCCTTGAGCCCAGAAATTTGAGGTTGCTGTGAGCTAGGCCGATGCAACGGCACTGTAGCCCAGGTGACATAGTGAGACTCTGTCTCAAAAAAAAAAAAAAAATAAATAATAATAATCCTAACAACTCAACGCACTGATAAGATAATTGTTATAATTACTTTCACTTTAGTGAAGGGGGGATTAAGATGGAGAAATTGAAAAAAAAAAAAAAAAACAACTTTTAACTTGCCCAAGTTCAGGAAACTAAGTAAATATTTAAAACCAGAATTTAAAACAAGGCAGTTTGATTCTGGAAACAGGGTCCTTAAACATTACACACTGCTTCATTTCATAGAGTCTAATTTTACTAACTTCAGAATACTGTCTACCTATATACTTATCATGTTGGGCTGTTCATCCTACTGTATCACCCAGCAAGACACCACATACACACACACACACACACACACACACACACACAATTCCAATAAGATAATTATTTGACAGGAATTGTCTATTATCAGAGTCAATAATGTGTATGTAGGGGTTAAAATTGGGGACTGTTTGGCCTGCATTTAACTGAAAGTTATTATTTTCTCTCTAAATATCAATATTGTAGAATTCTTGACACAAGGAAAATCCCAGAGGAGAAAGTGGCAACTTTTAGATGTGTTGCAGGAATGAATTGAACACAGATAGATTTTTTCAGTTTCAACATTTTATTTAACTGTAAAGTACAACAATAACTACAAAAAAGGCAATGACTCAAACAGTGAACACTGAACAAATTTTTATGAAAAAACTATTGATTCAATGTAATTGTTAATTACACTTTGGTAAAATGGAGAAAGCCTTCTAGATGGTAAAGGGTATGAATTGCAAGGGATATTTAATAAACAACATGCCCTGTCATGATGCTGTTAAATGGAAATCTGTGATTCAAAGCAGATACAGCTATCTTAAGTACTTTATCTTTATACCTATATTTTCCCAGGGGGGAAAAAAAAAAAAACTTAAAGCTGCATATCTAAATAACATCTCATACTGTGAAAGCATATCTTGGACAAACAAAATATTACACTTCGCATTAAAGCTCTCTGTATAAATTTACTTAGCAGTGACTGACAAAAATATAAAAGTTTACTAAATAAGTTTCTTACTCAGCACATATGAGACCAGAGAAATGCTCAAAGCATTGCATATTTGTTTAATATAGAAGCACTTCCTTTTCCTCAAAGATAAATAGGGCTGCATCCTTTGGGGATATAATCCTAGAATTATAGGATTCCTGTAGAATCCTGTCTTTCCTCTCCTCACACATTTAACGTATTTAGGGTATTTAGCATATACCCTACCAAAGAGCGTAAGGTACTTTTGTACCTATTATACTTTGCAAAAAGTAGCTCACTTGTATCATACTTAGTAAGTTACAATAACGTCATAATGCTTTTTACATATATGTTACAAACTAATTTCAAAGTATTTGAAACCTTGGGTGTGAATTTGTATCCTATTTATTTACTTATAATCCTTTATTTACATACGAACTTACAAATTTTAAATAGAATTTTTAAAGTACCAGTTTATGAAATATATTACTAGATAGCAAAGTTCTTGTTATAATAATTTAGTGGAATTAATTAAAATTAAGTTTGCTCAAATTGTTAAATGTTCTCTTCTTCAGCTATAATAATACTATGTGTACATTGGTTAAACTCTTTCGGATTTGAGAATTAAGATCATTTCTGATATGAAGATAATATTATTAATATCTTATCCCTTCACAAATATACTAAAATAAAAGCTAAATGTTTCCTAGGCATAAAAACTAAACAAATAAAATATTTCTTTTATTTTAGTTCTATATTAGCAAATTTAGACACGTACAACTAGTAACTTTTCAGTTCGACCTGAATCTTCACCTATTCCTAACTTAACAGGGAAAGTGTTAGTGTTGAGATGAAATCTGGATTCCTGGGAATAATATTTTACTTTTCTATAAAAGTTCTAGGATTATATGCCCAAAAGACAATTTCAAGGACAACAAGCTACTCTAAAATTTCATTATATTTTTAAAGGTGATTTAACTAGCTAATGATTTTCCAAACTTGATAATGTAACTTAAAATTAGATTATGAATTTGGAAAACTATCATTTTCACTGATGGTGTAAATCAGTTATTTCACAGAAAACAAACAAGTCTTTAAAGAGGTAAAAATGTTTGTTTGAAAATATTTTCTTTATTATGTTTATATAATTAATTTATTTATCTTATAATTTTATAATTTACTACAAATTCATTTAACTTGTTTTATCTCAATTTACTCATATTTTAAAAATAAAGATAAAATATTTCTTAAACATACTTAAAAGTTACTTTTCTCAAGAAATATTTATCAGTTTCCACAATATATTTGTTAATATGAATGAAAG
Source organism: Varecia variegata (assembly GCA_028533085.1). Taxonomy (NCBI): domain Eukaryota; kingdom Metazoa; phylum Chordata; class Mammalia; order Primates; family Lemuridae; genus Varecia; species Varecia variegata. Next base: position 45,506,586 of record CM052445.1, on the reverse strand, counting down.
CAAGACTGAATCAAGACTATAATATGCATGGTGTGAAAAATGAACTCTTAAATGGTTCCACCATTCAAAGTATTTATATTTTCCCAACTCTTACAAGTAGTAATTGCAAGTGCTCATTGCATCTGGGGCCTCAAATTATGATCAATTATATGCTAATCTGCATTTGGCTTTTCTTATCCATTGTACAGCAGCCATTTTTTATTTCCATCCTCTGCTGAAAGTAAGCAAGTTTATGTGTTTTGTCCCTTCTTAGAGGTGAATGTCCCTCTTGTAATTTGGTTTTCTTGGTTGTTTTGTGACCTCAGCTCTCAGAAGAGGTTGAGAAAAATTAAAATTTTGTTTTTTCTAGATAAGATTAGGAGAAATTTTCTTTGCAGACTCTACCTTGTAAGGGGAAGTAGAAATCTCATGAAAATAATTGCGTAAGAGGAATGCAGGTGTTAGGCTGATGAAGATGGTTGATTATAGTATACTGCTACTCTTTTTTCTCTGCTTACTATCTGAACACAGTTATTTTGGGGGGTGTTCAGTAACTATTTGTGCCCTTCCACATTCTTTGGAAGTCAAAGAAAATCAGATATCTCCTAATTTTTCTGGAAGTAGGGCAACAGAATCTGAACAAGGCTTGGCCTAAGAAATATTCCTGGCCATACCATCCAATATGGAGGAAATGATCAAAGGTGCAGAAAAATTAAGATTATGAATTACTTTTATTTATTTCTAGCTTTTCAAATTAGTGTAAGAGTTGAAGGATCAAAAATACAACCATGATAACACCATAAATTTCCATCAATCTTGAGTCAGTGGTGCTTCTTCAGAAATCCTTCAACATTTTTCTTCCAAGTTCTTTTAGTTTGTATGTGTTCCTGAGCCTGGACCTACAAATATTTTGTGCCTATACATATTGTGGCCATAGAACTTAGCATATTCAATGACTGCTCCAGTGGCATATGATATGGAATTGACAAACAAACTTAAAATTCTTAAAAAATGGAGAGGATACACTGTTATAAACATCTTATAAATATTAACTCAATTAATTTGTACAAAAGATAAAAATATATTTTTTTAAATTTCAGAATATTACAGGGGTATAAATGTTTTGGTTACATGGATTGTTTTGTACTGCTTCGGTCAAAGTTGTAAGTGTGCCCATCACCCAGATAGTGTGCATTGTACCCGTTAGGTATGACTTAACCCACCGCCCCTCCCTGCTTCCACCTGCATGATTTCCATTGAGTTTTACTTTCATCTGTGTCCATGAGTGCTGATTGGTTAGTTCCAATTCAGTAGTGAGTACATGTGGTGTTTGTTTTCCCATTCTTGAGATACTTCACTTAGGAGGATGGTCTCCAGTTCCATCCAGATTGTTGCAGAAGGTATTAATTCATTCTTTATGACTGAGTAGTACCCCATGGTATACATATATCGCATTTTATTAATCTACTTGTGAATTAGGCACTGGGGTTCATTCCACATATTTGCAATTGTGAATTTTGCTCAAATAAACTAGTGCAAGTGTATTTTTGATAAAATGACTTTTTTTCCTTTTGGTAAATAGTAGTTGGACTGCTGGATCAAATGGTAGGTCTACTTTTATTTCATATCATGTGCCACTGGGAACGTACAGCCCATTTGATGGGACTGGCTTCTTTTTTAATAGAATTGGTTAACAATATATTTTGGGGGATGGGAAAAAGAAAAATTTAAATAATTACTCATATATCAGTGTTTATCACACAGATGAATAACCTACTTTTTAAAAAGAAATTTTAAAGTAAATCTTTTTAATTTTTTTTTTTGTTGCCACATTTCAGGTTGCTATTTCTAACATGTACCACATTGTCATTTTGTAAATAAATCAAATAACTGTCAATAGTCAAAATAAAAGGACTACTGCAAAATATCTCTTATTTATATCCATTGAGTTTATGCAATTCAGAATCTGATTCTGAAGAGTCTGTTCTTGAGTGTTACTGAATTACTCTAGCTGTATTCAAAGTTTTACAAAATTGGTAAGTGGAATTCAGAACCTTAAATTGAGGAATTGATAATCCCAAAAGTTGTATAATAAATTTATTAAAATTCAGGTGGTTTTGATATCCAGATCTCCCCTAACACTAGTAAGTTTCACTTGCAAAGGAGTCGAACTCTTCCTCTCTTATAACGCTGCCTCTATTCTGCTTGAAGCATCATTAGCTCCCTCACCTGATATACTTAACTCTTCATTCACAACCTTCACACCCCCATTCCTATGGACCCATTAAATGAAACAGATCTCAGCCTAACACAGAGAATTTATGATCAAGTAAAACTCAGAACTTAAAGTTCATGATCTAAAATTTCAATATTTTCCTAATTTCCACTAACAAAACTAGACTGGGTAAATAAATGTAGATGATTGATAATCTGTGAATAGGTATTCACCTACCAGATACCCTGTTTTCAAGATGTTAGCCCAAGCAAGATTGCATCCAAATCTTTGCTACCCTAATGTAACACCATATCCCTGGAGAAATTGCCAATATAAGCATTGCCATTAAAAACCTGAAGTATTCAGGAATGGAGGTTTCTATTTCTTACCCAATTATTTTGCCCAAATTTGGGCTGTTCTGATATCAGATGGTCCTTAGATTCTGGCAATGAATTGTTATAATCTGAATCAGATGGTGTATCCAACTGCACTGGTTGCTATTCTGGTTATGTTCTCTTTGCAGAAGAAAATCAAAACAGTCCCCTGGACTGTGGTTTGCAGCTATTGCCAAATGCTTTTTCAGATAAAAATAAAATTTAATTTTACCTAACAGTGTAGGAAGTATACTTTAATTGTTTTATCTTAGCTTCACAACTTTCTGGATGTATTCTATAACTTGTTCATAGCGACTTTGTGAAATCATGCTGATCCAATTAAGTAATGACATGGTTTTATAGAACCAGCTAAACAGGAAATATGAGGGACTGTAGGATTATATAGGGGTGCCTTTCTAAAACATTTTTCTCCTAGAGGTTTGGGTACAGACCCCACTAAATTTAAGACCTTGCCACCTCCATTACCTACCTCTATGGAGGATCTAGTTTTCTAGAGGATATCAGGATGTCTTCTCAAAAAGTAAAAGTCAACTAAATATATCTCATGTCCCAAAGACTATGAAAGTACCTGATGGTCTCTGATCTCTGTTGGCAACATAACCACATTCAATTTTGTGACTCCTACCCAGTGGAGATTTGAATCTGCCAAGAGCTATAATAATAGATATTTGGATTGACATTTCGATGTTATTTGTAATTCTCATACTACTGGAACAAGGAATTATAGAATAGGAGAGAGAGAATATTTTGTCACTATAACAGAACAGAGCATGGAGGAAGGTGGGTGGGGAGAAAGAGAGAGAGAGAGAGAGGATACTATTTATTTTGGGTTGTGCCAACTGAATGAATCTGTTTAATATCAAAAATAATGCCATAGGCCAGGCGCAGTCGCTCACCCCTGTAATCCCAACACTCTGGGAGGCCGAGGCGGGAGGATCACTAAAGGTCAGGAGTTCAATACCAGCCTGAGCAAGAGCAAGACTCCGTCTCTACTAAAAATAGAAAGAAATTATCTGGACAACTAAAAATATATATAGAAAAAATTAGTCAGGCATGGTGGTGCATGCCTGCAGTCCCAGCTACTCGGGAGGCTGAGGCAGAAGGATTGCTTAAGCCCAGGAGTTTGAGGTTGCTGTGAGCTAGGCTGACGCCATGGCACTCACTCTAGCCTGGGCAACAAAGCGAGACTCTGTGTCAAAAACAAATTAAAAAAAGAAAAAAAAATAATGCCATAATAAAGCCATAGCTACTTAATGAGGGAATGGGAAAATATAAGCATTTGTTACATCCTAGGATAAAACTAAAACTATTTCAACCCCGTGAAGAAATAATTTCCAATAATAGAAGTTTGGGTCACTCATAAGGTAAAAAAATCCCTGATGGACATGTTGACTGACAGAGGAAAATTATAATTAGTAACTCTATCCTTGTGATTAGTTTCAAAGATAAGAACTATAATAGTTACTCATATTTTCTTTCATAGACTTCTTGGTTTTGCTTTAGTATGTAACTATGTATTGACCATTTCCCCTGCTGGATTTCACTTACTCTTTCTGATGGGACTTGTTTGTGAAAATTATTATTTTGTTCATAGATTATAGGCTAGGTTATGATTTCTAATAGCTGAGACAGAGATATTGCTTAAAGATGGAGGTGGTGACTGGTGATATTTGGATTTTCACTCTTAAGAAGCTAATGTGCTTACTTGAAAGAAAGAATATGCTGCATAGAGGTTTGGGTACAGACCCCACTAAATTTAAGAAGCATGCTGTTGATTGATATGCTTATAGTTAGTTGTGGTTACAAAGTGTAAGTAGGGAGAAGTCTGTCGATGGAGGTTTCAGAAACAAATGTTTGGTCTATTGCTGATTAATGCAAATTGGCTCACTTAGTACTGATTCCCAATAACTATATTTAGTAAATCACTTGCAGTGTGAAAACCTAGTGCAAAACCTAGGTTTTGCCAAGCAGAAATAAAGAAGAAAGACAAAAAGGATAAAAGTACGCAATGTGGATTGGCAGGCACAGACGGGGAGACTGGTTTTTTGCAGCAGTGGCATTTAGTGATCTTGGACCACCTATGGTAAAGGGACTACTATCCAGTCCCTGACATTATGTCAGAAAGAAACAACTAACAGGGGAATTCCTTTCAACTACGGAAGACAGTAGTCTAGTTAGGTGTTTTCCCTGGCTGCATTTTTACTGAATGTAAAGCAAACAGCTTGATTCTCTCGCCCTCCGAGAAATTCCAAAAATTACATAATGTAGTATATTAAGTTGATTACTACTTACATTAACTGACTCAGTAGCCTACTATTAAGATTTCTAATAAATACATTCACAAAGTAGGTCATATTTTAGAAATGCAACAATGATTTAGAGGTGTACATTGTAATGTTGTATTTCCTTAAAGAAATAAAGAGCCAATCAAAGAAATATTAATTTCCTAATAGTTACTTCAAAATAGTAAATAAGGCCGGGCGCGGTGGCTCACGCCTGTAATCCTAGCACTTGGGAGGCTGAGGCAGGTGGATTATTTGAGTTCAGGGGTTCCGGACCAGCCTGAGCAAGAGCAAGACCCTGTCTCTACTAAAAATAGAAAGAAATTATCTGGACAACTAAAAATATATATAGAAAACATTAGTCAGGCTGGGTGGTGCATGCCTGTAGTCCCAGCTACTCGAGAGGCTGAGGCAGAAGGATTGCTTGAGCCCAGGAGTTTGAGGTTGCTGTGAGCTAGGCTGATGCCACGGCACTCACTCTAGCCTGGGCAAAAGAGCGAGACACTGTCTCAAAAAAAAAAAAAAAAAACAAAACAAAAAAAAAAACCACACACACACCAAAAAAAAACCCAAAAAACAGTAAATAAATCTTTATCTATCCCAGATATCAAAATTAAAAATAATATTAAATTCTATATTTTTCTAAAGTGTCCTATATATCCACTGCAAATATATAACATAGATTAAAGACTAAGAGTGCAATTAAAATCAGAAAAAGACAAGAATGCTTACCATCACAGCTAATATTCAACTTTCTTTGGAGGTAATAGTAATTATTATAAGATCACTAAAAAAGTATAAACATCGTATGAAAATCACAATCACAGTGTTTATAGTTTGTCCTTCTAAAATATCCATGAGGATCAACTAAAACAAAAATAAAACTACTAATAATGACCAAAGAATTGGCTAGATAAATGATAAACACAACAAAAGCAACGACTTTCCTTTTATGCCAATAATAAATAATAGAAAATGTAATGGGAACTATTTCATGCAGTCAGAAGAACTTTAAATTAGTCCAATGTCAGCTGCATGTTGGGTTTTGATTAAAATGTGTGGCAGGAACTTAGAGAGCAGAAAAACACTGCTCCATAGAGCACCCTACACCCTTAGGGTTTCAGCCTCACATCATCACTGACATATCGGTTTCTGGTGGAAACAGTGGCGAAGTCCATATTTGGGAGCCATGAAGTCTTACATAACACTGAGTCTCAAAAATAGGGGATATCTCCAACGATATGAATAATGTACAGCTCCAGTTAAATCAGTGTAACCCTGGGCATATTAATAGACTATCTATGGGACCAAGTTTAATTGCTTGCTTCCACATTTGTGTATCTAGCTGTCTCTTTATGTGACTGTCTTTGTTTGTATCCCTTGAGGGGGCAAATATTCTAGATATTTCTCATTAGTGAAAACTAAGATCCACTACTTTTCAGAACTTCTTAGAGTACATTTGAGAAATATTGGAAGCAGCTGTCCAATGATCCAATATCCTGATATTTTAACCAAAAGTTTATATTAAATATTTGGAAGACTATATTTTCCAGATAATTTCCTGATTGATCACTTCATTTTCTCAGGGAAAGCATTCAAAATTACCCAATATTTTTCTATGTTAAAGCCATACAACTTTACAGTGTTTGAAATTTAGTTTATTTTCAACTCCGATTAATTTACTCTAATAGAAAATTCTTTCATTTGGAACCTAATAGCTACTAAAATATTATTCTATTAAAACACAATATAACTAAAAATATAAAGTGCACTATTTTTTTGTGCCAACCATGAAAGAGAATTTTAGACAAAATGACCTTATTTTATAAATTCTGTTCACTGTGTCTTAAATCATATCTATCATTACTTCAGATTAGCTTTTAAAATCTGCCAAGAGATCTTAAAAGCTAATGAGGCTTTTGATGGAAGATTTAAGACAAGAGTATTCACTCAATTACCTTTTAATATAAACTGACAAGGCCAAACTTTGCTTATTTCATTCTTGTGCTATTTGACAGGTAACTCTCTTTCTCTGCACTCATACCACACACACTCCAAGGCATGTGTACATACAAATGCTCATATATGTTTGTAGTTACACTCATTGTTATCATAATTATCAGAACATATTTTCACATTGTCTTGCAATTAAAAATGTTTAAATAGATTATCAGATATAATTTTGGAAGTACCACAAGGAGAAATAAAAGCACATAGTTTGCAACTCAAAATTTCAGAATGTGTTTCAGGATGTTGAATTGGGTACTGCTCTTGCTTCTACAAGAAGAAAGGAGGAAACAAATGGAGAAAAAAGAAAATAAGAAGGAACATTAACTGACAAATTTCCCCCATATCTAGGCTTCAAATGTTCAAGAAATGATCATTTTGAAAGTAAAGCTAAGTAACATCCTGGAGGGTGCTTTGAAATCTAGAAAAATAATATAATTTCTTCCATTTATTATGATTAGTGATAGTTATGTAAAATAAAGGTTTATGGTGATGGTTCTAAGTTTATGCATTCAATCTTGAAATTTAAAAAAAAAAAGCTATATAATTTAGCTTTAGGAGCTTGCGCAACATGAACTCTGTCAAAATGTAAAGAAACAGAAAATCACCAAGTAGGATTTTGGAATGTCTTGAAAAACTGATCTATGTGCAATAGTCAAACAAGGGTCTTATTTACATTGTCACAATGTGTATTATAAGAAAAGAAAAAAAAATAGTTCTTTTCTTCATAAATATACAATTTTTTCATTCTTTCAATAACACATATTTACAGTCCAAAGTGCTATTACACATTTTAAAAAATAAATAAATAAAATATTTTTAAAATGCCAATACATATTCATTAAGCATCGAATATATGCCATTATGTTAGGTACTGGGGACTCAGTGAAAAACAAACAGCCCCTTTTCCTACCCACATAATTCTTACAGTGTGATGACAGGGAGGGACTTAACTATACTGCTCTATCCCTTGTATATGTTCATTTGTCCTAAAAAAGAAACACACACACACATACACACACTTAAGCTATAACTTTGCTTTGAAATTATGTGTTAAAAACATAACCCACGTGGTAGAATAATTTACTAGTTCGGGTGATGGAGATAATTTGAGTGCTTATTATTTTGTGCAGTTTTTGCTACAGTTAGTTATTTCTTGCTGCCCATTATTGTAAGCTGGCCCCGAGAGTGAGCCTTTCACTATGCACTTATTCACAGTTTGCAGCAGTTTGTTCCCTACCAGCTGCACATTCAGGCACAATAAAACGTCTGCTATTGACGACGAGATGCTCTTTACCTTCCTGTGCAGAGTACACTCATGGACATCCAAGTGCTCAGATAAAGGTTCAATTCTACATGAACCAATAAGTGAAGGTAAGAGACTTTGTTTCTTTCTTCTCTCCCCCTAATTTTGGAGAGAAAGAGCTATCACTTTCTGTCTTTGGATCTACTTTATCACAACAATTCAACAGTGGAGAGATAACTTTTCTAATAAATGGTTCTCGAGCAAATAAATGGCCATCCATAGGGGAAAAAAAACAAGCCTCAATCTTAAGTCTCAAACCTTATACATCAAATCATTCAAAATGGATCACATATAGAAAATAAAACACAAAACTATAAAAAATAGAAACTAAAGTTAGATCTTAGGCTAGGCAGAGGTTCTTAGACTTGACACCAAAAGTGCTATCTATGAAAGGAAGTGCAATAAGTTGTACTATGTTAAAGACTAGTTTTTATTCTGTGAAAAACCCTGTTATGAGGATAAAAAGGAAAGCTAGTGACTGGGAGATGTTTATAAACCACATATCCAACAAAAGACAAATTTAGAATATATATTTTATAAGATGTAATAGTTTAGATGAATTTTCAATTAACTTGGGGAAAATGACTACCTACTTTACTTCCATTTATAAGGTAAAGAATTTTGGAGCATGGTTATAGCAATAGTTTGAAAATTGAAAGTAATTATAATGCCTGATCTTCATTTATCAATCATTAATTGTCTTATTCACTAGGGCTGGGGCTGGCATTTAACTTCTGTTAGATTGAAGATAACCAGAATGACCATTTTGAGAATTAGTGCCAAATAGTAAATACTTTTTATTATGAGGCCTGTACAAGAACAAAGTCAAAGTAGAATTTGGTAATTTTTACCTACACTTTTATTGTAGTATATGGGCCATGATACTGTGTTTAGAAAATAAACTAAATCATTTGTTGTCTATCTTTTCCCATGTCTTGAAAATATGCATTTAAATTAGGAAGTTCATCTTTGAGATATGTGTCAAATAGTTTTATGTGAGAAAGAAGTTTAGATGACAAAGAAGGATTGCAAGATTATTTTCTTCTAAGTTTATGTGACTATTCATTTTTATTTTTGTGGTTATTATTTTTATGGGTATTCCTTCTAATTGGGGAAAACTTGCACAAAAATTCAATAAGGTTATCTAAAACCTGTAGACATACATCATTGAATTTTCATAACAACCTTGAAAGTTATATGGTTTAATATTTTTGACTGATGAAGCATTTAAACCTCAGAGATTAGGCAGCTTGTTCAATATCACATTAAAAATACATGACAGGATAGGGAATCAAAGCTAACTCTTACAGATACTGAATCTCATGTTCTTTTCAATATTCAATTACATTTCATAATCAAAATAATTATAATAGTAATAATAAAAAACCTACTGCTAAACTCCTTTTAGGAAATAGATAGAATTTTAAATTTCATTTAGGGAATATTGTTATAGCGAATGCTATTACTGAATGTTTAGGAAACAAA
>CM052445.1:45450871-45496417 GCA_028533085.1 Varecia variegata | reverse complement strand
AAAACATATTTTGATAAAGTGATTATGTTGATTAACAAACAGATTCCAGCTGATTTTCATTACAGAGCTTAAGCTCTTGGCTTTCATATGATGCATTTTTTTAAAGCATAGAGTGTTTTAATGCAATATGATGTCTAGGGTTAGAATATGATTTCCAGGAGAAATGACAGATATTATGAACCTTGAGTATGCTTATTTACAATTACCTATCATTATTTTTTTTACAAACTCTGCTTACTAAAAAATTATTTGAGACAGCTCATATGATGCATTTGAGGTATTGCTCAGGGGTGGATTCATAGGTGTGGGGTCAGTGCAGTGGCTCAGAACTCTGAGCTCATTGGGTCCCCATGATGGGAATTTAATTCTCTGTGTTCGTATTTCTGTAATTTTTACTAATTTTATCTTTCAACTTTTGCTTTGTAAGCAAAGTCTGATATAACGTTGTTGCATGTGAGTGGCTTTGCTCTTGTATTGTCCCGCCACCTGTTCCTCTTTGCCAGCTCAGGATTGCTTCTGATTGCTCAGAGTCTTGGTGCCACAAGACCCTCCCAACCTTTCTCATTCATTTGCCTGCCCCTTCATCACAGTTACCCTCACCCAGGCAAACACCGGGTTGGAGGAGAAAGAAGGACAGAAGCCAAGGAGGTAGTAGATAGGCCCACCTTCTTCCATCTCTAGGGCATGGCTGTGGGTTCAGGGAAGGCTGGGATGTGGCACACAGGGCCAGAGACATCTTGGGGTAGGGCACTCTAGCATCCATCCTAACCCTGGGCTGGAAGTGCCAAAGACTTTAGGTGGAGAATTCTGTGGGGTAAGCTTTTCACCCATTCTGATCAGATACTGAATGTATCCCAGTGGGGATACAGGTGGGGCCACTGTGCACCTACGAGGGTCTGTAGTCATCCTGCAAGTATCTTCCCATCTAAGGGAACGTGCCATTAACGCATTGACTGCCACACTAGAAGAATTTTTTTTCCCTTGGAGCCATGATGTTTTATTACAAAAATAGAATAAAAACTTTCAAAACAAAATGATCCTTTCTAATTTCATAAAAAATTGTTATTTTGTATCTTTTTCTGTGTTATATGCAATTAAATTGTCAATATTAATTGCAACAAGAACATTAACAAGTAAGATTTTCATGAATCAACTGCAGGGTTTTGCCCAGGGGGCCACCCATCATGTAACATGTATGCCACAGCATGGCAGTGTGAGTTGCCTGCACACCACAGGATTCCCAAGGTAAAGAGACATGTGAGTTTTATATGCTTCAAAAGTAACATGAGTTAAATACAACTCGTGGCAGTTAATGTGTTAAATAACAAATAAAAAATCAAAATGACAAGTCAAGAGAGACTGGGGAAGAAATAAAGAAGTTTTATATTTCAGTACTTTTAATGGCACTTTTTGCCTTATATTATATTTAAACACAGACTCTCCCATTTTCATTTTGCATTAAGTCCTGCTCATTAGGTAGCCCCCACTGGTAGTAGTAAATTTATTCTCAGAAAAAGATAACTCTTAAAATACAAGAATCTCTAATATTGTTCATAGTTCTTTGGAGTTTTAAAGCATTTTTCTATATATTACTTTATTAAAAATGAACTCAATTCTTGGTAAGTTAAGTTGATTAAGTGTTACTATCCTTTATACTATGAACTTACAGAGAGTAGGCTCTATGCCTATTTTCATCTATTCTCTAAAAAAAAAAAAAATATTTGCACATTGAAGGAGTTAGTGAATGCATGGTCTTCTTATTTGTTAATCACCCAAAATAAATTGATCTAAAATAAATGCATTACCTAAGTTTATTAGTGCTGTGTCACATATAATTATGAAAGATATTATGATGATCGTGATGCTCCTTTATAACTCTCATTGCTGCTGCTTATTGTGCTTTTAAAAAAAATGGAAAGCAATAATTTTACTTTTCTTCTCAAATTCAATCTCTCCATCTTTGAGGGTCACTTATGGTCCAAGGATTTGAATGGTTTTATAACCTGTATTGGAGATGCAAGAAAGAAGAATCCTGCTTATAAAAAGGAGAGAAAGTGGCTGATTCATAGATGGAAATAAAGTCAAACTGAAGTCAAGCCAAAGAGGAGCAGGCTTCATTTGTTTGTAACTATGTAAGTACAGTTGTAAATTTTACCTTCAATTTGCCATTCATTGATTCATTGTTCCCTGAAAACAAAACAAAAAGTGCCCTAAAGTCATTTGAATTTCTTATGCTGTTTCAAAAATGTAGTTTATATACTGAAGGAGCATATTTGTGTTCAAAATTCATAGATCTTGCTTGTTTTTCCTTTATTTCATTGTCCTCTGGCACATAGAAAATTCCCCAAACCCTTGTGTGGGTCCTCATTTGCATCTGTTATTCATCTTCTCATCCTCTTTCTCAAAGCAGCCCTTGAGAAGTCTTTTACGTGTGTCTTCTTTATTGTGACTTATCCTTCTGATGTTCAGGATTGTACCTATTGGTTTTTCCCATTTTCAGGATTCCCTATTTCCTACATTCTCTACAGAGCTAACTCTAGTCCTATTCTTTGAACTTTTATCTTTTATTTTCATGAGTAAAGTGTATGGCAGTATGAAATTGCTAGAAAAGAAAAACAGTGGGTTATACATAATTATCCTATTAATGTTGGGGCATGTTGACCACCTGGATCAAAGATTCCAAAAGAAATTATTATGATGCATAGTAGAGGTAGGATAATAGAGTTTAAATAAAAGAAATGCTAAATTGGAAAAATGGTTTATGGTAATATCCTGTCTCTCAGAAATGCTTCAAGCAAGGCACACAGAGCTCCATGGTGCCCCATTCTTTTTCATCCTTTGTAAAAAAATTCAGAAAAGCCATTTTACACTTTACTCTAAATCTAACAAATATCTTTAAAGTGAATTTTGTAGACTGCGGATAAAAAAGATGAATGAGAAATAGTATTTGCCTTTAAAGAGTTGAGTACCAGTTAGGGAATTAGTTCTTTCCAACTTTCATATTTATTTGCATTATATAGTATAAGTAAGAAATGATTTGTGAATATGATTTTCTAAATTTTGAAACTAACATAATAAATTTTAACTAGTTTGTCTTGCAGTACTCTGGAACCATTTTAATCAATGCCTCAGTGAAGAATAAAAAATACAGAACAATAAAGTGAATGACTAGTAATATAGCTTCAACTTTGTAAGGATGACTACTGATTCAGCCAGTAATTCAAAAATTATTAGCCAGTAATTCTACTAGGAATGGAGAGTGTTCATTAGATTTGGACAAGTTTAGATACTTGCACTCCAAAGAAGTCAGCAAAGTATGTCAGACAATAAGTAAAAATGGAAGTCAAATGGCAGACCCGCGAGCTTAAATAATCAGGTTATATCTATATTTTAGTCAATGGCTATGATAATACAATAATATACATAGTGGTTAGTTATGGATTTTTGAACAAAAATATTCATTCTTCTTTGACAACACAGTTGATTTTTATTTGTTTACTTACCATTCTCCATTGTGAACAGTCTAGGTGGAACTGTCTTTAGAGCTAACCTGCCCATTGCAGGGATAACAGTGACTCCCTAATCTGAATCTTTTCACAAATGCTTCAAAACATACAAATTTACAAAGAGAGGAAGAAAATCATTCATTACTATGCCTGCATCGTTGTTAGGAGAAAGATAATATGGCAAATATTGTTTTGCATATAACTAGGAAGTATCTGAAACCAGAAGAGTCAACCCCTGTGCTCATATGCCTGAACTGATGTCAGGAGAAAACTGTAGAAGAGAAGAAAGATAGCTAAGGTTTAGCCATTGCAATGAGAAGTGCCTGAATGGAAACCTACTGAGAACAGATATGAGAACAGTGACAACTATGGAACTGAGAGGAACAGATGTCAGAGCAGATGGAAACAGGCGTAGCAGAGGTGGTAATACACAGTTTAAGGAGGGATGTGGCTTGAAATGAAGATGCTTCCATTACAGGTTTGATTATGAAAGAAAAAAGGAAGTATTAAAAAATAAGTGTTTCACAGAAATAGAAAAGATAGTATCTGAAGACACATTAGCCACACTGCAACATACAAATAAATAACAGGTTCCATTAATGTATTGAGTTTAATAAGCTTTTATTGTGCATTTTTGTGTGTGTTGATAAAGTGTGTTACTGTGCGTTGGTAAAGCAAAACTGTAGTTTCCTAAATAACCATTGATGTTTTAAAGGCTACTCCCATTAAAGAGTACATGTGATGAAAACAAATATGATAGCTTTAATTTCCTATCTTTGATTTGGTCTGAAAAATAAAATGTAAGCAAATTTTAAAACAGAAAACTATGAGATGGGAGAACTTGACTTGATACAGAAAACTGAATCCCAAACTGTATAATTAATTCATTATTTTTTTCAATCAATCTTCTCTTTAACAAATATTGGGACCCAAGTTGAGCTAGACAAAACAAGAGTCAATGAAAGATTAGAAATAAAGTATAACCATGATTTTAACTCACTTATTCTCAATAATCTAATTTATCATGCTGTACCAAGTATTAAAAATATATTTATTAAAGCAGAATGTCTGGATATTTGTCATAACTGGTAGTAGATCTATACCATTTAATTAGTATTTACAAATAAAATAATAATAATTTTGTATTTATTGGGATAATTGAAAGGCACTGTGGAAAAAATGCTACTTTATGAGTATAAAATATTTTTAATGCAGTAAAATATATTAGACAATTTCAGAAAATAGCACCTAATACTTTGATATTTTAATTTCCTTACTGGTGTTTTTGACCTAAAAAATAGCATTCGTGGGGGAAATTTAAGAATAACTGGTATGTTCTATTCCTGGACGCAACTGTTTTGCTAGGGAAATATTTTCATATAAAAAGAAAAACTTATGGGTGAAATTAAACTTTTACTTAATTTTTAAATGCATTCACATTGCTAAGCCTTTGTCAAAATATCAGTATTTTTATTACATATTAAATTTAATTTAAAGAATTTTTATCATTGATTTTCAAAAGTAGTTTTCTTTTTATGAAGATAATTCTAAATTAAGTTATTTTATATCAATAGTAGTATAATTTTACTATTTAAGAAGAATTACAAATGAAAGAAAAATATTTTGCAATGATTACACATACTCTTGTTCATTGAAATCTAATTTGTGCCTTTGGGTAATGTTCTGAGGACTCTGTTGTGATGTGATTAATGTGTATCAATTCTTTAATCAATACACCAACTATATCAGATACATACTGATATTTCTAAAAATTCTGTTTTACAGAAGAGAAAACTGAGACACTGAGGGGCTGCCTAACATTTTCAAGCTCATATAGATAGGAAATTTTGGATCCTGGGTTTGAGCCCAGAAATACCATTGCAAAAAACCTTACCCTTTACCACTATGAAATACCAATAACTTACTTTTACATGAGTATATCAATATATAAAGTGGTATAGAGGCAAAGAAGAGAGGTTTAGTACGTCTGATTGACTAAAAATGAATAAATTCTGCATTCAAGCTTAAAATAGGAAAATATTTTCATTTTCATTATCCTACAGTAACCCTTAAAAATAATTTTATTTAAAACTTCATGATCCTATAAAACATATGAAATACTAATATTTGAAAGTAACTTCAAGAACAATAATAAAATCTTTTTGTCACCCCCACTGTGACTAGGACATCTGATATACTGGAATACCACATTATATTTTTATATTTTTGTGGCAAATTTTGATTCACCAATGCAACCTAAAGGGATTAGCCCAACTTTATAAAATGCATAACTTTCCCCAAATTCTTCAAATATGCATTGAGGCTGGATGTAGTGGCTCATGCCTGCAATCCTAGTACTTTGGGAGGCTGAGGGGGCAGGATTGCTTGAGGCCAGGAGTTCTAGATTAGCCTGAGCAAGAGTGAGATCCCATCTCTACAAAAAATAGAAAAATTAGCTGTGCATGGTGGTTTGTGCCTATAGTCTTAGCTACTCAGGAGGCTGAGGCAGGGGATCACTTGAGCCCGGAAGCTTGAGGTTGTTGTGAGTTATGATGAAGGCATCACACTCTAGCTCATGCAACAAAGCAAGACCTTGTTTTTTTTAAAAAAATGCATTGAGATAACGTAGCCAACTCTATCTTGATTAATTTCTTGTGTATGATATGTCATCACTGTATCAGTACATTATTTTATTATGCATTGTTTTACCTCATTGCGTTAGATTGATTTGATGCGTTTGATATATTTTGATACATTGCTTAAGCATTTTTTTTCTCTCATGCCACTAAAAGGGTTTATTCCTTCAAAAGACATGTATTAACCATGTTACCCCTGTAAAAATGGCTACTAGTAAAAAATTGAAAAACAATAGATGTTGGCATGGATGCAATGAAAAGGGAACACTTACACACTGTTGATAGGAATGTAAATTAGTGCAACCTCTATGGAAAACAGTATGGAGATTTTTGCAAAGAACTAAAAGTTGATCTACCATTTTATCCAGCAATCCCACTACTAGGTATCTATCCAAAGGAAAAGAAGTCATTATATCAAAAAGACACCTGTACTTGTATGTTTATCACAGTACAGTTCACAACTGCAAAGATATGTAATCGGCCTAAGTGCCCATCAACCCACGACTGGATAAAGAAAATGTACACCATGGAATAACATTCATCCATAAAAAAGAATGAAATAATATCTTTTGCAGCAACTTCAATGGCACTAGGGGCCATTATCCTAAGTGAAGTAGCTTAGGAATGAAAATCCAAATACCACATGTTCTGATTTATAAGAGGGAGATAAGCTATGCATATGCATGATCACACAGAATGTCATAATGGACATTGGAGACGTGAACGAGGAAGATGGGATGGAGGTGAGGGATGAAAAAATTACCTCATGGGCACAATGTACACTGTTTGACTGACAGCTATGCTAAAAGCCCAGACTTCACCACTATAAAATTCATCCATGTAACAAAAAAACCACTTGTACCC
Organism: Varecia variegata; assembly: GCA_028533085.1. Classification (NCBI taxonomy): domain Eukaryota; kingdom Metazoa; phylum Chordata; class Mammalia; order Primates; family Lemuridae; genus Varecia; species Varecia variegata. The sequence continues at coordinate 45,489,411 of CM052445.1, read as the reverse complement.
TCTAAATCTACTGAAATAAAAAATAATAAATATAAACTAGGATCTGAGAGGTTAAGTACTCTGCTCAAGAATAAGTGCACATATAGTAATAACATTCATCGGTGTCAGGCAGATGGGAGGGGGAAGGAGGGGTTAGGCATATACACATCTAATGGGTGTGATGTGCACCATCTGAGAGATGGACATGCTTGAAGCTCTGACTCAGGTGGGGCAAAGGCAATATATGTAACCTAAACATCTGTATCCCTGTAATATGCTGAAATAATAAAAAAAAAAAGAATACACAGCTGAAAAATAGCGGATGCTGAATTTTAACTTAGGACTGCTGATTCTAAAACCTGTACTCTTACTACCACATACATGGCCTCCATTTTTATGGGATAGGCGGAGAGAATTTTGAATGGGAAAACAGTTTCCAGACTCTAAATGACTAGTTTATACAAAGTGTTGAAATATAACCCACCTAAATGTTGGGGAATTACTTAGACACTTACTTTTTCAGGTTGTGTTCTACCCTGAAACAGGGGTCCCTTCTACTGACTTCTTGCTACATGTTGCCAGAGCTGTCATAGCCAAACAGGAGTTCTGGAGGTCTAGCACACCATCCAGCCCATGATGGACACCTAGCAAAACCTGGGGCCATGTGAGAGCCTGGCCAAAGGGGTGAAAACACATGCCCCACATCTCTGAAGATGCTGATATAAAATGGAACCAGAACAAACATGAAATCTTCCTAGCATCACCACACTTCTCTCCTTCAGCAACAATGTCAACAACTCAAATCTATTAGCATCCTGCTCTTCTAATACTTATCTTAAAAGTTTAGGTAGGGAGAGCATTCTAATCCACTGAAACAGAATCTACTCCTCCTACCTCTTTGTGCTTCTTACCCTTCTCTTTTAAAGCTTGTTGTTTTTCTTTTTGGTTTACCTTAGTGAGACAATGCAATTTTTTTCCTCTCGAGGTTCTTGCTTTACCTAAATTCATCAGGGCCATGCTAATTTTTTCATCAATTTTTTTTCTTTTCTTTTATTTATTTTTTTGTCTTACTTTTAGGGGACTCTGTAGAGACAAAACAGTTGATATGTACCAAAATACTGTTTACTGGTCACAAAATTGTGTTTTGGAATGCCTGCTTAAAATATACGAAATAAAGAATCTCAGGAATTCTATGGAACAAGGAAAAAGAAGAAATGCATTAATAAAATTATTCCATATATTTGTATTATTTAATTGGTTTTATAAAGTATATATTTTTATTATATATTCTTCTAAGAACTTTCTACCTAGTAGGTGAAAATAAATGTTGCTTTCAGATAATGACAATAGTAAAGAGCAAGAGAGTGAGAAAGTGAGACCTGTTTCTACTTGCTTTATAGGAACTAAAAAAAAAAAAAAAAATCAGGAATGATGTACAGTAAACACATCAACATATGGATATAAATTTTTGTGTAGTTTTGCTTCAAGTCACAGGAGTTAAGAAACATTTTCTGTAAAAATTCTGCATAGGAAATATATCAGCCTTGTAGCCAAAGAGGCAAAAATGAGGATATTATGTAGATGTTTATATAACCACCTAAAAGGAGGCATTTAAAACAAAAATGGACAAAAATTCTTACCTCACAACACAGATGACAGATTGTATTTCACCAGCAGTACATAGTTTGCCTACCCCTGATAAAGAGAATAAAAGTCAATGAGCAGTGTTCTTCATTGACATGCAGAAAGAAATGTTAATTTTGCATTGGGTCCAAGATAGATTCTTATTTTGGTTCATATGTTATTTTCAAAACTGCCCAAGTTATTTTATAAATTTTAAAAAGTATGTCTCAAAATAGAATCAAGAAGGAGAATTCATAATCAGATTTTACAAATTTTTGCCACTGTATTCAGAGGAATTATCTACTGATTTCATTCTTTAAGTGAATATCTAAAAATATTATATAATATAATTATAAGAAATTTTCACCTCCAAGTCTGAGTGAACTTCTTTGATTTTTACTTCTGTTTCTATTTTGTGTTTAAAAGCAAGGGTGGTGCCATATCATTACATAATTATCTCCAAAAACTAAGCTCAATGCATTCATAATATTTTGAGTAAAACATATTATGAAATTATATTAAATATAAATGCATATTATAGAACATAATTTATTTTATAGTGATACTTCATATCAAAATATTTTCTATTTTATAGTGAGAAATAATTAATATACTATAAAACTTTTATACTAATTCATTCATAGTATAGGTATGTTTTTTGGTATCTAGGGATAAATACAACTTCTAAGGTCTATGCAACACTGTAGATTATTAATTTTCTCTTTGAAAAGTATATTGCTTAAGTTGTTTATTTTTATTATTTATCTTTAAGGCAGATTTAATATTTAGTTGCTTTCCTAGAAAACATTAATAGGTATATTGCAATCTTTGACTCTATTTCTGATACTTGAGGAAGTTTTTAATGAATTTGTCTTTTGCAGAGTGATCATACTCAATTTTTGATCAATTAAAGCGGAATTAGAAAGATCTATAACCTATACTAAATTGATGTTATCCTGCTGCAAAGTTTTAATTCTGAGAAGAATCTTTCTTGGTAAAGATAACAGATTTAAATCTGCACTTGTGTCACAAGTAAGGTTGAGTTGTATTCCAGCTAGGGTAATATACTTTTTACTTCAATTCTCACTAATTTATTTTCTTAAATGATGAATATATTTGCTATAGGAACAATATATATTTTCTACCAGAAAGGAAAAAGATTCTACATTGTGAAATTATTAAAATATTAGCCATTAATGATACATGTAGTTAATATAGCTTTTAAAAATAGTCAAATTTGTGAAAATTTCAAATAAAATATATTCCAAATGAATATGGAACTAAAATGATAGTTAAGATGCATATAATTATTCAATAATGAAAAATAGGCCACCAATATAAAACAATTTTAAAAAATACTTAAATGTTTTTCAAAACTAAATGCTGTTTTAAACTAAACTGACTCATATGCCAGTTTAGTTTAATATTTGAATAACTGACCTGGGTATGGTATATAATTATACTATTTATATAAAACTGAAATAAAGTACAAAAGTTATTAAAATTTTGACCATATATAATGACCAAAGGATAACTTTAAGCAAATTTCAATATCTACACGAATTATAAAAAGTAGAATCTATGTGTTTATATTTATTACTTGTTATTTTTATTCAGTAACTTTTCTCAAAAAGGGAACTATATAATTATGCATTCCTTTTATTCTTAAAATTAAGATGTTTTCTATAAAAATATCAGAACTTAGGAAATAAATGCCATTATCTAATAAAATAATTGTAAAGAGCTTATATATTGATAGATTTTAGATATACAAATAAGTTCTAAAAATTACACTATAGAAATAGTTCACTTAAAACTAACCATATAATTCAGATTATATAGTTATTAATTGAATAAATCAGAGAACAGTATATTTCACAATGAATGAATAAGGTACCTTGATTTATTGAACTGCCATTCACAAAATAACCATTACAATCACATTTACCCTATCTCATACAATTAATTTTGACTCCTCATTACAAAAATACCAATTCTGGTTTCATGTCAGATGTGCAATATCTTTTCAGACTTCACATGAAATGCATATTTGATTGATTGGCAGAGAATGCATTTTAATTGTCACTCAAAATAGTCTCAATTTAGAAAACAGAAAAAAATGGATTTCAAAATGAAAAATGAAATGTAAGAGACTTAAGTCAACTTGATATAATCATAACTGTGGGGAAAAATGAAAATGCAACCTAAATATTCACCAATTATGTGCAAGTTTTTATTCACCATAACCTCATTCATATATATATATATATATATACATATATCAGAATATTATGAGGGTACAAAGGTTTTGCTTTTATACCATTTAAGTCAAAGTTATAAGTGTGTCCATACTCCAGATAGTGTGCACTGTACCTGTTAGGTGTGGATTTACTCATCCCCACCCCACCCCCACTTACTTAATTTCTAATGAATATTGTTTCCATGTGTGCACATAAGTGTTTATTGATTAGTTCCAATTTAACGGTGAGTGCAGGTGGTGTTTGTTTTTCCAGTCTTGTGGTGCTTCCCTTAGAAAACTGCTCTCTAGTTCCATCCATTTTAATACAAGAGGTACTAGTTCACCATTTTTTATGGCTGAGTAATATTCCGTGGTATACATATACCACATTTTATTAATCCACTCATACATTGATGGACACTTGGGTTGTTTCTGCATCTTTGCAACTGCGAATTGTGCTCCTATAAACATTCAAGGCCAGGTGTCTTTTTTATAGAATGTCTTTTTTTTCCTTTGAGTAAATATTCAGTAGAGGGAATACTGGATCAAATGGTAGTTCTACTTTTAATTCTTTGAGGTCTCTCCATAGTACTTTCCATAGAGCTTGTACTAGTTTGCAGTCCCACTAGCAGTGTATGAGTGTTCCTATCTCTCTTCATTCGTGACAGCATTTGTTGTTTTGGGACTTTTTGATAAAAGCCATTCTCACTGGAGTTAAGTGATATCTCATTGTGGTTTTAATTTGCATTTCCCTGATGATTAGAGATGTTGAGCATGTTTTCTTATGTTCATTGGCTATTAGTCTATCTTCTTTTGAATAGTTTCTGTTCATGTCTTTTGCCCACTTATGGGGTTGTTTGATGTTTTCTTGCTGATTTGCTTGAGTTCTTTACAGATTCTAGTTATCAGCCCTTTACTGGATGTGTAGCATGCGAATATTTTCTCCCATTTTGTAGTTTGTCTATTTGCTCTAATGACAGTTCCCTTGTCTATGAAGCTTTTTAATTTGATCAGGTCCCATTTATTTATTTTTGTTGTTGCTGTGATTGCTTTGGGGTTCTTCATAAATTCTTTCCCTAGGCTGATGTCTATAAGAATTTTTGTAACATTTTTTTTTCTCATAGAAGACTGAAACAGGATCCACTTCTCACCTCTCACAAAAATCAACTCACCATGGATAACAAAGTTAAACCTAGGGCATGAAACCATAAGAATTCTAGAGCCTCAAATATTTTAATGTGTTGATTAAAAATGAAAAATAATTTTCTTCCAGGATATAATTTATTTGAAAAGTGGAAGGTCTATGTTAGGAGCTCAACTTTTTTCATAATGATATCAATTTTAAATTATACATCAAAAGTCCTCTATTATATTTAATTCTGAGTTTATTACTAACTGGATACTTAATCATTTGTAAAATTTCAAAAATTATAAAGTAAGAAAAAACAAAACTATATATTTTGAATAAAGTATATTGGGCATAGTATTTGAGCTAACACATTGATTAATTTACAAATAAAAATATAAATGTTTCATTTTATATTGGCAATATGCCACCATAATATAAATATTATAGATGTAAAATGACAGACTCAGTTGACTCGGGGTATCTTATAGAAAGAAGAATGAGGTTTAAGACAAAAGAAGTCTCTTTATGAATTACAAATAAGAACTTTTAGAAAGTTTCTAATTTGTCAGATATGATTCCAGCTTTAATGAAATGCAGTAAAAATATGGGAGTCAACAACATAAAAATATAAAAATTTAATACCTAGTAAGCCGTCATAGGAACATACAATTGACAGGCAGCTTCAGCAACCTCCATCACCTCTTATAAAATAAGGGATATCAGTATGTAAATGTAAAAATATATGAAGATAGGGGGCCAGTGAATTTGTGGGATAGGACAGAAATGACAATCAATCATTTCAGTCTCCCCAGGCTGGTATAACAAAATACCATAGCCTAGGTGGCTAAAACAACACACATATATTTCTCATAGTTTTAGAGACTAGGAAGTCTAAGATCAAGGTACTGCTAGATTCAGTTCCTAGTGAGGGCTGTCTTCCTGTCTATAGATGGCTTTCTTCTTGCTGTGTCCTTATTTGATGGACAGAAAGCAGGAGAGAACATGCTCTGATTTCTATTCCTTTGCTTCTAACGGCACTAATCTCATCATAGAGACCTCACTCTAATGATCTCATATAAATCTAATTACCTCCCAAAGGCCCCAATTCCAACTACCATCACATTAGCAATTAGGGCTTTAACATGGAAATTTGGCAGGAAGAAACAAATATTCAGTCCATAACAGAAATAAAATAGTGTCCAACTACACCCATCACAAAGTTTTGAGTGGATGTTCTGACAGATAGTACAACCTTACCCAAACAAGAACACAGGAGGAGTAGGAAAGGGACTCTAAACTTGTGTGCATGTTTTGAAGGTGGATGATAGGTGTCTTTAACCAAGAAGTTCAATGGCCTCTAGAATCTGAGACATACTTCAGCTGACAGCCAGCAGGAAAGGGTCATCTTTGTCCTGGAACCCCAGGAACTGAAACCTGCCTATAACCTTAATGAGCAAGGAAATGGATTCTTCCTTAGGAACTCCAGAAAGGAGGCCAAGAACACCTCGCTTGCCTTGATGTTAGCCCGGTGACACTGGTCAGACTTCTAGAGAATTATGAGGAAATAAATTTGTGCTGTTATAAACCACTAACTTTGTGGTAATTTTTATGTCAGCCATAGAAAAATTATGCAATACCCACAAAGATAATAGAATGTAGTAAAATATAAAAGATAATCAATAATAAAATATGCTGGTACTATTGAAAATGTTAAGAAAGTAATTTCAATTTACATGTGTTGAACCATCCTTGCACCCCTGGGATGAAGCTCTGAAAATTAGTACAACCTCTATGGAAAACAGTATAGAGATACCTCAAAGAACTAAAAGTAGAACTACCGTTTGATCCAGCAATCCCACTACTGGGTGTCTACCCAAAGGAAAAGAAGTCATTTTTATCAAAAAGACACTTGTACTTGAATGTTTATTGCAGCACAATTAATAATTGCAAAGATATGGAATCAAGCCAAGTGCCCATCAATTCATGAGTGAATTAACAAAATGTGGTATATATATAACATGGAGTACTACTCAGACGTGAATAAGAATGACTTAATGCCTTTGTAACAATTTAGATGGAACCGGATATCATTATCCTAAGTAAAGTATCTAAAGAAGGGAAAAAAAAAAAAAAACACCACATGTACTCACTATTAAATTGGAACTAATTGATGAGCACACATGTGCATAGAGGGAAGTAAAAGTCAATGGAAACCAAGCAGAGGGGCAAGGGGATGGGCGATAACCTACTTAATGGGTACAATGAACAGTATCTGGGTGATGGACACACTTATAATGATGACTCAAGCATTATAAAAGTGATCCATGTAACCAAAAATATTTGTACCCCTGTAATACTTTGAAATAAAAAAAAATAATAAATAAAATTTTAAAAAGAAAGAAAACAAAAGAGAACATATTTAGTTCATTATGTAAATACAGACTTTTATGGAGCAAGACAAATAAGACCAGAAAAGTACTTGGAGCAAACAATATAAAGGAATCTATGTATACATTTATAGTTCTACAAGAGAAAACCAAAGCAATAAAGTAAAATAAGTAAAATACTCAGGTAAACTTGACATGCGATTGAAAGTTTTTTTAGTCCTTGAGAGGGAAATGCCAAGATAGGATGAAATGTGTAAAGGAAAACATCGGTATAAAAGAAAATGGCAACAGCCAGGGGATGCTGAGAGAGCAGTCAGGACATGATGTGGGGCTGACTCTGAGTGAAGGAGAGAGGATAAATGATGGTGAAATCACCCTTACTGACATACAGTCTGAGCAATGGTTGGCAAGCCTTCGGGAAGTCCATGAGTCCAAGTTGAGTGTCTAAGGATTCACATGGCTCCCCAGAATGGGGCAAATGTAAGGATGATTGTCAAAGCACAGCAGCTGGAATCCTTGGTCAATTATCCTCCCTGTAGGTGGAGTTGTGTGAGCATCATTCTCCTGACCTCAATAAAGAAAACGGGGACAGGCCTGGAATGATGGCTCACACTTGTAATCCTAGCATTTTGGGAGGCTGAAATGGGAGGATCACTTGAGCCTAGAAGTTTGAGATCAGCCTGGGCAACATAGTGAGACCCTGATTCTCTAAAAACTAAACAAATAAAATAAAATAAAATAAAAACTAAAGAAAATTGGGACATAGAGAACAATCAAGGCATTCAAAAACCTTTTAAAATAAAGTCCCCTCCCCAGCAAATTATTCAATTTGGGGATCACTGTATGTTTGTTAACTTTCCCAAGTACTTACAGCAATGTAGGCCTATGTTTAATGCACAAATAATAAAAACATGAAAACTTTGGAGAAAAAATAATAAAGGAACAGCTATAATAAAAATAAATTTCCAAGAGTTATCACAATAGAAATAAATTCACATTAAAAGGCATACTGAGTTCTAAGAACAATAAATTAGAAAAGAGTTATCATCTAGAAACTAAATGAAATTTCTTTTCAAAGACAATGCAAAGGGTCTAACTTTGAAGATCAAGACAGAGGGGAAAAAAGCTCTAGAATATAAATAAGAAGCAGATTTGTTTCAAGCAATCATCAGCAAAGCAGACAGTAGGGAAAAAAAAAGTGGAACAATGATTTCAAACTTCTGAATAAAAATATTTCATACACTAGATACCAGCATCTAAATTATCAAATTTAAAAATTAGAAAGAAAATTTCAGAAAATTAATAATACATACAATATACCCTTTTATATGTCTATCAGAACTAAGGAATTCTCTTAGTTCCTTAAGATACTTATCTTTGATAAGCCAAATATTTTTATAAGTTGTACCATAATTATTGAATGTAATGTTACCAAATACAATGTTTATTTATTTTACACTATATTTTTACATATAAATATTTCAAATGTCTGTATAATAATAGCTATTAAGTTTTCCTTTTATAACAAAAGGCTTTGGTGTTCAGGCTTTAATGCCTGGGCAATCATTTCTTTGAAAAAATTATAAAAACACCACTTACATTTTTGTTAGGCATTTTTATAGTTTTATTCATTTTATTCTGAGATATTTTAAAGCATACCAAACATTAGGAAATAATTTGAGTAGTGATGTATACACCATCTGGCTTTGCTATATCCTAAATATTACAATATTTATTTTATTACATTTTAAGTAAGAAAATGCTGATATATATTTGAAGCCCTTGACCCAATTCCCCTCCGATATTTTCCCTCATATATTGCTATCCTGAATGTAGTGTTTACTATCCTTATTTCAATATTTAACTACCTATATAGTTAAAAACTGGAATTTATTGAGTTTTAGTAAAAGTTTCTTTCTTCATTCATGATTATATTGTATGATGACATAGAGATTAGTAGATATGCTTCCATTTATGTTCATTGATGGTTAATAATATGATCATACCATCTTTTCCTGGTGGGCATTTAGATTATCTCAACTTTTTTGGTTATTGCAAATAATACTGCAAAAACTGTTACATATTTGGATTTCCTCTTTTAGCACATGTGGAAGAGTGTGTCTATGTGTATTAAAAGGGGTGGGATTGCAAATAAGTGATATCATGTCCTCATATTTACCAAATGTTGGCAAAGTGTTCTTCCAAAAGTTTTTATCATTTGCACTCCCACCAGCAAGTATGAAAAGTCTCCTTTTCCAGTATGTCATTGTTGGATTTTGCCTCTTACCTTAAAGTTTGGTGTGTTCAAAATCACATTTTATTAGTAGAATTTTCATTTCTCTGAAATGTAGAAAGGTAGATATATTTATTATTATATTTTGTTTATCTTCTACACTTTGTCAGTTCATAACTTCATTCATTCTAATAACTTATTTCCACTTTATAGACAGACAGATGATAGATTTTATTCTAGATATCTATGCTGTGTTGTTAATATGAGCTGCAATTATCTCTCAATATATTTCCTGTCTTTCAGCTTTATCTGTGATATCCTCATGGAATAGAAGTTTTTAATAAAGGCAAATCAGTACATCCTTTGTTTAAGATTTTTTTTTTTTTATTTGCTTTGTGTAGCTTGCGTATGGGGGAAAAAATAAAGAATATTAAAAGAAAGTGGATTCCTAGCTTCCTAATCAGCCCAGAGAGGACAGTTGACTGTTTTGAGACAGGCAGTTGCTTCTAGATTTTGTCAAAGACAAGCATTCACTGTGGCTGAATGAAGAACTAAGGAAGGAAATTTGAGTAGTGCAACTTACATAAAAGTCATCACCTTTGTGAGAAACATTGCCTACATCAAGGGAATTGTGGGAGGTCACAGTGGCAGGACTTCTCTGAAGAAATTATAGGAAACACTCTACAAAAGGAAAAATCAGTATTTGGAATATGCTACATATCACGAGAAGCCACCAGTGCACAGTAAACTACACTTATCACTTGTGTCTCTTACTTGTCTCTGTCCTCTTGTTACAAATGTAATTATGCCCCAAACAACAGATAGAACAGAGGATGAGATTAAGTGAAGAAAAGGAAAAAGATCACCCATGTTTCTTTTCCCCATTGTGATTTTTCTGGCTAGGGATAGGATTGAATTTCACTGAAATTAAGCAAAGTTTAGAATTTTCATGGAATATATTTTATTAATATATAAATATTAATATATAAATTTATTAATATATAAATATTAATAGAACAATAGCCGATTGTCTCGCATTGACTGGTAAAACCAGACCTTTCATCCTGGGTGAGAAGAGCAAGTTGAGAGAGTAAATAAATGATAAGACAATTTTGGAAAAGAATAAAGTTGCTTTATGCTGCCCCCTATGTAGTTTAGTTCATTCAATAAACTGTTATTTGTGCAGGGGCCAGGAAGGCCACAGAGAGTGTCACAATCCTTCTGTTCCAAGCAGAAGGTTACCAGCATGTTATGTTAACTCCCTCAGGGTGGAATTCCCCTTGGGAATGATGAGATTTTTTTTGAAGACACTCTGTTTCCTGCTAATTAAAACACTTGCTTTTAAAAACAGATGTTCAAAATCTATCTATTCTTCCTAATGGAACTGAGTATGAAATGCAGGAAAAATGAGCTTTTCACATAAAGCCGTGCCATATTGGATGTTCTCTGATCAGTTGGTTCTTGCCTGGGTGTAATGAGTGAAATAATGTTTTAGCAGAATGTTATTCAGGTTGTCACTTTTGATTGAAAGCACATTAAGTATACTAATTCTAGGTTTTGCTGCATGGAATTTTTAAAAAATAAATTAATATAATAAGCAGTGATTTTGTGTCACATTTTTCCCCGAATAGCCGTAGGTATCTTTGATCCCTAAAAGAACTTACTTGTTTTTTAAACGTACTAATAATCACTCTCAGAATCTGCAAAAGGTATTTCTGATGCAAACAGCAATGTCAACATATTTATGAGACACAATGAGACCCTATAGTTACTCCATTAATTAATGATTATTTCTGTCATTTCTGGCAAAAAAAAAACAAAAAAACATATATCTTTGGAGAAAGCACACATCTACAACAGAAATACTTGTGTTGCTAATATCATTGTTATTATTTCTGACATTATTATTTTTACTTATTCTTGGATATTCTATACACTACAATGCAAGCTTTAAATATTTCCTCTGAGATAGGTGATACAATTTCATTGACGACTGAGTAGTAGCTACATATTAAGAATTTCTCTCTTTTTTAATCTTCATTGGCTTTTATTTTGATTATAGTTTTGAGAAACACCACATTCTATGCCATAGGATGAGTTTTCCCATGAGCTGAGCAGAGGAGGTGGGATTTATAGACAGAAAAGAGCCAAGGAAAGCAGACACAGAGAACAAAAAGCAGATGGATGGTTTCAAAGAGTTTCATAAATAACAACAGCTGTGGTTACAGCCACCAAGTAAAGAGCTGGCCATATTCTCTTCAGATGGCCTTTCCAAATTATGTACATATGTGAGTTTGTGGAACGATGACAATCAGGGTTATACACAGAGTCCATCTGTTGCAAAACATTCCTTGAACTTTTCTATTGACTAATTTTTTAGGTCACACAGTTTCCCAAACTGATGAGCATCAACATTTCTCTTCTCATTTGGTCTTCTCATGTTCTAGCTCCTCAGCTTTTACTACATATCAGACCTCACTGTAGGGTCTTACTGCCATCCATGAGAGACAACAGAACTGTCAGGCCTAGTGTATGATTAGAATAGATAGGAAATTACTCATATTCTACCGAGTTAAGTATGTACATCTCCACACACACACGCTTTCTCAACTGCTAATACTGATTGTCCCACGTCATATTTAATATACATAACTTTCATGTCACGACTTTTCCGTATACTATAAAAGTCTGTACATTAAAGAATCAAACAAAAGACCAAGAATCATCACAGTATAAGGAAGAAGCGGTAAAAAAAATTACTGAATGAATTATGTAGGAAATTTCTATGCTTTTATAAATGCACAGTAATTACCATATTCAATGAGAAATACTAGTAGAAGATAACATTTATTGGAAACAATCCTGCAATTAGTTTATTTCAATTTTTGTAACATCAAAATAGAAAACAAATTCTATATTCAAAAATATAAAATAATTAAGTAAATAGGATACAGTGAGATTATTTCCAGCCCCTAAATAGTGAGTTGAATCTGCATATGGAAAAATTACATAAATGAAAAAATTACATAAAAAATTACGTAAATGAAAAATACTATTTAAAAGCAAGTTACTATGATGCAACTTCTTAGAAGGAAACTGCTTCTGTAGGTGAAACAATGTACAGCAGTTTCTCTAATAACCTGTTTCCTTCAATGTCATTTTGTTGTAACATTGATGAGAAAAAATATGGTGGTATTATACATTGTTTTGCTTAAAGTCACAGTTTCCAACAAACTATAGATGATGTTAAGTGAGGGCTTACTTTATATATAACACATATATTTTGATAAAATTTTATAAATCATGTTATAATTTTGGTTAATTTATAAAATAGAAGAAATTTTATTGTAGTTTTGCTCAGCATTCAAATTGTGTTTGAAACTTCCGTACTTTATTTCTGCAGTTTTCTAAGTATCACTGAATGAACAGCATCCATTGAAAGCTGCCTAGACTTTTAATATTATACTTTTTATTATTATTATATGTTAATAAAAGCAAAGTTGTTTTCTATTTTATTCCTTGTTATATCATCACTATTTACAACAGTGTGCATAACAAACAAATACCTGTTGAGTGACTGAAGAAGTAAACAAAAGCATATAAAATAATTGTCTATTTTTCCTGGACCTTTACCTTGCCTGTTAGGTAGATAGCTAGTATCTCCAGCTCTTCTAGGGAAAAGGGTGTCTTGCTTTGGTGCCGCCTTGAGCAATTAAACCACCTGGGAAGAGGGATAAGGGCGGGCACTTCATTTTTGTGTTGCCCTGCCCCTAATTCTATCTTGAGAAACTGCTACACCTGGGGAAGGAGGGGCTGCTTTACCAATCTGGGAATTCCCCAGCCTAGGCATAATAGGCTTTGGAAAGTGACCTAAACTAACCTAAGGCTAATTATTATGTCATTAGCTTAAATCTATATTGTGGTTCATTCCTCCAGGTGGAATGGGCTTGCATACACAAATACAACCTTGAGAACACCTGTTAATCATTTGGTAACAGCCCACACCTCCTGAAAGCCCTTCCCTGCAATAGGCCAAAACGAAACAAGTCGAGGATTCCCAGAGAGTGAGTTAGTAAGTCAGTCTGTCTCTCTCCACTCACAGAGACAGACTTGTTTCATTTTATAATAATGAAACTGTGAAACTGCTTCCTGCCTGTGGTCACTCTGTTGCAGTGACCAGGTTTGTGACTTTTTTCCAAGCAAGAAGCCAAAGAAGTAGGATAGCAGTCCTCCAAGAGGCCTGACCTGAAACTTTGGTGTGTTTGGCCATTCTTCAGCCAAGGGCACACCAAGAACCAAGAGCAGACTACCACCCCGATGCTCGCATTAACAAGAATACCTATGAATATTTCACATTTAATAATAGTTTCATTCCCATAGCTGCTTTTAATTCATAAAGATAAACAAAAGATCATTAAGAGTAAGGATTTCAGAGAAAATATAATAATAATACTTTGGAAGAGAAGACAGTCATCATATTTTGATAGCTTACATAATGTTTCTATGATACATGGCACATTGGAATAGCATTTTGAATTATTGTGCTGTTATTGACAATCTGTGCAAGCCATTTGGAAAATAATTCGGCTCCTATCATCACGGAAGGCTAATACGGGAGATAATATTTTAAAGCTGTGAAAGTGTGATCAGAGAGAAATAATTAAAAAGAAATTTCAGAGCTACATTTTTAAAATCTTTTATTATGAAAAAATTATAGTTTTTATTTTATTTATGTCCTAACCAAGGGCCATTATGAGAGAGAGAGATAAATGACAGCAAGAAAAAGTTGAATGCATCATTCTTTTCAAATAGTGCTTTATTATGCATTTGATGCTGTATATAAAAATTTGTGTTAGTACTTAAAATACAGAAAATTCATATATTTAGAGGGATAGCTTAAAGAAAAATTATAAGCACTAATATTAGCACAGATGTGAAAAAAACAGATACAGGATACATAATAGACGCATATTAAGACTTCTATTAGAGAGAATGAAACCAGAAAATATGAGGAAAGTTACATAAAGGAGTGAGTTTTCCTTTTTGACACTGCTGTATAGTGACCAAGGTAAAAACCATTGAAAAATGACACAGCTCTAGAACTATTTTGACAGGACTATTGAATTCCATGTGTACAGAGGAATTCTTATAACACTGTTGTTATATTTCTCTCCAATTTGGTCTTGTGATCTGTCTCTGGAGACTGGCTGTAAACTCTAGCCCGACCCTAATGGGGCCACAGGGGATTTGGTCATTGATGTTTACAGTGTTCATTCCATGGGACACTCCTTTATTTTGATGGATAACCTAATGCCTAAGTGTGCAACCTGTGACTAGGTGTTCCTCTCACAAGAAACTTTTCTGTGCAGGCGGACATCCTGTGGCTTCAGTCTGACTTGTGCCTAGTTTATCTGGACCAAGATAGCCACTCTCTAGGAGAGCCCTGAGGGGGAGTGAAGTTAGGTTTGGGAGAGTTGGTCAGGCGAGACACAGAGGAGGCAACTCAACAAAATATGAAATAACAGAAGCAGTGTATTAGTTATAGATCCAGAAAGAAAAGGACAGCATGTATCACTGAGCCAATGGAAAGGGGAAAGTCTGACAGCACACATGTGCTCAACCAGGGGGTGGGGAGCAAGAAAGGAGAGAAAGCAAGGGGTCTGTAGACCCAGGGTGTTACCCATGCATATTTCCTGTGGGAAGCTCTAATTGGTGTCTTTAGAGCAAGCAGAGGAGAGTTCCATGGGGACACACTGTGACTGGGAGGTGATAACTGTGATATCTGCATAATTTATGTGAAATGTTGAAGTCCCCAGGGCAAGTCAAGGTTGTATCTGGTTGTCCCCTAGGGAAGTGGTCACCAAGAGGTGGTTGTATATGGCAAATATCTGTGTCAACAACCACCCTGAGGAACTGGAGAGAACTGGAAACTATGTCAAGGGCAACTAAACCCCTGCTTGTGGTATTAGAAAGTTAAATCTATGTTCCAAATAGATGAGAAGACAACATAAAATTATAAGGATTCACTACAATCATATACATTGATAGTAGTTTACTTTCAAAAGAAAAGGAATCCAATTCTGATAGATTTATATATTTAGAAAATAAAAGCCAGGACATAATCTCACAATATTTTTGTGTTTATTTAAAAATAATTATTAATGTATAGAAATATTGCAACTTGGACACATAACTTTTTTCCTAAGCAAATTGGAAATAAATTACTGACATTATATGCTTTCAGCAGCCCATCACCCCCTAATTTTTCAAAGTGTATTTTCTACAAAGGTATTTTTACCTAATTACAATATATTGAGAGGGAGAAATTAGATATGATCCATTATATATTCTTTTTTACAGAGTTCATTTAAATGTTAGTAATTGTCCCAATACTCTTCTTAAGAAAAAGAAAAGGAAGGGAGGGAGAGAAGATAAAATCATTAAAATTATTTGAAATGAAAGAAATGTTTTCAAGAAATTATTCAGCTAATTTCTTACTTACCTTCCAGAGCAGAGATAAGACATTTCTGTACATGCAAGTATCAGATAGGTACACAATTACTTGATGTACTATAACTAAAAAATCAAATATGAAAGAGAAGTACATTGAGGACAAAATACATAAAATGAAGATTAATATTTCTAATATTTTGGGCTAAATCTAAAAAATAAACCCAAAATTTATAATAATGAGAGGGTGCATTGTAATATAAGTTCCAAAAAAGCATTCTTCAAGTGAAAATGTTTCCCATGAGAAAAATCATAAGAGCATCTTTGAATTTTAAATTACCTTTGTCTCAGGGATAAGCAAGTAGATGAGATTTGGGCTGGCCAGAAAGAAAACATATTTTAAATATTTCATCTTAACTAAGGCAGAGGTTAGATAATAATATTGTATTGGCATTTTGAAATGTTTTGATTAGAGAAGGCATATTTGTTACTCCATGTTAGATTTTCTGTATGAAAATGCGGACTGAACTATATTAAAGTAGGAAGGGAACCTCAGGGTGGTCAGAGGAGGGTGTTGCAGAAGTATGAGACATTTCTGGAAATAGACAATTAAAAATGCATAAATCTTGGATAATATAAACAATGATATAAAAGAAAGGACAGACAAATGCAAATAAACTAAATGAGAGAGAAATGTAAAACACAGGAAAATAAGAATTAAGAAATAAACAATACTGACCCATTAGTCTCACTTTGTGTGTTCTGTGGTTCTCACAATACCCTCAGAATACTTTATTTTGTTCATAGCTACGATCTTTCAGCCACACTGTTTATTGAAGTCCTTAAATCTCATCCCTCTTCCATGTGACGTCCAATAGGTATAAACATTAAATATTTGTCACTTAGGTTGAGAAATACCTGACCCAAACTATTCTAATGCATTCCCTTCCTTTGTATTTTTATTTGCAAGTAAGAGAAGTCAAGTCGGAGCTGAATTTAATTCCTTTGCCAGAGAGAATTAGGAGATAGTACTGTAGCGTGACTACATGCATTGTTTTGAGGTAGAAACACCATATTCAGTTGTGGCATATACAGATTGTAAATGAAAAGAACAGAACATTCCTCCATCTTTCCACATGGTTTACTCTGGGCTTTCTTCAATTCTGGGTTTCAGAATTCAGACCTGTCTAGGGAAATTTTCCTGTGTGGAGAACACAGAGGGTGTTCTTTTCTCCCCTTCATGAATAAACATGAGCCAGCTAGTTATATTTACTTGTGAAACTGTTCAATCTAAGCATCAAAGTGAGAAACAAACATGATGAAATGGAAGCATACATTTTAGTGGCAATATTTTGGGTTTTTATCACATATTTGTTTTGTTCATTTTAAGTAAAACTGGAGTCATTGACTATGTGAATAAAGAGTCTCTAAAGAACACAATTACTTTTCATGTCTTGATGGCTGTTAATATAACAGCATGTGCTTTGCTACTGAAGTAAATGACTCACAGAGAATCCCAGGCCACCTGCTGAAATGGCACCTTTTAATGAATAAACTTGATTTCTCTGTTTGGATCCTCAAAATCTTCCATGTAAATTGAAAGCATAGTGTATACTACCTTCTCAAAACAATTTGAGATTTTAAAATTATATTGAATTAGCACCAATGCCTAGAATAAATATAACCAGGATTTCAAACTGGTTAAGAAATTCCACTTTTTTTTTTTTTTTTGGTTGAAAAAAGCTCATCTTGAAAAATATCATTTTTGAAAATTTATGTTTTTCTTTATTTTATTATGTAAACAACATATTAGGTTTTGACATATTTATTATTAGTATAGGCTCTGAAATTGTCCAGCTGAGTGCAAATTCCATCTACTCTAACAAGAACATGACGTGATGCACATTAAGACAAACACCAGTAAGATGTATTTTTACACCTAAAAAATAGAGATAATAATGGAAACCAAAGTGAATATTAAAAAGAACAATGTATGTAAGCATAGGAAATATTTGAAAATAAAAAATTAGGTTGGAAGAAGACATAATATTAACGAAAACAATCTCAGATAAATCTTATAGATGCAGATTTAATGACATCTATTTTTTTTAAAGTAGCTATGACAAGCTCTTAAAGATAGGATGCCAACTTGAATTTAATATAACTCCAAATTCCCCCCCTACTCTTTGAAAGATTCTGGCTGTCTTTTAATTCAGATGGATTGCTGTGGAGCTAAGTTGTAGAAGGAAAATAGTACAAGAGAAAATATTCAGAAGGAATACTGATGTTATAATAATCCTTGCATTTAGAAAGGAGAACTCAAATAATATATCCTGGTATAAGATGATAGGTTATTTGTGAGGAGATAGCCATATGCTATCATAAATCACTTTTTTGCTACTTTTGAGATAAAGATTTATATCTCAACTTCCACGCCACCTTTTTAATTTGTATTTCAGAAGTATAAAATCTAAGAAACACCTGCTGATATATATCAGAAATTTTGCCCTTCACTTCTCTCTTTCACTTTTCCCTGTTATCTCCCACACTTTCAAGGGAGATAATATTATCTGCTATAATATTAATTTTCTTTATCAATATTTATTATATTTACATTCTTCTAAAATTTGATAATGTTTCTATGTTCTTTTTTAGGTCAATTATAGAAATTAAAACATTATAAACAGTGTATACATTATTCAACTTATGAAAGTATGAACAACTACATGCTTCTACTAAATCCATAAATAAACTGCTATCATGAAACACAACTTCAAAGAAGAAAATTGAAGCATAAACATCAAATGCTTTCTTCTCTTACTTGATAAAAAATACTCAGAAATATTCTGAATTAATTCGTTTCATATTTGAGCCATTAATTTCTTATGTATTCCCTCCTAACAGAGTTTATCTGAGCACCGCCATTTTTATTTATACATTCCAACCCTTAAATAATACTATCTGTTGAATTATATAATATATTCTGATTTTGTTTTATAATATAGAGGAAACTCATCCTGAGATCTCTTTCATTGCCCTGTTTGTGTAAGTATGCTGTTCTTGAAACCATGATTTTCTCTATTTTGGGTTCCTTATTTACTTTGCTAGAAAATGTCTTTAAATGAGGTCTTTCCAAAATGGAATAAACTTAAAGTCAATTTTTTTTTTTTTTTTTTAATGCCAGAATACAGTTGGCTCTTTGTATCCACGAGTTCTGCGTTTGTGGATTCAGCCAACTATGGATTGAAAATATTTGAAAAAAAAAAGCTCTATAAAAAATAGCAATACAATAATAAAAAATACAAATAAAAAATACAACTATGTATGTAGCATTTACATTGTATTAGGTATTATAAGTTATCTAGAGATAATATAAAGTATATAGGAGTAAGGTGTATATAGGTGTAAATTATATGCAAATACTACACAAATACCCAGTGAGGAGATGGTCATCTGCAAGACAAGGAGAGAAGCCACAAAAGAAACCAAACATGCCTACACTTTGCTTGGGCTGCTAGCCTCCAGAACTGTCAGAAATACATTTCTGTTGGTTAAGCCACCCAGTCTGTGATATTGTGTTATGGCCATAATAGCAAACTAAAAACTGGCATTGCCCCAAATTGTTGACAAACAGGAACGTTCATATTTTGGAAATAGGGAAAGACTAAAAAAATACATATATATATAAATATATATATACACACACACACACACATACACATACATATGTATTATTTTCAATTTCCATAAACCCAGCAGTGCTAGAGATATGGAAGCATTTGAAATGTATTTATTCTTTTGCTCATTTGTTTGCTTGTTGACACTAAATAATGTATTTCTTCAAAAAGTTACAATATTCTATGGCAAAATATATTTCTTCTCTGCCTGTGAGAACAACAGAGAATGTATAAAAAAGGGGAAAAAAGAAAGTTTAATCAACTCATGCTATGCACGAAGAACAGGATAAACATATGAGAAAAATGGTTGATGAAAAGAAAAATAAAACATTTAAATATGAAGTACCAATCCTAAAAAAATTAAGAAAAAACATATCATTTTTCATATGTGTATAACACCAAGATTAATGATATATAGTAAACTTTTAAGAAATGACAGCTCAGTAAGAGAAATCAGTGAAGACCAGGTGAGATCAATTCGTAGATTTGAGAAATGGCTTAAAATGCCATTACAAGAGGAGGAAATATTGAAAAGGAATTCCCATTTATATAATTTTAATTTTATTATTTTCCTGCTTAGTAGTTATTATTTTAAAATCTTGTCTATACAGTACTCATATTAAATAAAAGTCTGTTTTGAAATTATACACCCTAAGTTTTAAAGTCCCAGCTGAAAACAGAAATGCAAGCAAAAATTCAAAACAGAATTCATATTAACACATTAACTTCCATCAGAGTTGTGTTTAACTCACTCTAGTTTTGACCCTGGGGACATATGAAACATATATAAAATCTTACTTGTTGATGTTCTTATTGCTACAATTAATATTGACAATTTAATTCTAAATTGGATTAAATGAATAGAAATAAATTTTGCTTTTCTATTTAGGTTTACCTTTAAATTATACTCGAAGTTTTTATTCTGTTTTCATAGTAAAGCACTGTGGCCTCAAGAGAAAGTTTCTGATTTTTTTTTTTTGTGTGTGTGTGTGGCAGTCAATGTGTTAAAATTATTAATTACACAGGAGGAATTAGAAGGAGAAACTTGCAACAATCTGTTAAATCAATTCATACCCTGATAGGGTTTGAGAAACTATAATTAATGTTACAGCATAACTGCCTATCCATTATGTTTATGCATAATTATTGTATATAATTTTATCTATAACAAGTCAAGGTTGATTGTGATAATTCTTCAGAGATCAACTCCTGAGCCAGGAGACCTTTGCATGCAGAAGTGAAGGGGTTGTATGGCCAACCTCCAGAATGGAGACATTGACATAGAATAGGCTGGGATTCCTTACCTGAGGAAAAATTACTTTTCAGTATGACACCCAGGATGAGGAACTTCAAGTTCTCATGTGGTCCAATCATCTAATCAGCTTAGTACTTAGTACTTTTAAGACTAAATCTGCATGTCAGCTCTTTGTTAAATAGCCTGGGCTGTTTTCCAATAACCACCATGTGTGTATGTTTCCCAGCTTCAAATCTGTAGTTTATATATATTTTTTTTAAATTTTGGTCATAAAATAAGCCTATACAAACATATTTATCTAAATGACAAACTTATGTTCAAGTTTTAACGGTGACATGTCAGCCTCTGCTTTGCACTGTCTTTATGATTTGACTGTTGATGAGTGATTACAAAAGCATGAGAATACGGTGCTTATGTTTAGAAATATTATTATATATATTCAGCAGAATTAAGCTGCAATGTCTTAATTTCATTAAGACAAAAATTAATAACCATTATTAAAAGACAAAAAATAATAACCGTTATTAAAAACCTATTGTTGTCAGGTTGAATTATTTTACCATTTAGGAAGACCAAACTCTTTGTTGGAGTGGTAATTTGCAATTAAAAGTCATCAATAGAAAAATACTTTACTTCTGGGATGTGACTAATTTAAGGAAAACAACATCTGCCATAGTAAAGTAATGTTAATTTGAATTTTATTTTTATTTTTTTTGTAAATAAGCAGTATGTTTTATTGCCATAAGAACTATGAGCTTAAGGAATTTATCTCTAGTTATGTCTGTAATCATACATTATAATAGAATTTCCAGTCACAAGGATACACAAAATTTGTTTTTTCTTTAATAAGCATGGCTTACACTATTCCACTTGAAAAAATTCACTGATATAGTCAATACTAATCCTCTGTGGTGACCTTTACATTTTAAATTTTTTACTGCCCTATAATGTATACTTTTCATATACTGTATATGTTTCATACACACACAAACACATGAAAGTGCACAAATCTTAAATATAAAGCTTAATAAATTATTAAAAGTAACAATAGCCATGTGCCTTCAAAACGTGTAAGAAATAGAATTAAACTAGCATGCTAAAGCTCCTTCCTGTCTTCTCAATCATCACTTCACCTATTTTACCACTATTCTGACTTTAATGCAAATAATTAGCTTTTTCTAATTTGAATTTTATTTAAACAGAATTATACAGCATGAGATCTGCTCTGTCTGGCCTTTTAAAAGAAATATCCAGGGTGTTGCATGAAACTGAAGTATATTTGATTTCACAGATCTGTCCTACTGAATATGCAAAGATGTCACGATTTATATATACATTTTATTCTCTATTTTCACATAGTAAATATCTTTATTTTCATAATACAAAATGCATATAATATGGAATAAAATGTCAACATTGATTTTTAAATTGAGAGTAATGAATTTTTCATTTTTTCTACTTTTTAAAACTTGACAAATGAAATAATGTACTTATCATAAACCATATGATGGTTTGAAGTACATATACAATGCATCAGGAAGTATTCCAGAAAAGCAGCATTATTATCATAAAAACATAACAGCTTCTTGCCCATAATGACCTCCCTGTCAGACAAGATGTGGAGGCGGAAGACAGTGATATTAATGATCCTGACCCTATGTAAGCCTAGGCTAATATGTGTGTTTGTGCCTTAGGTTTTTTTTTTAAAAGTTTATAAAGTAAAAAAAAAACTAAAAAATTAAAAATATAAAAAACCTTATAGAATAAAGATATAAAGAAAGAAAATAGTTTTATATGGCTGTACAATGTGTTTGGGTTTTAAGCTGTGTTATTACAAAATAGTCAAAAAGTTAAAAAAAATTAAAAGTTTATGAAGTAAAAGAGTTACAATAAGCTAAGTTTAACTTACTATTGAAGAAAAAATATTATAAACAGTGTATCCTAAGGGTATGGTATTTATAAACTTAACAGTAGTGTACAGTAATGTACTAGGCATTCACATACTCACCACTTACTGGCTCACCCAGAGCAACATCAGTCTTGCAAGGTCCATTCGTGGCAAATGCCCCATACAAGTGTACCATTTTTTATCTTTTATACCATATTTTTGCCGTACATTTTTTTCAGAATATTACGGGGGTGCAGATGTTTAGGTTACATATATTGACTTTGCCCCACACAAGTCAGAGCTACAAGCATGTCCATCCCCCAGATGGTGTGCACCACATCCATTAGGTGTGAATATACCCATCCCCTCCTCCTCTCACCTGCCCGACACCCGATAAATATTACTACTATATGTACCCATAATGTTGATCAATTAATGCCAATTTGATGGTGAGTACATGTGGTGCTTGTTTTTCCATTCTTGTAATACTTTACTTAGTAGAATAGGCTCCAGCTCTATTCAGGATAATATAAGAGGTGCTAGGTTAAAATTGTTTTTTTGTGGCTGAGTAGTACTCCATGCTGTACTTTTTCTATGTTTAGATTTGCTTACCTACACAAATACTTACCACTGTGTTACAATTGCCTGTGGTATGCAGTACAATAAGATGCTATATAGGTTTGTAGCCTAACAGCAATAGGCTATATCATATAGCCAAGGTGTGTAGCAGGCTGTACCATCTAGATTTGTATGAGTACACTCTATGACGTTCTCACAACCATGAAATTGCCTAAAGACCCATTTCTCAGAATGTATCACTGTCCTTAAGCAAGGTATGAAGGTATATTGCTCTCTTTCTCTTGACATGTGTGAGAAGACAAGGTTTCATGAATTTTTTTTTTTTTTTTTTTTTTTTTTTCTGCACAGTGAGGACTTCCTGAGCAAATACTGCTGGCAACATAGGTTAAAGGATATTTGAATGGCAAACAAGCCTTGAAAGTTAAATACAGACCTCAAGAGAGATTTCAAATTTATTTCCACTGGAGCCACAGATACACATTCCAAAGGACAATGGACCCAGTGGCCCTCCTCTTATCTCCCAAAGATGAGTTCTATGTTATAATGATAGATTTATAGACATTCATTAACCTTGGATATCTGAAATAAATCACCGTTATTTATGTTTAATTTTAAGGTAGTGTTGGATTATGTTTGTTATGGTTCATTTATTATATTCATATGAATATTGCTTGAAAATATTGAAATATTAAGTCATATATTATACAATTCACCCATTAAATCATACCATTCAGGAATTTTTAGTGTTTTCACAGTTATGCAACACTAAATCAACCATCACCACAATCAATTTTAGAATTTTATCATGCCAAAAAGAAATTCCATATCCATTTTCCAACAACATCCAGAGGACTAGGCTACTTTCTGTTTCAATATGTCTATTCTGGATATTTCATATAAGTGGAATCATACACTGTACGGTTTACTGTGAATGGCTTTATTCAGTTAGCATAATATCTTCAAGTTTTATCTATATTACAGCATATATTAATACATCATTCCTTTTTATTCTTGAATAATATTCCAGTGTATGGAATATGTTCAGTTGATGCACATTTGTATGCTTTCCATTTTTTGACTTTTATAAATAAAGATCCTATAAGCATTTGTGTTAAAGTATTTCTGTGCTTACAATTTTCATTTTCTTATATATATATATTAATACTTAAGTTTATAATTAAAAAAATAGAATTTCTGGGTTAAGTGTTAATGGTCACTCATTAAACATTTTGAAAAACATGCCAGAATGTTTTCAGGGATATTACTTCACATTCTCACAATCTGTATATGAGAGTTCCAATTTCTCCATATCCTTTCCATAGCCATCCTAGTGGGTGGGAAGGGATATGTCATTGTGGTTTTCATATGCATTTGAATGGTAGCTAAAGATATTGAATATATTTTCCTGTGCTTATTGACCATTTGTATCTCTTCTTTATAGAAATGTGTATTCAGATACTTTGGCCATTATAAAAATTTGGTTATTTGCCTTTTTATTCATGAACTATGAGTGTTATGCATATATTCTAGATAAATATTACTCATTATATAAACAATTTAAAAATATTTTCTCTCATTATTTGGGTTGTATTTTCACTTCTGTATTCTTTGAATTTCAAATGTTTTTAATTTTAATGAAATCTAATTTATCTTTTTTTTTGTTTGTACCATGTGATTTGTAGCCAGAATTAAAAAGATTTTGCCAATCTAAGATCACAAAGACTTTCTTCTAAATTTTCTTCTAAGAGTTTTTACAGTATTAGCTATTAAATATAATCCACTTTGAGTTCAATTTGTGTATTATATGAGGAAGACACTATTTCATTCATTCTTTTGTATATGTTCCATAACAGTTCATTGAAAAGCAATTTTTTCTCTATTGGAATGCCTGGGCATTCTTGTTGAAAATCAATTCACCTTAATGTGAATGTTTATTTCTAGATTCTCAGTTTAATTCCATTGATTTATATGTCTATAGTCATTCTAATTCTTGTCTTGATTAATGTAGCCTCACGGTAAGTTTTAAATTTGGAAAATATGAATCCTCTACCTTCTTTTCAAGATTGTTTTGGCTACTCTAAGTCACTTAAATTTATGTCAACATTAATATTAGCTTATCAATTCCTTAAAAAAATGGGATTTTGATAGAGATTTTGTGGGGAATTTGTGGCCTTGGGGCCACATGGGGCCTTTTGGATCCTTGAATGTAGCCTTTTGACTGAATTCAAATTCTACAGAACAAATCCTTTTAATAAAGGATTCTGTGAAGTTTGGATTTGGTGAAGAGGCCACACTTGCAGATCTGGAAGACCACATGCAGGTTCCCCACCTTAAAAAGATTAAGTCTTCCTACCATAAACATAGGATTTTTTAATCATTTATTTAATCTTTAATTTTTCAAAAAGGTTTTATAGTTTTTCCAGGTCTAAGCTTTATTTTTGTATTAAACTTTTTAATCTTTTTGATGCTTCTATAATAAAATACATTTTTATTCTTTTTTAAAAAATAAAAGCATTCATTTTAGTGCTTCTGAAATAAAATTATATATACTTGAAATACATGTATACATTTTTTTCTGCTAGTTAAATTGTTTCACTATAGAGTAGTCTATTTAGTTCCTATTTAGTTCCTTACGTGACCATTTTGGAAGTGAACATTAAATTTTTAAAATGAAATTATACAGACAGAAAGAAAGGAAGAAAGATTTTAAGAATTTGGCTTACATGCTTGTGGAAGCTGGAAAATCCAAAATCTGTAGAACAAGGCAACAGGCTAGAAATTAAAATTTCTATGTTAGTATTGAGGCAGAATTCCTTCTTTACTGGGAAATCCCAATTTTTGTCTTGAGACCTTCAACTGATTAGATGAGGCCTACCCACATAATGGCGTTTGATCTTTTTTTTTTTTTTTTAAGTCAACTCACTGTAAATGTTAATCTCATCTACAAAATACTTTCATAGCAACATCTAGTTGCTATGAACTAGAACTATGCTATGAACTATGCTATGAACTAAACAACTAGGCACTGTATCTTAGGCAAGTGGACATGTAAAATTAACCATCTCAGCATTGTAACATTTTTACAACCTATTTCATAGTTTTATTTCTTTCATGACATAAATTTTTGGATTTTTTTATTCCTATGCTTATTTGTCATTGAATACATATTTAAAAATTTTAGTACCAGTTTGAGTGCCCTTTTTTTTTTCTCTATTTTTTTCCTATTGATTTTAGGATTACTTTGTATTTTCTTAATTTAAGCTCTTGGCCATTCACAGTCATTTGAGTATCTTCAGCCACATTACACATTATATTGTCACTATATTAATGGTGTCTGTTAATAAACAGGGATTGTTTACATTTTGTGGCTATAGCTTTATATGACACATTTAGAAAATCTTGCTAAATAGCAAAATAATGAACATATTTTTTCTCTATTAACTTCCAGTCTTTATTTTTTTATCTTTTACATTTTTTTCCACAATTTACCTGTCACTAATTTTGTTCATGGGATGATGGAATGGCTTCATTACCCGTTTTCTCTGCATTGGCAACTCAATGGACTCAACACGATTTGCTAAAGCCTTTTTCATTTCCTCACTGATTTCCAGTGTCAACTTGTCAAAACTGAAAGTTCCTATGCACACGCATCATTTCCATTGGTTAATTTTCCAATCTTTGCATAATATTACAATGTCTTAATTTCTGTATCTTCATATGGGAGGATTTTCCCCCTAAATTTTCTGTTGGTATAAAACATTTTCTCCTTGACAAAGTTTCTGGTTATCGATGTTTCTTTGCATTTTCATATTAATATTAGACTGGCCTTCCCATTTACCACAAAAATTTCTCCTGAGAAGTTTATTAGATTAACATTTGAATCTAAAAATCAACCTGGAGAGTATTGGAATCTTTACTATTTGGGGTTATGAGGAATAATGCTCCTCTGAATAAACTGCATGCACTGAATGCAGTTTTTTGTTATAGATGAAATGATATGGTATACAATCTTTTCTGTAGGATTTAGTTGTTGAATAAATACGTTTGTAGATGAATCCATTTTTGCATGAAGTTTCTGCTTTTTTGTATTAATTGTTCTATAGGTTATATTAAATAATTAGATCACTTTAAAACAATGTTTACTTGATGGAAAAATTCTGAACTATTATTCATAACATCAAGAATAGCATGTGTTGTTTGTCCAAATGGATTTTCTTACTCAAATCACACTGATATGGGTCTATGAGTGTCTTAATCGGGGCTCCCACTTAGAACTCTGCTAAAACATTATTCTTCTCCCATAAGTCTTCTTCATTGTATTTTTAAGGCAAATTTTGAAAATATTTTTATGAATTCTTAACATTTTGGCATGTCTGACATTCTTGTTTAAATGGTTATATTCCTATACTGATGGATTGATTAATGAATACTTTGTTGTCTGATATTACATTAAATTTTAGTCTAGACATCAGAGAGAGGTTTGCTCTCTGCCATTTTGATCCTGTATTATATGCACTTCTCAATTTTATTTTTGTTATTTTCTATTTATTCATTAAACTCTGGTAATAATTATAGTTTGTATTTTCCAAATACTCTCTACAAATCTTTCTCCTCTGTTCTTTTTACATTTTATGGTTTATAATATCTTTATGGTATATGTAATAGAAAAAGATGGTAAAACAAAATCCTATATTAGTAACTTCTGAGAATTCCCTGAATATTCTTTGCTACATAAATATATTATCAAAGAAGTCTCATACTTGGCTAAGATGAAATACATTTTAGAAGTTGAGCTTACCGATGTATTTAACAGTATAATCTTATGTGGATATTTAAAGTATTGGGATACTGCATTAGGCAAAAAGGGAAAAAGAATAAATAAACTTGAAATAAGTTATTGTAATACTTTTTATACATTTCACAATATCTTTGTGAATTTGAGCCTGATTCATTACTTTGAATATGTTATTGAATAATTATCTATAATAGTACAGTGCACAAATCTTTTAGTTAATGAAACTACACTGATCAGATATTTCAAATCCAAAAATAAAAAAAAATTAACTCAAAATCATCTAGTATTCTAATATTTATTTGGTTTGTAGTCTAAATCTGCACCAACTTTACTCAGATTCTAGAGTCTATATTGTCGTGCCAGCTACAATAAATGTATAAATATAATATGAAATTATTTTTGTTTTCTCTAATTATATTTCACCATGCTTACTTTCTTCCTTTACTATCATTGAATTTGAAAAAGATCGAGATAAATTGAAAAATTGAATACTGTCTAACATTTCAACATATCCTCAAGAAAAACAAGACCTTTACTTAGATGGAAACTGGAGTTGAGATTTGCTGGATACTGCATTTTCTATTCCTTAAAATATTTACAGATATCATTTTTTTGTCTCTTGTTGTTTTCTTAGGTATAAATGTTTCATACTACTTGAGGTACTGAATCTCAGACAAGTGTAAATTCCATTCTCTTTGTCACATTCTGTTGCTTGAAACTGAAGTGTTTATGAATTTTCAATATTTCTTAAAATTTTCAGCATTATATAGGTGTTGCATTTGAGTAGATATTCAGCAATAAAATGTTTTACAAAAACACAGTATTTTCTTGTTTTTCTTCAAGGATATTACATTGCATCAGTGTTTTTATTCTTCAATATTTTAATCCCATCAAATAAGTATGCCAGAACTTTTAAAAACAAAGTTAAATATATATCCCTTTTATTGAGACAAAAAACTTTTCACATACTTAAAGATAAATGCCTAAATTACTATGTTGAATTAACAAGAAATTATCTTGTATTCTATTTTCCTTGTCCAGTTTTTCAGTAATCAAAGTGCTCAAAAAATTACTCTGCAATTCTTTCCTTTGATGTATTTGATGTTTTATATGACACCTAGAGGAACATATTTTCTTAAAAATTAATGTATTTATGGAGCCCAGGAGTTTGAGAACATCCTGAGCAAGAGCAAGAGCCTCAAATACCTTTTATTTCAAAAGCTTGTCAGTAGCAAGCTATTTTTAAAATGGTTTTATTAATTATTCAGAAAATATAATGCAACCCTGACTAATTCTTGTGTTTCCCCATTCTTGATAGTACTATTTACATTTGTAATTGGTGTTAATTTTAATTGGATTAAATTATGTTTGTTTACCCACAAATGCACATTAATTTGAAATAAAGAAAACATCTCTAGTTGAATGTGAGACATGCACCTGAAATTTTAGTATTCATGATACCGTGGTATTTATTTTATTCTTTGAGATAAAATCCAATACTTTTTTTTTATTTTGATGCTCAAATTTTCTCAGACTTTTGTGAAATATTTCAATTGGCTTAATGAAGATTGGTATTAAAATCTATCTAGTTATGTTTCTTTTTCTTTCTACTTTTTCTCCTTTTCTTCTTAATTGAATAATGATATTAAAATCTAATATTTGAGTGCTAAATGTACTTCTCCCTATTGGAGTATTGTTCTTTCTAGTCTCAGATGACAGAATAATGGAATGTATGTGATCTAACTGGTGTACACAGAGATATAGATAGATAGATGGTAGACAGATCAATTTAGTATGTGTAAACATTTGTATCTATATTAAACTAAAACTGAGTTTATAGTGATATAGAGGCTAGAAATATCCACAGGGAGTGTTGTGCATGGACATAAGTTTGCAAATCAGTTGGTTAAATATTTAAGAATATAATTGTTTCATCATATGGTAAGACTATGTTTAGCTTGCTGAGAAACCGTAAACTCTTTTCTAGAGTGGCTATACTATTACCTCCACACCCCGCACTACCCAATAATGGCAAGTCAGATGGTAATAAATGCCCTAGTCTTTTGTTTGAGAAATTCTTAATTTCTCCTTCACTTTTGAGAATAATTTCACTGGATATAGAATATAAAGCATCAAATCTTTCTCTCTCTCTTTTTTCTTACTTGCATTGTTTCCAGTGAGGTCACTGTAATTCTGCCTCTTCCTCCATAAGTAAAGGTTTTTCTTCACCTCTCACTTTGATCAAGCTTTTCTCTTTATCTTTGGTTTTCCACATTTTGAATATACTATGTCTTAGATGTAGGTTTATTGACATTTATTTTTTTAGGATTCTATAGGCCTCCTGATCTATAGTTTTCTGTTCTCATACTTTTTTTCTTTCCCTGTTGACTTAGGGCTTCCTTAAGTTCTCCTGCATTTGCATCTTATAGCCCTTTCATTGTAATTCACAGTCATTATACTGGAGCCCTGTCGATGTGGTAGTAAGATGGCAAGAGGGAAAGTGTTA
This sequence comes from Varecia variegata, assembly GCA_028533085.1. Classification (NCBI taxonomy): domain Eukaryota; kingdom Metazoa; phylum Chordata; class Mammalia; order Primates; family Lemuridae; genus Varecia; species Varecia variegata. The sequence continues at coordinate 45,458,671 of CM052445.1, read as the reverse complement.
TACACCTTTTCTTTTTCTTTTTCTTTCTTCTTTTTTTTTTTTTATGTGATACAGGAAAGCTAGAGAACACTAGTGTGGGAGAATATCTCACCCTTAAGTCATAAGATTCTGGTGATGTCTTTTCCCATGGAGAATAGCCCTTTTTATGGAGAATGTTCTGGTGGTGTTTCCCAACTCTACTTCTTCCCTAACATCCCAACATGCCAGGATGGATTTTTGTGTTTATGTGTGTGTGGTTTTTTGGGTTTTTGTTTTCTTTAGATGGAGTCTCACTCTGTGGCCCTGGGTAGAGTACAGTGGCATCATCATAGTTCACTACAACCTCAAACTCTTGAGCTCAAGCAATCCTCCTGCCTCAACCTGCTGAATAGCTGGGACTATAGGCACCCACCACACCAGGCTATTTTTTTTTCTACTTTTAGTAGAGACAGGCTTGCTCTTGCTCAGGCTGGTCTCAAAACACCTGAGCTCAATTGATCCTCTCACCTGGGCCTCCCAGAATGCTAGGATTACAGGTGTGAGCCACCACCCAGGATGAGATTTTTATTGGCTTTTCAGTGTAAGAACCTGGTGGGGTACCAAGAGGTGAAGCCCACAAAAGTGTAGAGTCTGCTGAAGACTATAGTCTCAAGGAGTTTCTTACTCTTTACACCCTAGTCCAAAATTACCCTCCAGCATTTTGTCAAAATAACCATTGAAGTGTTCCCTCCAGTTTATGATTCCAGAGGATTCTGTTCCAGGTAAATAGATCTCAGCTAAAAATTTCTGGATTTGCCTGTCTTTCCAGATTTTGGGATGATAGCTTGTACCTTAATTCTCTTAATTCTCTCATGGGTCAACCAATTCATTGATTTTTCACTTTTTTCAGCTTTTGGTTATTGTAATAAGGGCTATAGAAATCCCCAGCTCTTTATATGCAGGGTCTGAAACTTGAGTTCAGACACTCTAAGCATTTTTTAAAAGATCTACTTTCAAATAAAATTTAATCATCCCCAATACCGAACTCTAAGATATTTAAAATTATTTTCTTTATTATATAGATGAGAAAAATAAGGCACAGTGATGACTAAATAACTTTCCCACAATTAAGTGACTTATAAAAAAGAGAGCTGTATCCAACCGCTGGCTGGAATCTAATGCCCAATTTCCCAGTCCTGATGCTATACTTCTTTTGAATTCTCTATTGCCTCTCAAGCATCTCAAAAGGCATTTTCACTTATAAACACTTTAACAAACAAGGACAGAATAAAGCTTTTGTCTTTAAGACTGCATGCAATCTGAGCACTTTCTTCATTTAGCGTTGTTAAAGAAGCTTGTATTGTTGAAACATTTCATGTAACTTCTGAATCTGTTTAGTAAATGCCATGTACATCTGGTTCCATGAAAAGGGTAGCATAGAAATGCATGTATTTAGCTCTTTGGATGATATGGGCACATGAGAATTTCATATGGCAAAGTATAACAGTGTATATAAGCAACTCATCAACATTTTCTAGCATTTTGAATAAAAGCTTGGAAAAAAACTGCTCTCTTCAGGGCTAGTTGATGTGTAATGTGTGTAATGTATCTAGCAATTATCTGTACTAGACCATCATTTGGAGGTTTATGGGGATTTAAATCTCAGAGTGCAAAGGTTAGGTTAAGTTCCAAGAATCTAAGAGATTGTTTGTTTTGCAATCACTGCTTAGAGTGCCAATTAAAAAATAAAAGTGAAAACAATATCGATTGATCAGAAAATATTTTAATGAACCTGAAAGCAACAACAACAACAATAGAAAATTCCATCAACAATAAATCGGAAAAATAAATGCTTGACCCTAAATAAAGTTGTCCAGATATAAAAGAAAAAATGTGCAAGGGCGGGTAAAAGGGAGTTGGGGGAGCAGAGGCAACTGCCCACGTAGAGAAAGCTCTAATAGCAGTTGACTACTTTCGAACTGCAATCAGCTTATAGTTAAAATGTGTTTAAGTACTGATGAAAAATAATTCAAAACATAAAATGCAATATTATGTGTAAAAGCAGGAAACAATAATGGATATAAATGTAATATTGGAAGTAAAAGAAGAAAAAAAAAACAATTATTCTCAATACTGAAGCTATGAAAATAAATACTAGACCTTGTTTCAAATATTAATATATAAGTTACAATATGATGAAGAAAATTAGAAGCCTATCACAAATAAATGGTTTTTATATTGCTCCTTTTTATTTTACTTAAGATATGCATAACTATTCACTATGGCAAACTATTTGTTTTTATATTTTATAATTCAAAGATGTTTTAAAAATAATATTGTTAAGTTAACCCAGTGTTTGATTGTATTTTTAAAAAGATGTTTAGTCTCTTTTTCTGAGGATTCACTTCATGTGAAAATATGCAATAAATATGCAATATTGGCAGATTTGGATTAAGGTTCTATAATAATTTACAATTGCTGAGAAAGTGGTACATTATAATTCACAGGGTAAATGATGACTGTCACATCCTAACATATGACATTTTAAAATTGTCTCATTGTGACCTGAGAACAGAAGTCACAGGTACCTGTGTCTTTGACGCAAAGTTCAGCACAGCAAAATAATAAAAAATAAAAATGCTGTAGCAGGGGATCTAGAATCTCTTCCAGCATTAAATTAAAAGGAAGAGAACATTTTGTAATCCATTGCATCTCACCTGCTGGTGGTAGAGAAACAGAGGAGGGAAATAAAAGTAAGAGGAAAAGAAAAAGATACAGCAAAACTGGTGTGGAGGATCTAAACGTAGCAAGATCTTCTGAAGGTGGATGTGGAGAAACAGAAAATAGACAAACAACCCTATGCAGTTCTACTCAGACTTTAGAAAGCCCTCAAGCCAGAGCAGCAGCACACCACTAGGGTAAATCCTAAATTCTTGGCACTGCAACTGGAAGAAGAACCTGAGGAGGAGCGATAGTAAGCTCTGCAGCCCCTACTATGACAGGAGAGCCACATTTCCCCTCAATGTAGGAGTCAATCAAGGGGCCGAGAAGCCCAGTGTGGAAATAGTGATTCATTGATCCTCTCCAAACAAATGAAGAGTTTTGTCTCTGCTGCATACAGAGCTGAATGCACTTTAATAAATATTCCTCAACAAATTATCTGGACCCCTGATTTATACAGATGGATACGGAGGCCCATCCTTCCCTGTGAGAGGAACGTATCTACTATTGCAAATTGGGCATGCTCCCTCCACCTCACAGTGGGTCTACATCTCCTGAATCCCAGAGAACATTTGGGGGCTAGATATTCTTCTGGAAACTGCCCTTGAAACAACTGTAGGCGAATTCTGTCTCTGGGTAAGGGTAGTAAGAACTGTGCTCTGAGAGGAGTCTGGATGGGAACCAGAGATGTTACCCCACCCCGGATAAGTCGTGTGTATCAAACAATATCATCTTTGAGGAGGGCCAAAGAGATAACAGCTACTATCCTATTCAAAAATGGGACAGAGTCCATACAACAGCCCTACGTTGGGACTGAATAAGGTACTCCAGCCATACATGCTGCTATCCCATATGTGGCTCAAATATGGGAAAGACTGACTTGTTTAGGTACAGGGCATGCTGTCCTGGATTTAACAAACATTTTCTTTACTATATCTTTATACTCAAATTACCAGGACATGTTTCCCTTCATCTGAGAAGGCTAACAGTGGACCTTTCAGATGCTCCTCCAGAGGTACTTATATATCCCCACTAAACTGCCCTGATTTGGTAACCAGAGACCTGGCCATTTTGCATGATATGTCAGGCATTCACCAGGAATATTATATGGATGATGTTTTACTAACTTCTACAGACTTGAACCTTTTACCGAAGGCTATCTAAAAGGTTCTAGAGCACCCACAATCCAGAGAATGAGCACTCAACTCTCAGAAAATCCAGGAACCAGGAAACACCTCAAAATTTCTGGTTGTGTTTGGTTAGGTATCATTTGGATTTTGCCACCCATAGCCCCAAGGAGTTAAGGGATTACAAGCCTTTGTAGATCTGCTAGGATATTGGAGAAACTTCAGTCCCCACGTGACATATATTTTTTATCTCAGTAAGTATAATTGGATTTGCATGTTACTTTTTTTTCTTTTCTTCTTTTTAATGAGCAACATGTCGTGAGCATATTCCTTTTTTAAAAAAGTACACATACATAATTCATGAAAATATACCTTTCAAACATAAATTTATGTTTTCAAAATTAAAAAGTATCATCAGAGTGACCACCATTCCAGTTTTTGTGACTCTGAAAAACACTATTTTAACAAAATTTCTGATTAATGCAATGTAATACTGTTTGTGACATATCATCATGGATTTATAAATGGTTTATATGGCTTATGCTCACAAGTCTTGCAAAAATTGGCTGGTGTTTCCCATATCCTGTTTCATCCTACAGCCCCAAATTGCTTCTAAAGTAGATGTTGTGTCTAAAACTGCCACAATGCTAAACTAAATTAAATTTGAAACCTCGCAGATTTGTATTTTGGCAAGACCCAGGTGAGATATTGTAAATTGGATGATTACTTCATCACACACATTATACAGGAGGTGGAGATATCTTGAAGTAAAAAATTGAATAAAAGCAATCTAGGATAGTTTTATATTTAGGAAACATAATAATGTTTTCTTTTCAATAAATATATTTTTCTAAAAAGTGTAACCCATTTGCACAATAACTTTAAAGGCACATTGGTACTTATCTTGATTAAAGACTGAGAGCATTCATTACTAAATAATTTATGGTAGTTTAGTGCCAACTTTAATGAACAAATTCCCTTGTATCTTAACTGGAGCCGATTTATGGGTACAGTACAATTTCCCCCTCAAGGACTAAAACTGAAAAAAAAATCTTCTAACAAAACTTGGCATTAGAGACTAAAAGGAGGCTGAAATTGTGATAGTGCTTAAAGTTTTATTTAAATTTTCATCATACAGTGCTCTTCAAGAAATATTTAGAATATCTAACTGTATGATGTTAAAAGAACAAATTAAATATATAACTTAATATTTGTATTTTATAGATAACTAGCTATGTTTGAGAGAAAAATATGATAGTTTAGATGCAATACACAGATGAGGGAATAAAAAGAATAAATTCAGATATGTATATGAGTAAGGTTTCACTTGTTGAAGAGTTCCTGAAATTCCACATACCAACTAAAAAATAAATGAAAAGCACAAAAAACAATCTAAGAATTTATATGAGTAGGAGATATAGAAGACTAATGTTATTTTATTAAACTTTATAAATTTATATAAAAATGCATTTTGTAGCACTAATCCAGCTTAATTAAAATTTTAACTTCTAGTTATATTCTCAACAGAATTAAAAAGGGGTCTTAAAGAGATATTTGTACACTCATGTTCATAGCAGCATTATTTACAGTAGCCCAGAGATGAAAACAACCTGAGTCCATCCACATATAAATGTATAAACACAATGTGGTAAACAGTATACGTACAATGGAGCACCATTTAGCCTTACAATTGAAGGACATTCTGACACATGCAACAACATGGATGAGCCTTGAAAACGTTGTGCTAAATGAAATAAACCAGTCACCAAAAGACAAAAACTGTATGTTTTCCACTATATCAGGTACTCAGAGTAGTCAGATTCATAGAGAGTAGAGTAGAATGGCAAGTACCAAGTAAGAATTCAGAGTTGTTGTTTAATAAGTATAGAGTTTAAGTTTTATAAAATAAAAAGAATTCTGGAAATTGGTTGTACAACAATGCTAATTACTTAACATTGTTGAACTATACACTTAACATGGTTAAGACGGTAAACTTTGTGTCATGTATATTTTACCACATTTTTTTATTTTATAAAAAATTTAAAGGTAGTTGTAGTTTTCATATTTCTCATTCTTCTGGAGGTAGACAATTTTATCATATAGTACAGTTATTTTCTCAAATCAGGTGCAAAAGTTTCTAAATATGTCCAAGGGCTTTTAAATTAGGATGATAAAGAGATGCTAGAAAAGTTAAGAACATCACAGTACCATTAAAATGTGCAATTCAAAGAAAAACAGATGGTTCCCTTCCCTTAAAATTTTGAAATCATTAAGGAAAAGGCTTATCTATAATCTGTTGGAGAGGAATACATTATACAGCAATGATGGTCAGTTAATTTTAAAATAAATGTGAACTTATTTATCAAATCACAACTTGGTAAGACAAAAAAAGAAAAAGTGAACTTATTTATTTTTATGTATAAACAAATAAAATATGATGAAAACTAACATGTATATCATATTTTAAATATGAATTTTATTATTTTGATATTATCATATTAGTTTTATGTTCATTCTTAGTACAAAATTGACAAATATTTAGTTGACTGTGTTCAGCTCTGTACCATTTTGATCTTTATATGGTTATTAATTGACCTGCATATCGCCTGGGAGTTGTTACTGTCTCTATGGGCAGAGATTACCATGAGCACTATTACTGTACTATATTAAAACATCTAAATTAAGCTTAAGTTTTACAAGAGTGAAAATATCACATTGTTCTCTTGTAAAGGTATTTTATGTCTTCATTTTTTTCTTACCTAAATCCACTTCAAGTAATTATTTACATGTCATGTGTAACAGGGATACCACATTATACTTATGCTGACACATAATTATTTAATTGCTAAATCATATATGCATTATTTTGTAATGCTATATTACTGTTCGTATACATGTTAGATATTTGTTACAATATTATGTTTACTATAATACTGACACGTGGCAATGGTAATTTCTTTTTGATTAAATAAACTTTTGGCATCCATATATGTTTTGTGCTTTAATACCTAATTAGCTCCTATATTGACTATATGCTGCTTCTTCAATTTCATTTTAACATCTGATGAAGTAATTATATAAATAGTGCAGAAAAGAATAATGAGAAGCAAGAGGCTATCATTAAAAACAAAATGAGACTAAAATAAAGGGATATATAAAAAAACTTTTAAAAATTGATTTTAATTGTTAGATAAAAGGAATTTTTATGGAGTTTTATTTTATATTTGCATTGTCTAATAGTTTCACTGCAATATTTACATTTTTTTATTTTCTTGAATTTAACAGGAAATGCTCTAGTTATTTTTCACATACCAATTCATGGACTCATTGAAATACTCCAAAAAAAAAAAGGAAAAAGTAAAGAAGGAAGGAAGGAAATAAAATGACAGAAAACTATTTTATTCAGAAAAAAGCCAATTAATTTATGTAGAATTAAAGATTCAAAATTGTCATTTTGAAAATTTTAATGCAATAACTAATGAGTGTAATGATTATAAATAGAAATTAATAGCATAAATGGAAAAACAGTAAAGCACAGATTATTCACATTGTCAGGATGTATCACATATTTTTTAATAATAGAGAAAAATATATATACATAATGAGGAGATCAGACATCATCTTTAGGCAGCATATAAAAACTAGGCTCATCATTTGGATATAAACTGTCAATATTTAATATACTAAGAATTATTAATACATAATATCATTTATTATTACTGCTACTAAAGATATATAAAATGATTTTAATCAAGGAAAACCTTCTGATACTTCTAAAATGTGGGACAAAAAAGAATGCCAACAAATCAATGGCATAAAAACATACAAACAGGCCAGGCACAGTGGCTCACACTGGTAATCCCAGCACTTTGGGAGGCTGAAGCAAGAGGATCACTTGAGACCAGGAGTTTGAGATTAGCCTGGACAACATACAAAGACCCAGTCTCTAAAACAAATAAAAGAAATTAATGGGGTGTAATGGTGCGTGCCTGTA
>CM052445.1:45432496-45450371 GCA_028533085.1 Varecia variegata | reverse complement strand
TTTTTTTCTTGAACTCATCAGAAAATTGAGGTTGTAGGGGTAACAATTAACCTGAGATTTGTAGATAGATAGATACCTGTAAGGAGAAAGAGAACTCCCATATTTGCTTGCCTAGAACGAAAGCTGCCGAATGCCACCTAAACAGGAAAGAAGACTGAGAAGACTCAGTAACCTATATAGATTTACATATATGTATGTATTTAATTGGTAAACGCCAGGTATAGGATAGAGGAGGAGTGGGAAGCTCCTTCAGATTACGGACATGGAAAGAGGGCTGCACTTTTTTGAAGGTGTCTCCTCCAAGTTCTCTATAAGGCAAGAGGTACAGGCTGGAGGGCTATGCCATCCCTGGCAGTGGCTCCAGGCTAGACCTGGAGTCCATCCAAAGCCGAATGTCTCTCCTTGTTTTCCTAATCCTCGCAGTTCCACCACGCAGACTGTGAGCAAGGATGAGAGGGGCAATACGAATCTGGAGTCATCCTTGGAGCCTATACCAGCCAATTTTACACTTGTGTCCTATAACATGAACCCTGTCCTCTATTGGAAGTATCAGATCATGCCACAGGAATGATCCTATTTTTATCACACGGAAATGCAGTATGGATTGATGTCTACATCAATATCTCTCATCATTATTGTAATATTTTTGACCTAATTGATTATCCATCAAGTTGTCTCTGGGACAGAATTAAAGCTAGGGTTGGAGTCAAAAGAATTTATTTTGTGCTAACATTGAAAAATTGAACCACCCAAACTGGATAACAGAAAGAAGGAAAACCAAATCACTATTGACATCTTTCATCCTTTAATTATTACAAACGGAGAAGAGCGGGGAGCCATGTATGATGATGAAAATGCTTGCTACACATTCATGTATGGTGTGTATGTAAGAATGAATGAAAGTGAGATCCTAGATAGAATACACACACAGATGGAAGATGATTGCAAGACTTAGTGCCAGTTAAGCATTCCTGCATCCTCACTGAATTCTCAATCCTGTTTCAGCAGGAGTCTCAGACACATGGGGTGTTATAACTGAAAAGTCAAAAGAAGTTGGTATTACCATTTTCAATAATAGCATAAAAGATTCCTTTTGAATTCCAGTTGTTACTGCTTCCCTGCATTTTCTAGTACTTATCCTGGCATTTGTCTGTTGTCATATGAAGAAGATTAATCCATTTAAGAGAAAAAGCATAATGTTACCCAAGTTCTTGCTCTTTGTGGTAAGTAATGCCACTTCAGAGACAAATCCTGAATCAAAATATGTATCACTCATCATATCATACCACCTGATTGTTCTAGGAAAGGAGAAGGTGGTCTATGAAGAACAGGTGTGTCCAGCAACAACTCGAGGCATTCATACTGAGGACAATCTAGGAAAAGTAGAACACAGAGAAGAATGTTCTAGTGAAACAGAAGTGGTGATTACTGAAGAAAATATTTCTGACATGACCGGGGCAGCCCTCTCACTCCAATAGAGAGATAACCAGTTTAAAATATGCAATGGTGCTTTAAACTCATAACACTCCAGAAATGGTTCTGACGGTGGCCATGTGCAATTGCATAGCTTCCTATCTGACTCAAAATAACAAAACTGAAATAAAGGCAGAAGGACAAGAGCCCATAACCTTTACAAACGCCGCCATCTCTTTTGGTTATGATAAACCGCATATGCCAGTCAATCTAATTGTGGGTGATGCTGGTAAAGAATCCTTGATTACGGCAGATTCCAGAGAATTTTCATGAGATCAGTTGAGTTGCATCAACTTTGAAGGATATAATTTTCCTGGACAGTTTTTCTGTTTTAATTTTATGAAAAGATCATGATCTCAGAAATTGTATCTTGACATAAACCAAATGGAGTGTCTTGGTTTAGATAAAAATGTGAACAGGCTGTTTGGCACTGTCACATTTGGCCTGAAAACTACAAAGACTCTTAAAAAAAAAAAAAACTATTGTAGTTTATAAACTTTTCCATGTAGATGGGTTAGCAGTACCAATGAACACTCTCTAACGGCCCTGCTTCCTGTGAGAATAGACAATGCTCCAGGGTCCTTTCTCGCCACTTCAAGAGATATAATGGACTTTTTTTCCCTTTCTGTGCCTTAGTATAATATTTGTTTGTGTAAGTTTATGCATAAAATATTTTTAAATGCTTAATTTCAGAAGAAATTTTGAAAGCTTTTCAAAATTAGATTTAAATCTAATTGAAACCAAGAGAATTAGTAGAATATGTAAATAGAAACTTGTATGTATTTTTTATAAAATGTTGCATAAATACATTATTTTTAAAATTCAGGGAAAAAAAAAAGATTTACCCAAGGCACTCAAAGGGAAGATCAGGGAGAAACCTCAGAAAGCTTCCCTGGAATACTCCGCTAGGGAAGGAGAATAGCAGCCACTTGTAGCAACTCCACTCAGAACTACTTCCCCCATCTCCCCTGTAGAGCAAAACCCTTCTACCAAACCGTTTAAAGAAGAAACGATACAGGTTCTCCAAAATATGATCTAGAAAATATAAAAGGAGTAACAGTATCCAAGTTGTTGGATTAGACCAGTATTATCCTAGCACTAAAACCATACAAAGGCATTATAAGAAAACTATGAACAAAACTTTATAGTAGATAAACATGGCAGACACCATGTTAATCAAGTAATCAAGGTTAATAGCACCTTGATGCCATGTTGTCATGTATCCATTGGTATGGTGAAATGAAAAGGGCACTCTGTCTTTGTGATATTCTTTCTCAAAATCAGTAAGTATAATTATGAGAAAATATAAGAAAAAAATCCTAACTAGGAATATTTGACCAGCACTCTTCAAAAATGTTAAGGTCATTTAAAAAAAAAAGAAGAAAGATTGAAAACCTATCACAATTTTGAGAAGACCCAGGAGATATGACAACTAAATGCAACTGGGTATCCTAGATTAATGATGGAACTGAAAAATTAGTAGAAAAACTTTTAACAAACATTTGGAAATTTTAATAAGATTCATTCTTAATTTTTATAAATATACCATGGCTATGTAAAAATGTTAATATTAGGACAAGCTGGACGAATGGTATACAAGAACTACTTGTACTATCTTTGCAACACTAATCTAAATCTAAAATTATTCAAAATAAAAAGTTTAAAAACACATAAAACCCAATTAAAATTAGCTTATACTCATATTATCACAGGCATCAATATTCAAAACAAACTATTGCAGAACATTTGCATTTTAAGAGGATATTAAATTATGTCTAAACCTTAATATACAAGTGTGCGTGTCCATTCAGTATCTCCTGTCAGTATCCCAGACACTGAGATGAACTTAGAAACTTATTGGAGTTAATGCTTGTGAGAAGAAAAAAAAAAAAAAAGGAAAAATAAAAACAGAGAAGAAGCCAGATTGTTCATGGAAAAAACTTCCAAGTGCAATGCAGATCCAAAGCCCGGTAAGCATTAGGTGGAATAAAGCAGGATGGTCAGGTAGAGCCTGAGACCACTACACAGATATGACAAATGGCTTGGCCATCATGATGAGGATCTCTGAGCTATTAATAGATATTTCCCTGTAGAGCAGTTCTGCATTGGACAAAAAAGGATCAGGCTTGGTAACCCTGCTAAGTTTAGTCACTGACTAAGGCCTTCTCAGGAAATATGAGGTCTCTACTTAATTGCTGGGACAGAACCTAAAAGTGCTGCAATTAGAGGCTGTCAGCTTACCTGACATCTTCCCATTTGAATGTCAAGTTTTTTTCTGAAGGGAGATCTGAATAGTGCAAGTGAAGAATAATGATGGTAGAACTAGATGATGAAATCTTGGAACAATAACCATATACATTCATACATACACACACACACACACACACACACACATATATATTTACACACAGAGATACAAAAATTTACTGACGTGAAAAATAATTTGATTTTATTTCACTTTAATTTGCCTTTAGCATTTGATAATGTTTAATTAATAATTTTCTTCTAGATGCTTATAAATAGTAGAATAAAATGCTTTAATGTATAAAAGATATAGTATATTAGTATAAATTTTTGTGAGGAAGTGGCATGAAAATCCTGCTTCCATTCAATAAAAAAGAAAAGTGTTAAATTGATGAATAATAAAAAAATTATATGTGGTGATATGTATTATTTGGGATTCATTATATACATTATACATTAAATAAGTAATGTAACCATTAGTACAAAAATACCAAACAGGCAATATGCTCAAAATCACGTTTTTTGCAAGTATTTAATCTTACACTGAAAAATGATAAAAATGTGCAACATTTCCTTTCATTCCTCAAAAACCATTCAGAGGTTGCAGGAGCAAGAAAAGATTGATGATTTCTGGCAAGTAATTTGGTAGTTGAATTGGAAAAAAATGTTGGTAATGAATGAAAATATGATATCTCTGGACAAATTATCTTATTTTGTTCCAGCAAAGCCTTGGTACTTTGTGACTGACTGTAAATAGGTGTACTTGATTAAAGTATACATTTCTTTCAAAATTAATAGAAAAATGCCTTAAATGGATTTTTTCCAACATACTAGTATGTCCATAGATTTCATATATTACATGATGACATTATTTTCATTAAAGTAAGACTATATCCTAAAAATGTTAGGAACAAGAAAATAATTCTAATGTTTCTTAGATGTTTCCTTTTTAAACAGCTCAGAATATATACATTTTCAGCAGAAGACTGCATGTATTTTTTTCAATATGAGAAATATCTAGTTATAACTACTGGATTGAATATTAGCATTAAAATTTTACCTATTTAAATATGCTCTAGTATAAAGAGAACAAATATATATGCTTATATGGAAGACTTATAACCTATTCTGTCCTCACACCCCTATAACTTTACTTATATAATTTGATTTAATGGGAAATATTAAATCAGTATGAGTATCTTAACAATACCATCAGGTAATTTAGAGTAAGAATCAGGGTCAAATTAACCAGAAAACAAACTTGGTGCCAATAGAAATCTCACATAAGTTACAAGTGATCAATATGGATTTTTCTGAATGAAGGAATGAATGAAAAGTTACTTCTACTGAAGGCTACTAGAGCTAGTTCTAATAATTCAATTTTCTGTTTTTAAAACCCTGTTCATCATAATGTAAAAGGAATTAAATTAACATATTTCATCCTGAATTAATATTGTAATGGTATTGAAGTTCTAAAATGTGTAAAATATAAAAAATAAAAGATGGCAAATATTGTAAAAAAATGTTTGTAGCCAGCTGGGAACTCTCATGTGATAGTCAACCAAAAAAAAAAACATATTATAACATCACTTCTAGTCAAATTGTAAGATGAAATAAAAAATCAGGATGTTATACTGATCCAAATTACAGACAGTCATACTAAGGTATGCTTAGTAATTTTTCATATTGGATTTTAGGATAAAAATGTAAAAGAATTCTGGATTGTAAAAATCTGTATTGTTGATTTATCTATTAAATTGGTGTGGTTTTCTAAATTTAACTATAAGGATTTTCTTGATGAACAGAACTAAGGTACTCTAAATGACAGGTCACAAATATAGCAAGCTGGTGAAGTACACATAGCAGCAAGTAAAGCTATAAATGTTAATGGTGATAAAAAAGAGAAAGTATAATTGGATGTCTGAGGCTAATAAAATATGACAAACCATAAGAAACTTGGTAGCACATAAAAAAAGAAAGAAGTCAAACAAGACTGCCGATTAAAATAATGTTTATTTCCTGCTCTACTTATAAGCACATAGACCATTTCTCAAATTTATTTAATATATCGAATTTAGGATACAAAATTTCAAGTTCTGCCTGTTTTTGATGTGATACAAAAACTAGACTGTGTAATGTTAAAAGTGGAATATAAAATTCCAACAGGATTGCTTTATATATAGAAAATTAAATTAAATCAATTAGTTAAAATAAAGAATCATTATTTCAAATAATCTGCATATTGATATAGATAAGTATGATTGCTTTTGGAAATAACTGAATATATTTGAATACATTAACATTTCCCCTTGAAATCTCTAGAATTCTTTGCCAAAGTAGGTCGTGATTTTATTTTGAATGAACACAAAGCTGAGATTTTACCTCTGATATAGTTAGTATCCTTTTATTTTAAGGGAAATGATATGAAATGTATCACAGACACTTAAGGTACTTTAATGCAGTGATCTCTGCATAGAAAAAAAGCTTGTTTTATTTCTAAGTAGCATTGACTACAGAAGAAGCATTTCACTACACTAGATTTTGAGGTCTTTGATGTCATAATATTTTGTTATTATTATTATTTTTTTTTTTTTTTGAGACAGTCTCACTCTGTTGCCCGGGCTAGAGTGAGTGCTGTGGCGTCAGCCTAGCTCACAACAACCTCAAACTCCTGGGCTCAAGCAATCCTACTGCCTCAGCCTCCCGAGGAGCTGGGACTACAGGCATGTGCCACCATGCTTGGCTAATTTTTTCTATATACATTTTTAGTTGGCCAGATAATTTCTTTCTATTTTTTAGTAGAGACGGGGGTCTCGCTCTTGCTCAGGCTGGTCTCGAACTCCTGACCTCAAGCAATCCACCCGCCTCGGCCTCCCAGAGTGCTAGGATTACAGGCATGAGCCACCGCGCCCGGCCTATTTTGTTATTATTTTTATATTCCTAATTACTAGTCAAGGACTTGGCATGTTGTAAAACTCAAAATTACCTGAGAAATGGATAAGTGAATGTAGAGAAATAACTTGGGACATTTTTAGATGTTTTTCTTACTGAGAATATTTATTGTAGTTGATAAAAAGAGCACAGGATTTTTCAAAATAACCATATGCTTCAAACATGAACCACTTTGATCTTTTTTCTGGGACAATAGGTGTTAAAAAATAAATTTATAAGTGAGTACATCCAATAAAATTTTTGTCCTTATTCCTTATGTGGTGAAACCTAATATTTGGAATTTGAACAATAGTGAAGAAGCTTTCTAATAGGTTTGAGGATTCAGGTCAGAGAAAACCAATGACCTCATTCTTACCTGGAAGTTTAAGGATAAAATACTCAGATTATCACACATTAATATCAAGTTGTCACTGTAGAAGATTAGAAAGGTATGAAGGTATAGTTATGTAGAAATATAGCCCAAAATTATTACTTCCATAGCCCTACTTTGCTCTTGTTGATCAGAGGCTAAAGAAGCAGTGATAGCTAGTAGATGTCAACAGCTCTAAGGAGGAACAAAGATGGAACAGAATGTTTGTAGATTATTTTTCTGGGATCATGAAAATAAGCAATAAATGTCAGCATACCCCAGAAGAATACGGGAGCGGTCAAGCTAACAGATGATATCCTGTGCAGAGAACAACACCCAAAGACCAATTTAGATGAAGTCTCTTCCTGGTGGAATCAGCAAAGACAACAGATGGTGTTACATAATTTTCCTTTTACCTATACACCCACCTGGGAAAGGAGAAAGGGATGAAAGGGATAATTGCTTCATAAAGGAGATTAACAGTGAATAAACTGAGTTTTTGAAGTATCTGATAAACCACGTAAAAGAGAACACCTTTTAAACTGGAAAATGGTGTCTTAACAGAAAGGTTACAGCTCCCTTTACCTCTCTGTACCAGATATGAATTGAATTGCATCCTTATGAACTAATAGAGATCAGTGAAGACTAACATAACAGGAAAAATTACATGCATAGAATTCTAAGTAACAGGATAAATGTAAAGTTAATATGAGAGTTAACACTAATTGAGTACATGTTCTGGGCCATGTTTACCTAACAAACTCACATGCATTACTCATTTAATTCTTAACAATTTTGTAAAAGATAAACCATTATTATCATCATTTTATCAGTAAACCTAATGAGGCAAAGTAAATGTGCAATAATTATACAGATATTATGTTGAAAATTTAAAACAGGTATTTGGAGTTAAGAACTGCACTATTTAACTATCATGGTAAAAGTAAATATTTTCAATATTTATATGAAAATAAAACAGATATATTTCCCAAATATTCAGTTGGGTATGTTTTCATGATGTTTATACAAGTTTTAACTCAAACATTTTCTTTCATGATTGTTCTAATAAATTAATACACACCAAGGATAACAAAGAATTCCAAATTGCCAAATAAAATACAGCAAACCCAGTTAAATTTGAATTTCAGATAAACAATGAGTAATTTAGCATAAGTAAGTCCCAAATATTGCATACACTTTATTGGTACTAAAAAATTCATCTGAAATTCAAATTAACTGGGCATCCTGTATTTTTATTTACTAAATCTGGCAACCCTAATTCAATTGAATCTTAAGCAAATACAAAGATCTAAACATTTTATATACTATCTAAATGTTTAGTATACTAAACATTTATATACTAAAATGTTATATACTATCTAACATTTTATATAGAAAATAATAATACTTAACATTTGGAACACTGTTATATGACAGTCACTGAGTTAAGTACTTTTACATGTCTGGGCTCATTTCTTCATCACAACAAGTACATGGATTCAACACTTTATTATAAAATAGGCATCATGTTGGATGATACTGCCCAGCTGTAGGCTAATGTATGTGGTCTGAGCATGTTCTAGATAGCCTAGAATTGATTCATAAATATTTCATGATATCTAGTGTTTTTGTGTGTATGTGTGTGTATGTATACATTTACTCCAAGGATAATGCATAGGTTGTGATTATATAATAGAATTATTTTACTAAATATAGCCTTTAGGTTATTTTTTACCAAACATACAAGGTTAGTAAAGTAGGAATAATAATATCACCAACCTTAATTCTCATATATGCTTTTGTAGGGACCGTCCCTGGACAGGAATTGGCTTTTGCCCAGAGTCATCGGAACTGCACGTGCTTCTTGAGTCCAGAGGTCAATAGGTCCGGACATGGCCTGCTGACTAAACAAACTGCTCCCTATGGCGATAGCCAAGGGCCTGAGGTCTTGCACACAAGCCAAGGCTACTCATTGTCCTGCACACGGGGATGAGGACAAGAGGTTAAGATGCAAACATCTGCCTCCCTTGAGCAATCGCCCAGAAGGAATGGAACATGTTACCTCGAGGCACTAAAGATAGTCACCTGCCAGGAAGTAGCTGCTGGACAGAAAGAGTATAAAAATAAAACGACTGGTGCTGTTGGCACTGCAGTCTTGTACCGTCTTTGTGTGTTTGTGTGTTTCTTTCTGTGTTCATCCCCCGTTCTGCAATCGGGCCTCAACAGCTTTGATTCCCCATTTATAAAAATTCTTTGCTTTATTAGCTTGTGAATTTCACTATTTAAAAATTTTATTCATCATGAAAAATATATTTGCTAGCTCCTTTACACCACATCAGCGTATCTATTTATGACCAACTATATAAATGTGAGATGTTCAGGCAAGTTTTATGCTTTAACCTCTAACAAAGCATATACAATTGCTTGCTCTTAATGTTATTGTAAAAATGAAAATAGAAATAGCATCCATAGAACACTTAATGTATCTCACCTCTTCTTTAAATATTTTCCAAATATTGGCTTATTTTTTCTCACAGTCCTTCTAAAGTAGATAATATTGTATTATCCATTTTAAATACGAAAAAAATGGTGGATGAAGTTAAATATTTTTCCTGGAGTCAAACAATTAATAGCAGAGTTGAATTGTGAACCTTGGCAATCTGGCAAAAGAATTTGGATAAGAACTAAGCTTTTTAAATGGCAAGGCTCCAGGATGGTTCCAACAGTGCTTGCCTCCTAGTATTTGTACCATTGTGTAGTCCTCTCCCCCACTCCATAAGGGATTCCTGTTCCTGTTTAACCAACAAAATATGAGGCTAAGTCATTAAAGAGTTGCAACTTCCACTTCATTTTTTTAGATTTCTTCCTCTGGGGTGCTTTACTGGGATGACACTCAAGTAGCCCCATAACCACGTCCCCTTGAAGATTTACAACTCTTAGACAACTGCCACCATCAACTTGCCAGTTGTGTAAAGTCACTTTTGTGTGACTTCTGTAAAAGTTAGTTCTTCATATGCATCCATGCCTTAAGAAGACTTCATCCCTTAAAGAAAATGTGGTATATATGCACAATGAAATACTACTCAACCTTTAAAAATAAAGGACTCCTCTCATTTGCAATAACATGAATAAACCTTGGGGATATTATGCTAAGTAAAATAAGCCAGATGCAGAAAGGCAATTTAAAGCTAGTTAGATAAATTGGTTAAAATTGAGATTTTTTTCGAACAGAAATCATTAGTCACAATTAATCAGGAGAAATGAATAAATTTCTAACTGGGGTGAGATGTATTGTTAGGAGGGAATGAAATTGTATGAAAGCTTATCTCCAAGCCTTTTACTGTTTTTGTATCAATAGAAACATATTTTGTATATTTTTTTAATTTAATGATTTTTGAAAGAAAGATGGGGAAAGTAGAGTTGTAAAATAGAATGGTAATGAAATATATAATAGATGAACAGTATTGCATTAGATTCACAGAAGTCACACAAAATAAAATGGCTACGTGTGACTATCAAGAGATTTTGAAATGTTGTTGAAAATTCAAATGTATGGAAAATTCAAAATGAATAAAACGAAGAAAAATATCAGGAAGTGGACTCATACCCACACATACACACATGCATACATACACACACACACACACACACACACATATACACACACACACATAGAGCTTTTAACATTGATTTTGGCATAGTGGTAAAAAAAAAAAAAAGAATTTTGCCATACTTGGACCATTTCTGCTGACAGTTCTGATTTATTTATTTATTTTTACTGTTATAAAATGTTTAAGTTAAAAAATATTCTGGAATCACTTACAGAGATAAAATATAAGCAATGGATCAAGATGCTATTGAAGTAGGGCAGAAAAAGATATTTTTTCAGTAATCAGGCTGTTCCACTTAATCAAAGCATGCCTTATTAGGGAGCCCTCTTAATTGGGACTTTCCCATCTTATCAAATTGAGCCTAATAATGCTCAACTATAAAGATAGGTGCTTAATTGGAATAGTAATTCTAGATAATTGGGGGTGCCTGCAGGTGATCAAGAGTAGCTTACATCAATCTGATTTTAAGATATTATGACTTTGTAAGTGTCTCCTGCTGTGCTTGTTTATTTGCTTTCCAAGAATGACCCCTCCACTGTTAAAAGAATAAATGTCCTTTTAGCAGTGACTGCTGAAATTTTCAGTTTCTACCTCAGTTCTTAATTATATTATAATTCTTCAATTTTATTTTATTATAAAACAATTACCTATTATTTTAGATAGGATAAATTATTAGTTAGCATTTCTGATTGTATGTTAAAATAAATAATTAGCATATAAAAATCCATGAAATCAAATATCACAGATTAAATAAGTTCTAAAGCTTAGTTAACTGTTATAAAGATATACTATTAAGTGCAGTTGCAGTTTGTTTACTTACTAAGTTAGTGCTCTATATAGAAACTCAAAGTAGAGAGGCAGCTTCAGGCCAAATTTAATTTAACACATTTAAGAAATTCCCAAATTAATGCTAAAATTGAATTTAAATAATGAGTAAGAATAGTGCCCAAAGAGATCAAGAAAAAATATAACTTTTAGAAATAACAATATAATAATTGAAAGTCTATACTCATTGGTTATGCACTGAGTATGTTAGATATAATTGTGAATATTTAGAAAACTGAATAAGTTCTCAAGGAATTATAAAAATTGTAGCAAATACTGCTATTTAAAAATTAAGTTAAGAAATATGAAGACTGTACTTTGACAACTCAAAATTTATCTTAAAATTATTACAAAGGGAGAGATTAAAGAGAATGAGGAAGAGAAACAGGTAGAATTTATGTATACAACTCCCGATACAAAGTTCCACAAATAATTTCCAGTAAGTGTAGCTTAAAATTATATATATTAAATATATGCTTGTGTATGTGTATATAGGTACACACCTCCACACATACATGTGGGTGTATTACAGAGGAATTGCAAACACAAAAAGCAAAAACAAAATGTAAAAAAAAACAAAAATAAAGAGCACTCACGGCCGGGCGCGGTGGCTCACGCCTGTAATCCTAGCACTCTGGGAGGCCGAGGCGGGCCTCTAATTTCTAAAAATTAGAAAGAAAATTATCTGGCCAACTAAAAATATATATAGGAAAAAAAAATTAGCCAGGCATGGTGGCGCATGCCTGTAGTCCCAGCTACTCGGGAGGCTGAGGCAGAAGGATCGCTTGAGCCTAGGAGTTTGAGGTTGCTGTGAGCTAGGCTGACACCAGGGCACTCACTCTAGCCCGGGCAACAAAGCGAGACTCTGTCTCAAAAAAATAAATAAATAAAAATAAAATAAAATAAATTAATAAAAAAGAGCATTCAGATGGAAAGATAGAATATCTAAAAAAAGAAGAAAAATTGGAATAATAACTTACATCTTAATAGCAAGAATAAAAATCAGATATAATGCATTATTTTTTTGCAGTGCTGAGAAATAAAGCATGCTATCGACCTATAATTTTAAACTAAGTTAAAAATATTAAATAGTACAAACATGAAGGCAGTTCTTTGTTGGATGAGAATTGATATTTTACTTTCTGTATGTTTTTAATGATATTATATAGGTCTCATACACAATGTAGAATTATAAAGTCTTTTTTTAATAAATAGAATTTTGTACCCATTTTATTATTAAAACCACATGAAGAAAATCTTTAAGGGTCTTATTCAGAACCAGAAGAATCAAATATAAGATGTTTCCTGACAGCCTATGGTTTACCTTCAGCTGGAGTGGAAAGGCAGTTTGGGGTGAGAATGAAGAACAGTGATTCTTTAGGCCAACACAGGTGGAGATAGAGCATGATGAAGCAATAATTTCCATATTTTATTCATAAATACATGATATCTGAATAGTTTAGAAATCTGATATGACTCAGATTTGCTAATAGAAAAAAGAAGCACCATACTCTGGGAAGAATGGGGAAAATCACGTTACTTTTAATTTTATTTGAAAATAGCTTGTCTATATTTATATGAATAAACATTGACCTTTCCTGTAATTAAATAGAAATATATACATTATATATATTTAAATGTAGGAAGTGAGATTCCATTTTTCTAAAATTATTGTTTGCTAAAGCCTTACCACATTCATTTGTGTGTCTGTTAATAGATATGTCATCCTCTTAAAAGTTCTTAAATTCTAGCCCATATTGACACAATTTATAAGTAATATTTTTGATTGTCATTTTCCCAGGCCTGAACATACTAGTCAGCTCAATTTGATAATTATTCAAAAGAAAGAGGGAAGAAAAGAAGGAAGGAAGAAAAGTACAAAACACATAAAGATGGAAAGAAAGAAGATAGAAAAGTAGGAAAGAATTGAATCATATTGCTGGTGTTTGAAATAGTGAGATATTATAAATTATTTGCAATATTTTTACATATAAAGAAGAATTTTTATATTATTTTAAAATAACAATATTTATGTTGAATTGCATAATATAATTCCAAGAATATGATTTATATATAGAAAGACATTTCAAATAAAACAACAACATATTACAAAGAAGGAAGAAAAAGGATGGAAGGATAATGGATACATGTGACTTTAATGATATATTACAATTTTGTTTTAACATAGCTGTGTATAAAAATATGTGAATTTTTAATTTTAAAAAGTGTATGTTTAGAACAGATGATATCTTCAATGATGTCTTTCAATCACTGTTGGTCAGATGACAGTTCCAAATAGATGTGAATACTGGTTTATTTATCAGCATGAAAAAGGCCAGCAAAACAAACAATATTCGGAATGGATACTAGCAGCTTGTGGATACCGTGTAGAGTGGGGGAAACAGAGAGAGAGAGATTGGTTCCTTAACAGCTGTAGCTGTTACAGTCATTCCAGCCCAAGCACCAGACAGGGGAAGGAAGAAGAAATCTCCCACACCGGGCTCGGGCTCAATTCTGCCTTCAAGGGACATTAGCTCCAGCTGACATTTGGCCAGAAGTGTGAGAGATCCCAAGAGAGAACTATCCAGCTGTGAATCATTTAAGCTACTACATTCTGTGGCAAATTGTCACATGGCATCAGACATTGAGAACAATTTGGGAAGGCATGACTGAGGTCAGGAAACTGTAATTAATAGTAGAATCTGTCAGGAAATTTTTTTGATTTTCTCTAGTAGTGATGGGCAACCAGGAACAAAGAAAGCAGAATGTAAGAAATGTCCTACATGTGGGATTTGCAAAAGAAAAACAACTAAGGAAAATGCTTCAAAAAGAAATTTTAAACATAACTGAAGTACTAAAGTTTTCCAGTGAAAATCATTTTATTGTTCATTGTAACAGGCAATTAAAAATACATGAATCTACAGTATTTGAAGTATATAATAATTATGAATTAAAATAAATCCAGGAAATTTTCAAATTATGCAGTGCAAATACTCTTCATGTTAATTGCTGAAAAGTTTTGTATGTTTGCTTATATGTTCAAGTGAAATGCACATTTTGTGGCTAATATCATAAATTCTAGATGGTTTATATATTTCTAATACACAGTTTAAAAAGATCATTAGGAATCACAAAATATTTTGTTTATAATTAAAAATAATACAACTTTAAATCAAACACATGGACATTAGAAATAAAATTTTGAGCTACATTTTTTACACATTTGTGATATTTTAAAAATTAGATTTTGAATATTGAACATTGAGTATTTAATACATATTTAGGTGTCTACAATTTTTGAACAATACTGTAATGTTGAAATTACAATAAAATTGGGTAGAAATAAAATTGTCTATATTTTCAAATACTTTATATAATAAGATGAATTTTTAAAATAGCTTAGGTGTTTTATTGACAGATTTCAGGACATTTTAAGTATTTGAATTCTTGAAAATATGTTTAGCATTTCAACATACATATTCATATCTCTTTTAATAATCTACTAATTTGGGTATTAGTGACTCATTTTCATGTTTAAATAAACCTTATTATATTGGGTCATGTGGTTTGCAAAATGTCATGTATTATTCTCACATTTTCATCAAATAAAAGAAGTAGCAGCTGCTGAGGATGAATTCATAATTCCTCAAGTAGAAGTTTAACTCTCATATATGCAAAATCTATTTCAATATGTTGTGCATCTGGCCTTGAAAAACTACTTGACACTTGAATTTTTCTATTGACGCTAATAGAGTTGCATACTTATAAAAACGATTACCTACAACAGTAGCAATTTTGATAAAAAGTAAATCCTAATCAACAGTAGAAAGCCTGATGTCTCATTTTATTATTCAAATAAAACATCTCATTATAAAGCTTTGTATACCAATTGCATTTTATAATGTCAAAGTACTAAAATGTGATGAATTAATGTGTGAATTATTCAATTGGAAGAAATAGTCTTGGTTGTTTATTTCCATGAAATTTCTACATTATGAAGAAGAAGATCTTGATCTATATAATACTTACTGTTAACACAGAATTTCCTTTACATTTATTTAACGTAGAATTTATTCTTATATAATTCTAACAATAAACTCATTGGGTATGTGTTACTGGTAATAGGATAACCCCCCACCAGCCCTTCTCTTTCAGTTTTTCTCATAGTTTTTCAAGATAAAATGTACAAGCACTGAATTTTCCTTTTGTAATCAAGAGTTCTGATTAGCTGCCTAACATCCACAACATTACGGGAAATGGTATCTGCTGGATGTGGAGAAAGGGGAACCCTCATACACTGTTGGTAGAAATGTAAATTAGTGTAACCTCTATGGAGAACAGTGTGGAGGTTCCTCAAAACACTAAAAATATAACTACCATATGACCCAGCAATTGCACTATTAGGCATATATCCAAAAAGAAGAGATATAAGTATGTTGAAAAGATATCTCCACTCCCATGTTTATTGCAGCACTATTGACAATAGCCAAGATTTGAAATCACCCTATGTGTCCTTCAAAAGATGAATGGGTAAATAAATTGTGATACATATACACCATGGAATATTATTCAGCCATAAGGAAGAATGAAATCCTGACATTTGCAGCAACATGAATGCAAATAGAGAACATTACATTCAGTGAAGTAAGCCAAACACAAAGACAAATCTCACATGTTCTCACACATACGTAAGAGTTAAATATTAAAACAACTGATCTCATGGTGACAGAGAGTAGAATGTTTGTTATCAGAGGCTGGGAAGGGTGTCAGGGAGGGGTAATAAAGTGGGGAAAGTTAATGGGTACAAAAATATAGTTAGTTAGAATCAATAATATTTTGTAGTACAACAAAGTGACTATAATCAACAATAAGTTATGGTATACTTTAAAATAACTAAAAGAGTGGAATTGGAATGTTCCTAACACAAAGAAATGATAAATGATTGAGGTGATGGACCTCAATTACCCTGATTTGATTATGAAATCATCACATGTGCCCTATATATACAACTATTATGTATCTACAATAATTTAAAAAATAAAAATAAATCAAATAGAAAAAAGTACTTCTAGTTACTTCATTATTTATTACAGCATTTCTATGTAAAATATACATAAGTTTTCAAATAAGCTATTTGAAAATTGGATTTTTATGCAATTCTTTTATTAATATTCTATATATGAAATTGATACCTGACTGTGTAAATGTTACCATCAGAATTAAACAATTATAAAAAGAGTATGCTTTTCCGACTCTCAAAAAAATGAAATAGATGGAGCAACACCATGGCATATTTTTGGTGTCATACTTTATCTCACACGAAGGCTGTCACCAGGAACCTAAAGTGAAAGTTAAAGAACAGTGAGTGCATAAAATGTTTCTTACAGATAGAGATTTGAATAAAAAGAGATAGATTGTTTCCTGACTGAACATTTTGTTGCAAACTGAGTTGTTTACAAAATGAAAGGAATCAAAACAATGATTCAGCTCCCTCATTCAACCTCACCCATTATTGAATCACTGAAAGAATTAGTCTTTCTTTTTGCTCTGAAAGTTTAAAGAGTATTATAAAGTAAAATTATAGATAATTGGGGGTAGTTTCATCATTAAGTCTCAAGTCTATGAAGGGAAAAATACCACCTCTTTCTAAAATCAGCATGATCTACAAATATATGAGAGGAAGGTTTTGAAAGAGGACATTTTCTTTCTAAATGTATCAAAATATGGGTAAAGCAAAGGGCAAGCATGCTTCTGTAAAATGAAATGATTTATTTTTTATCTATTTGTTTTTAATTCAGTGATAACTTTGTTTTGTGCCCACTCTTCCTGTTGTAACAGATTTTTGCATCCACCTTTACTCTTTCCACATCAAACACAGAAGCATTTATGTTACTGAGGCACTTAGAGATAACTAAAATTGTGCTCTACAATGTCTACAAATGCAAAAGACCACTGTGCATGCAATTATATTATATGTGGATAGCAATTCTCCTGGATTTAAAACATCTTATTTTGGAAAAATTACATGCTGAGTTTATTTTCCTACAATTTTCCTTTCTTTTTTTTTTTTGAAAGCCAAAGCATCTCTTCTTTAAGGAAAATCTCCTCCTCTTTTCAACAGTGGTTTCACATTATATAGCTATGGATCTCCATGTATAGTTTGTCCCAGAAGCAGACAATAAAGTTATTCCCTTCTAATGATTAGTCATGCCTATATTTAGAAATAGGTGAAAAGAGCTCATCTGAAAAAAGCAATAAAGTTAACAGAAATAAAAGTAGGATTGAAAGGTTGATTATTGGAAACAATTATTGGCCTCAATTGCTTCAGAAATCCAGGTATACCTTCTTTACTCATAATTAAATGAATCTTACAATATATTTTGAACATCATAGAGTGTAATTACAGGCACCTAGATTGTTT
>CM052445.1:45409656-45431996 GCA_028533085.1 Varecia variegata | reverse complement strand
TACAACATCATTTAAGAATTTGAAGATTACAGGTTTGACTAAAATTTCTAAAACAGAAATTTCTATTAAAGTTTTCAAGGTACTTCAAAGTCATATTCCACGAAAATCAATCCTATATAAAATAGTCCTATATGCTTTAGAAAACTAAGTGACTTTTCACCTTAATTTGGACGTGAAATATCGACTTTTTATAAGCATCTGAAAAATTATTCCCTTATCTGGGAATTGTTAGGTGTAAGAGTCTTAGAAGAACACAAATCAAAGGACTGAGCAATCATTAGCAATGTATTATCTCTATGTATTATTTTGAGTCATTAGAGAGGGAAGAAAATAACCAGAAAGAGAAATAAAAATAAGTGTGCAAAGTAGCAATCCTCGACTTCTGATTTCTTTGGGGTCTTGTTCTGATGGATGGGGAAGGTGGAAACTATTTTATATTGTCTTCTACTCTTTAAACAGGGCTTGCAAAACTGACCTAGTCACAGGTAATATATGTAGTAATGATGTCAGCACAACCTATTTTAAATATTATTTATCTGTAATGTTATTAAATATTACCAATCAGTAATACTAAGTTTACTCCTTTTATCATTAATAATCATAAATGCCTAGTAAAAGTCTTTACTGAGGATTTTTGTTGTTTTTGTTTGCTTGCCTGTTCGTTTCCAAAAGAAAAACCACTTCAGCTTTAGAAAATACCACTCAAACCTGTGAAACTTGGCATGTGAGGCTACTAGAAAATTTGCCAGTCTTTTCTCTAAAAGCAGGAACTATCTGCCACTATTCTACTGAGAATGAATCTATGTGATACCTGCTTTTTCACAGCACCAGTTTTCCATAACATGTATTATTTTAATCTACCTTTTATATCAGCATTTTTGGTTCACTTGAAGTTCATAAATAATCCCAATTTGTATTCTGTCTTGGCATGGTCAACAAGCTCTAATTTAAGCTATATGTGCAAATTTATATAAAAAATAAAACCTTTTTGCCAAAATGCTTCCCTTTTAATTTCCAATATAGATGCAGTTCACAAATCACATAAATACTCACAATGAAGTATTCAAAATTGAAATTAGACTAGCAGTACCATCCAACATTTCATATCCTTTCCTGGCAGACACTTTTATTTCCTATTGCTTTAAAGAGAAATCATGGAAAAAATGCATAATGAGTTCTAGAAATTGAAATCAGTGAAACAGATAAAATCCCATTAATGATTTATTACATGATTTTCCATGGTTTGTTACCTGTAATACATGATTAAATTATATCATTAAGATAGTCTGAACATTACTATTTTGAGAGTGTCTAACTTTAAGAAATAGCTTTCCATTTATAGTAAGAATGTTTTATGTCATTAGTTTTTTTGCCAACCCACTGAATATTTCATAAATAGTGTTGAATAGGTACTTCTAATTAAATATTTAGTTTGAAACTAGGATTTTTTTTTTATCCTTTCTTCCTCCCCAAACCACAGCAAAATGGAAATATATAATCAACATTTTAAAATCATATGGGGAAATTGAACTGAATGGGAGCTAATTCTAGACAAAGTATATCACCAGTTTTGGAAATATGAAAAGTGGATAAAGAATTAGCCAACAAGAGATACTAAATATAAGCTCTTGCCCAAAGGGAATGACAAGCAGGAGATTGATGATGTTTACTCTCAAATTCAAAAAACATCCACATTTCAAGGTACTACAGAACACAAGGCGCAGGTGTGGAACAAGAATAAAAACATGGAGAATACTGCATCAGTAAAAGATAGAGTTAGATCCCCAGATCTCTGCCTCTCTTCCAGAGGCAATACATGCCTCAGAATCTTTTACTGAGAAAAAAGTATTCCCCAGAGATACTTCTCTAGGGAATCTCAAGCTGGCAAAGAGGAAGAAAGCAGTAACCTTGACATGATATCTTGTTAGACATTATGGGGTTCAAATGTTGCTAATCTCCTTTCCTTGTTTTCCTCTCAGTTACAAGAGTCGCTGGGACAAATTCAAACGCGTTGGACCAATCACGATTTTTTTCTTGGGGTCAGCTAGGTTGCTGCCTGAGCAAAGCTTGTGGATCCCTTACAATAGATGTAGATGAGAAGACTGAGAAATCAACACTGTCTTTTATAACAAGTGAAGCATTGAGTGTTTGGTCTAAGGAGTCCACAACTGATGTTTCCATTGTGCCAATAAATTAATAATATGATTATAATAAATTAGATTATGAAAGAGAAAAAGCTATAAAATTCACATTTAAGTATTTTGATCTTCAAAGTAGCTGATATAAGCTACCTACAAAATTATGTTTCATATTTCTGAGTTGATAAATTTTGGTACTTACATGATCCTCACACAAATATTTTAAAAGAAAAATAAACCTGAGAAAAGCATTCAATTATTAGATGTTTGTGAGACAGAAAAAGCAATCATACCAAATAAAATATGTTTTGTGGAAATTATCATTTTTCTTTCTGAAGGTTCTCACTGGGAAAACTTCAAATAAACAGGGAATTGTGATACTGACATGTCTTGGTGCCGATTTTCAGATATTTTGCTTTTCTGACAATTTATCCTTTCCAAATCAACAATGCAAAATATAAATGTCTAAAACTGAAACTTTAATTATCTCCTGTGATAGATATGCTACTTCTATACTTTTCACCCATCTCAAGAATTGATCCCATAACTTACTTTGCTGTCGATCCAGGTAAGTAAAACAAAGTCATTCTTGACTCGTCCTTTCTTTTATACAGTTCATGCAATCCATCACAAAACATTTCAAAATACTTAAAATATATATTTTGAACTTATCATTCCCCTCTACTCCCGCTATTACACCCCTGATTCTAATTTTGGACTACTGCAACAGTGATCTGTTTGCCTTCGTCTCTGCCCAACCCCACATAGATTATTCTCTGCATAGCAACCAAATTGGTACTTTAAAATTCTAAGTCAAATAAGGTCATTCAACACCCTGCTCAGAAAACTCCAATGGTTTTACTGCACTGGTCTTCTTACTGCTCTTCAAGAAGTCCATGTAGCATCTTACCTCAGACTGTTTGGCACTTAGTATCTCTAATCTACACAGATATTTGCATAGAGATACTAAGCAGCACTCAAAAGCAGCACTCATTAATTTCTAATCCTCTATTATATATGTGTATATATATTTTAGGGATGAAGGGGCTTATTTTTCTGTAGGTTCTCTGAAAACTCAACTCACAAAAGGTAGATTACTAGGACAAAATGAATACAAATTTATTTAATATGTATAGATGGGAGCCTTCAGAATGAAGACTAAAGGATGCAAGGGAAAATTGTTCATTTATATGCTTAGGTTCAACAAAGTATAGACAGCTATGTAGAAATTTGATTGAACAAAAAGGGTATGATCTAATGCTAATATAATGAGTGGGGAACCCCTAGAAGGCCTGTCTGTCTAGATTCCACTTGGCTTCTCTGAGCATGCATCCCTTTGTTCTGGGTATGGGACAGAAATTTCGCTGAAATGTAGGTCTATGACCTACAGTCAAACAAGGTAGGTAGATAATTTCATTATGGCCAATTTTTATACAGAAAGGAGGAGGGAATGTTAGAGTAATATTTTTTTTAGGTTTTGAGGAAAATGTGTTCTGATTTCTATGACCTGCCTTGGGAAAGAGGGACCCTAGTTTCTACAGCTAGCTTTGGCAGAGAATGGGACTGAAATGGGAGGGCAGGGGATAAGAGAAAAACTTTTGCTTCTGAGGCTGCTTCTGAGGCCTTCATTTTGGAGTATATTTTTCTGAGTCCCAACTATAAATACACATATGTCTGTAATTTTACATACTATATGGTGTGCATTTATATATAGTATAAATATAGTATGTGTGTGTATATATACATTATTAATGATGGGGCTCTATTGAATAGAGATTTGGGCACTGTCTTATTGTCTTAGTCTATTCAGGCTGCCATAACAGAACACTGTAGACTGAATGGTTTATAAATAGTAGAAATTGATTTCTCACAGTTCTGGAGGCTGTGAAGTCCAAGATCAAGGTGTTGGCAGATTTGGTGTTTGATGAGGGCCCATTTGCTCATAGATGATGCCTCTCACTGTGTCCTCACAGTGGAAGGAGCACGGCAGCTCCCTGGGGCCACTTTTTTAAAAGCAATAATCCTAGTCATGAGGACTCTACACGCATGACATTATCACTTCCCAAAGTGCCCCTTTCTTAAATACCATCACATTGGTGATTAGGGTTCAGCAAATGAATTCTAGAGGGGTACAAACATTCAGACCGTTGAAAATACAACCTGGATCTCCCTGAAGAGTGTAGGATACATGAGAGAAGAGATTTTCTTTTCTTCTATATTGTCATCTATGAAGTGACTAATAAAATATCTAGAATGTACTAAGTAGATCCTCAATAAACTTTTTAAATCATTGAATGAAAGACAAACATAGTGATTGTTTATTTGTAAACACTTATTTTTAAACTATTTTTGAATGTTTGGTTTTAAAGGCTCACCTACAGATCTAGTGTGTAGCATTAGAATCAAACTTGCATAACTTACATTTGCTCATATATGAAAAATACTATAGTAACTCCAACTAATTCAATTTTGAAAGACATCACATAGGTTATTTCCCAAATTTCTGGCATCTCTGGCTTGACAAGATCATTTCAAGTTATTTAAAAGATTTCAATGTTACTATAATCTAATTTTGACTTTTCCAATTTGGGAAAATAATCAGTTAATATTGTTTTTGAAATTCTCCTAAACCTTCTCTCTTTAACAGTGTATATAAAAACACAAAACTTATGAGAGACATATGTGAGGTTTTTTTTTGCATGCTATGAGCAGCTATCCACTGCCTTTAACTTAGCACTATACGTGCTTAAAGAAATCATATAGCATTCTTAAAAGACTTAAAAATAGTGTTTATACAATATTGTGAAATATTGAAATTTTGATTTCTTTCATAGTTGTCTGTGTTATAGCTTTTAAAAAGAATTAAAATTATGTTAAATAATATACTTTCCCTTATTTGCCAAGGTCTTTAAAGTAAAAAATTCAATTAGTAACTATTAAATCACTTCAATCTTATAATTTATGAAATTAATTGATGTTCAGCAACCTGGTCAGAAGAAATGAAAAAAATTTTCATGTGCTTAGCAGTACTGCAATATTTTCATTATTAAAATATAGTATTAAATTAATAAATATCATTAAAATACTTTTATTGTGAAAATGTAGTATTAAATTGACAAAATAATTGACTGCCCCCAAATAAAATTGCTGGAATAAAATAAATGCATGACAATAAAACCTTAGTATGGAGATCAGATACTCTTTAAGTATCAACTTACAATATATCTGTCTTATATAATGATGAGAATTTATTAATGTAAGAAAGATTTCTTGCCAAATAGTCCATGCTCCTCAATAGATCAATTACTTGATAAATTGGAGCTTATTTTTCACATCAACATTTTTTTCAGTGACTTAATATGATTTTTAAACATTTTGTTTTTCCAGAAATTGTAAACCACCAAATATATTATAATTCTGACTCCCCTAGAAATTATCTTTAGCTCAAAGTTAGTTTTAATGATAATTAAATATCATCTACACAGACATACCTGATTTCATAAAAATCCAAATTAAATCACTCATTTATGCTTGTTATAAATCTTTTCTGTAATTTTAATTCCATTATTCTTTAGTCATTGTAAGAACTCTTAGAAAGTCTTTTCAATAATATTTTTGCTCACTATTGATTTTAGATGTGTTCATCAGGCTATTTTATGATAAGTGGCAAATTACTTTTAGTGTTTAATGAAGTCCCTTTTTACTCACAATACTTTATTTATTGATTCTCCCTCCCCCCCTTTTTTTGTTCATCTATTTGATATTATGCATTAGTCATTCAAGGGCATAATTAACATAGACAGCCTCTTTCTAAGTCTCAGGACAAACTTTCAATGCTTTTATATAAGTGTATAAGAATTCAATGAATAAAGCAAAAAGAAGAAAAAAATACTGAGTGCTTTGTTGGGAGAAAGCCATGTAGATACTTTGAATCAAAGCCAATAACTTAATTATTTGATGTTATAAATTAACACAATGTCGAGTTGGGAAACACAATCATGAAGGGATGGGGAATATTTTAAAACTCTTGTGAATAAATATAATTTAAAAATTACAGTGTTTAAATTTCATCATTAATTCCATCATTTCCATGAAAGAATAATAATTACTTTGGTAAAAAATCTAAGTGATATAGCAGAAGGCTGAAATACACTGTATTTTACATTCATGTAAATCAATACATTCATATAAATGAATATATGATATATTGATATAAATATACCATTTCCTTTCTATTATTACATTACTATAGTATAATTTACTTGCAATTTACAATCTAATCTTCAAATTATTTAAGTTCTCCCTTTACAGTTTCTAAGTTGATGTCATTCCATATAAATTCTTCAAAATGTAATATATTTTCTGTGCACAAGAAATTATAATATTTGCTTTTACTATAACAAATTTTATCCTTAGTGGTTATTATATTGACCATATTTTTATCATATATGTTAAGATCAAAATGATCATTTTAAATAGTATCAATTATTGGTAAATGTTACTATATTTCTTTCATATTTTAGATGATTGGAGTAAAGATCTTAGCAACTTGATGACATATCACCCAGAGTGTTACTTAGTTCAGGATGGAATTGTTTTAGTTTTGGCATTTTCAAGATCTCTCAGGTGCCCCCAACTTACGATGGAGGCAGAAATTAGAAAACGCCTGTCATTGTTAATGAAACTCTGGTTACCTCCCGTGGCTTGACTTAAGAAACCCTAGTAATATCCCATCTTTCCAATGATTTTACCATATTAAAATATAATGAGATGTCATATTGTCTTTCTCGTATTCATATGAAATACACCATCCTAATGATGTTACAGTTTTGTTTCCACTGTAATCATCAAGGTTCACATGAAATTTAAAAAATGGAATTACAAAAATCTCTTTGCCTCACTTATTCTTTCCACAAATAGTTAACTAAAAATAAATTAAGTAATTAATCAATCAAATGTGATTTTTTGCATAATCTAATAAAATAAAAATTATCTACATTTAAAGGAAAAAACAACACTAGTCTGAGCAATTTGATAGAATAATGTCTTGGTGAGCAAGGGAGAATGTGGAGGCAACCTTAGAAGTTTGTTCCAGGGTAACAATGTGAGCAATCTGGAACTAATGTATTAATGACTAGAGAAGTTGCAGGAAGTAATACTAGTAGTATCTTAGTCTTTGTATAATACTCCTTTTTGTAGCAAGATTTCTCTGTTAGCTCTGATGACAAAGGCTGAACTTTTAAATAATCAACAAGTAAATAAGAATTAGGCATAGATTCAAAAAACTAAAATTTTTTTAGAACTAGCCACTGAAAAACTGAGTAGGCAAAATAAAACCGAAATAGCAAAACGTGTACAATTTCTACTACATGAAGACATACCCTCATAATATATTATAAACATATGTGATTCTTCCTGGAATGCAAGGTTGATATAATGTTTAAAAATTAATATGATTCATAATATTAAAGAATAAATTAGATAATAAAGCATGAGGTCACCAAAATAGAAACAAAAAAGTCATCTGATGAAATTTAACATAAAGTGATGATGAAAAATATAAAAATAATTATGTTATTCATACAATCATCAAACAATTGAAAAGAAAATTTTAAAACATTAAAAATCTTTAAATTTAAAAGGAACTAAATATGCACAAAATCTCTACATATAAAAGTGCATAGCCATAGCTGGGGTAAATTTTAAAAACCTAAATAATTTGAATATATGCCATGTTTATAGATTAGATGATTCATCAGAATAATAATTTCATCAAAAGCACATTGAAATTTCACAAGGTATTAATTTTATATGTAAGTATTGAGAGGCTGACCCTGAGATGTATATGGAAATGTCAAGGAGGTCAAAATAAATCGTGGAAAAAAGGATATGGTCAAAGAACTTGCATATCAAAACTAACTATATAATTATACTTATCAGGAACTACTGTAGGCTATAGTATTGGCATAAAGGCAGACAAATAGAACAATGGATCAGAATGAAGTCTACAAAGAAAACTGTACTTACAATGTCAATGGATTTTTTGAAGTGTCAAACAATTAATTAAAGAAAGAAAATTATTTATTAAGATATAGTACAACTGAAAAATCATATGGGGAAAAAATTCTAAAAATAAATCATCTCATACCTTAGACAAAATTTAATTTGAGATGGATTAAAGACTTGAATGTAAAAGCTTAAATTTAAATCTTCTAGTTGATTACATAAGAAAACCTTTTTGAAACATGGAAGTATTCAATATTTCTTATACACAATGTTGTGAGAAATAACTCTCAAAATATTGTTGTGTTACATTTCAAAAAATATATTTAAAAAAGTTTAAATCAAATAACATTTTATTTCCAAAAAACTTTAGAAAAATTTTAAAAATTTAGACATTTAAAAGAAACTCAACTTTTATGGCCATGATACTGATGAGGCTAACAGTCAAGATGTAAATTGTCTAAATGCAAAAAATAAATAAATAAATAAAAAATAATGGTAAATTACTACTGTAGAGTTTAATTTTTATCTATATACATTGTTGCTTTCCTATTCAGTTCTTCTAATGGTATTTTAACTTTTCCATAGGAAATTTGGAACATGGGAATTTTCGATAGAGAATTTTGAGACCTCTGTTCTGTGGTCATATAATTCTAGAATGTCATTCAGATTTTTCTTAAACTCAAGGTATGTAAGATTTAGAAAGTGATTCTCTAAAAACCACCATGTATTTCTTTTTCACGTTAAATTTCACAAACAAAGAAAGGAAAATTCCATAAAATCAAAATGCAGTATGTGCCTTTACAAGATTAATTAACAAATTGCATTTTCCTTTGACAAAGCATGTATAAATAAAATATAGTCATTAAAGAGAACTCTAGCTTTTCATCCCCTTACCGGGGAATTAGCAAACTTAATAGTTCATATGTAAAATGGATAATAATCAAAGGAAAACTTTCCCCAACATATCTAAAGTATAATATCTGAATTGACATTTTTCCATAAGAGGATGTGGCATTATGAGAGTCAGTGTCTTGAGAAGGTTGATTTTTGTACCTCTTTCACTCCAGGAAGCCATATTCAACTGCATGGGCAGTCTCTTGTCCATCACACAGTGACATTTTATTGCAGGTTTTATGAGCTTGTATCAGAAAATTCATTTTTATGTAGGACCTCATTGAACTGTTAGATAAATGAAATTGCATTAATATTGATACAAATATCTAGAAACTTCATATTATATCTTCATTTAAGTTAAATTTATTGAAGTATAATTTTGCATACAGTAAAATTAAACCTTGTTATATGTACAATTCTATGAGCTTTGGCAAATGTATACAATCTTTTAACGAACGAAATAATACAAACATAGATTACTTTCATCACTTCATAATTTTCCTTTATTCCTCAAACAAGTCTTCCTGGCAAACTATGATGTAATTTTTATCCACATAATTTTACATAAAATTGGTATAAGTGGAAAGTGTAGTATGAAGCCTTTTATGTGAAGCTTCTTTTTGCAACATAATGCTTTTGCAATTTATTCATTTTATTTCTTTCCAGGAAAGGTCTGTAGATTTTAATAGAATTATTAATACCTTCCAGTGGGTTATCCTGGTAGCTAAGAGTGACAGTATAATTGATACATGACTGGGCCAGTAGGCGTTTCATTTCAATACTTTAGGAATTTTAGTTTTGCATGTATGGCTAGTTTACTCCTTTTTATTACTTAATAGTAGTATTTTTCAATATATATGTACCACAAATCTTCATTCAGTTGAGAATGTGAATAGTTTCCAGTTTATATGATATTAAACAAAATTCTTAGAAAGCTGTATGTATATTTTTATTTCACTTAGATAAGTAACTAAGAGTGGGATTACTATGTTGTATAGTAAATATATTATTAGATATATTTTTATGGTAAGTATATGGTTGTGTGTTAAGAATATGATTACATTTAAACTCACTTGTTTTCTTAAGTAGTTGTACAACTTTGCATTCCTACCAGAATTATGTAAGAATGCCAAATGCTCTGAATCTTGAGCAGCACTATGTATTAATACTTTTTATTGTTATGTACTTCAATCAATGACTATTAATGTTGAAGAATTTTGGTGTACTTATTTGGCATCAATATCTCTTCTATGATAAAATGATCATTGAAATATAATACATATTTTATATTTTTTCTTATTATTGAGTAGTGAAAAATGTTAATGTATTCTGGATACAAGTTCTTTATCAGATATGTTTTCCAAATACCTGAATATATTGCTTATCTATTGATTTTCTCAACAGTATCATCTACAGAGAAAATGCTAATTTTGATGACATTAAATTTATTATTTTTAAAATGACTTGTGTCAGTGTCTTGGCTAAAAAAAAAATTGTTAACCCAAATCTACAAAAAATTATTCCCTATATTTTACTCGAGATAATTGCATTTTGGGCTTTACATTTAGGTCTATGATTCATTTTAAATTAATTACTGTATATGGTGTGAAGTTTGGGTGAGGTCAAGTATTTATTCATTCACATATCTATCTATTATCTATCTATTTGTATATGGATGTGTAATTGTCCCAGATGAATGAATGAATGAACAAACACGTTCTCCATGCATGGCAAGCCTTTAGTCTGCATGGGATAAATGTTGTGGCATTAAGAACTTTGACAATGGCGTTTTGCTTCACGGGTTTACAGACTAACTCTTCCATTCACGTGAGCCCCCTTGGGCCATTTTCTTAAAATCTCTGCCCCTAATTTTACTGCCCATTAAACAAAGTTAATAGTAGTACTTTCCTGAGTAGGTTATTACATGTAAAAGGTTAATTAATGCATGAAATGAACTAGGGATGGGGCACATTAAAGTAGCTCATTAAATACCTTTAATTATTGTATTTAAGGGTCTATGCATTATAAGAAGAATGTATCATCAAATATATTCCCAATAAAAATATTTAGAGGAATGTTCTTATATGTTGCAGATGCAGAAGGCACAGGTAGGATAAATAGCTAACGATATCACATAGCATGTGGAGTGGCGGAGCCAAGATTTCTGGAGCCACTAATCTTTTCTTTCTTTTTAAATTAAGACATCATTTACATACTATAAAATTCACCATTTAAAAGTTTACAATTCAGCAGTTTTTAGTGTATTTGCAAAGTTATGCAATCACCACCACTATATAACTCCATAACATTTTCATCATCCCCAAAAGTAACCCCATACATGCTAGCAATTACTCCTCACTCACCACTACCCCTAGATCATGGTTAAATTAATCTTTTCTGTTTCTTTGAATTTACCAATTCCAGATTTTTAATATATATGAAATCATACAGCATGTGTGCTTTTGTGACTGAATTCTTTCACTTTGCATAATGTTTTCAAGGTTCATCCACATGGCAGCATGTGTTAGCATTTCATTCCTTTTCATGGGTATATAATATTCTATTACAAGTGTGTGCCACACGCTGTGTATGCATTCATAAGTTGATGAGCATTTGGGTTATTCCTACTTTTAGTTATTATGCTTAAGGCTGCTATGAACATCCATGTACCAGTTTCCACATGGACGTATAGTTTCAGTTTTCTTGTACTATACTTAGGAGTGAAATTGCCAAACCATATAGTAACTCTATATTTAAGTTTTTGCTGAACTGCCAAACTGTCTTCCAAAGTGGCTGTGTCATTTACATTCCCACCAACAATGTTTGAAGGGATCCAATTCCTTCAGATTCTCCTAACACTTGCTGTTTCTCATCTGTTTTATTATAGCCATCTCACTTACTGTGAAGTATTTCATTTTGGTTTTCATTCACATTTCCCAAATGTCTAATTGTGTTGAGCATCCTTATGTGTTTATTGACCATTTGTACATTTTTGAGAAATATTTATTCAAGTCCTTTGCTCAAAATTTAATTGGATTTTTTGTCCTTTTATTCTTAGATCAAAACATCCTTAGAAACTAGACTCTTACCAGACATGTAAGTTGCAAATACTTTCACCCATTCTGTGGATTGCATTGTCACTTTATTGATAATGTCTTTTGAAGCACAAGGTTTTTATTTTGATGAAGTCTAGTTTATCTATTATTTTCTGTTACTGTTCCTGCTTTCTGTGCACATCTAAGCATCTAGTGCCCTATCCAAGGTCATAAAGATTATTCTTTATGTTTTTGCACTTACATTTAAGCTGTTAATACATTTTTAGTTAATTTCTATGTATGGTGTGAAATAGAAGTCCAATTTCATTTTTTTGTATGAGAACATCCAGTTGTTCTAAATCATTTAATAGGACTATTCTTTTCCTATTGAATTGTTTTGGAACCTTTGTGAAAAACTAATTTTCAACGAACATCCAAAGTTCAGTCTGGACTCTTATTTCTATGGATTTATATCTTTATCCTTATACCTGTACTACACTGTATTGATTATTGTAGGTCTGTATGTAGTAAATTTTGAAATCAGGAAGTAAGTATGACTTCTTCAACTTTCTTCTATTTTTAAAAGATTGTTTTGGTTGTTTAGATTCTTTGCATTTCTATATAAATTTTAAAATCTCCTCTTAAGTTTCTATAAAAAAAGACCTCTGGGATGTTGATAGGGATTGTAATAAATCTATAGATCAATAAGGGACGTTTACCTATCTTAAAAATATTAAGATTTCCACTCCATCAGAATAGTAAACCTTTCCATTTATTTAGGTCTTCTTCAATTGCCTTCAACAATGTTGATTACTGTTTTCATTTTTGCTTACTGAATAATTCTGCACGGACTACATTCTTTTTCATATGTGGCCACTTAAGTCTATGCTCAGTAGCTTAGCTGTCAGTTAATTATTAGACAGAAATTTTGAAACCAGTAGTATCCTAAATGGTCTCCTAGCCTTTGCCAACGTGCTTTGCATATTCCTTGGAGCTTGTCTTCAACACTCAGCCAGATGTTTGACAATGCCATTTAACCCTTATTTCCTGCATATATAAACAGTCAAGGTCAGCCGGAGGAGAGAGCTTAGGATTTTCTTGGCATGTTCTAAGCATGTACAGAGCCTTCTCATGCACACAGTCCTGTGCATGTATGTGGCCATATATATTCTCAGGAATATATCAGAGCTTTTTAAAGCTCATACAGATATCTCATCCCCCAGATGTTAGTTTGGCATTAGTCTACTGTTTGGTCCAACTGTTACCTATACCGTCAGGAAGCTGCAAAGGTAAACAATTGCCTCTAAATATTTTTGGAAAATGGCCCTGGAAAAAAGGCTTTTTGTACTGAGTGACTTCCAAATCAGAGCAAATAAAAATAGTCTTGCAAATGAGATCTTCTAGGGAACCAACAGACAAGTAAAATAATAGCAATCTTTTGGGAATGCAGCCATGAAGGACATCTAACCTTTTTCTGCCACTTCTGATGGTTGCTAGGCTGATGTTTGCAGGTCGTTGGTTTTCAAGGCTACCACAGAAGCAGTGAAAGTGGAGTGGGAATGGGGAAAGATAAAATATGACAAATCTCATAGTTCTTACCAAGATATGGAAATTTTTCTTGACTAAATTCTCCCCATGTTATGAAAAGTATTTGGTTTATTTTCAGAGTTCTGAAAATATTGATTCTGATAATTTTACCAATTTCCAAATTGATTTTATTGATGACAAATTTTAGAATTCTTTAATTCACCATTTTTACTAACATCAACCTCTCAACCAGTATACCTACCATCTAAAATATAGAATTTCTAAAATACCTAAGGTACAAGGACACACACACTAACTTTGACATGAAAACTTTAAGCTTTGATTCTTGATACCAGAGTTATAGAAAATCCTCAATCTGGACAATCCCTCACCTGTCTGGAAAGTAAGAATATAGGACGCTATCATCATAGGGAGCATGGCTCTTGCTCCCCTAAGATTCACTGAAAAATCACTGACATGAGGCAGATTGATACTAATTTATTTAACATGTATACACAGGGAGCCTTCAGAATGAAGCCCCAAAGATACAGGAGAAATGGTCCATTTTTCTACTTAGGTTCAACAAAGTATGGATAGCAGTGTAGAAATATGATTGGACAAAAAGGTTATGCTCTAATGCTAGCACACTTGAGTGGGGAAATCCAGCAAGGCCTGATTCTCTAGATTCTTCTGGGCCTCTCTGAGCATACATTTCTTCTTTCTGGGTGTGGGGCATGGCCTTTTATGACTTAGGCAGGGTTCTTATGGCCTAGAGTCAAGCAAGGTAGATCAGATAATTACTTTGTGGCCAGTTTTCATAGAATAATATTTGGGTTTTATGGCTAGCTTGGGAGGAGGGGTTCTGGCTTTTATAACCCAACTGGGGAAAGTGGGATTCTAGTTTCTATGGCTAGCGTCGGGAAAGAATGGGACTGAGTGGCAGGAGGATAGGAGAGGGCTAGAGAACTTTTGCTTCCAATGCCTTCATTTTGGTATATGGTTTTCTGGGCCCCATCACCATGAATGTGTTTTTCTGTCTTGAAATAATACAAATCTGACTTTTAACCTAGGAATATATCCATTTTTCTTTTTTGTTTGACAAGAATGTATGGAACTTTGACCATTGCCTTGGATGTAGAAATCAAGGAGAATTTTTTTTTCATACCATAAAGATAAAAATCCAAATGTACAAAATTATAACTTTTCATGAACCCATTAAACAACAACATAAGACATTATTTATAAAGTAGACAGGTTTATTCTATTACTGGAGGCATATACATTTTAAAATATCACTTTATTAACACTTTAAAAGAACTCTAAGAAATGAAAACTCTGGGTTTAAGTCCTTCGTCTAACATTGCAAGTCACATAAACTTTCTGGGCTTCAGTTTATGCTTAAAATAACACACTATACAATCAACACTTGGACTACCTAATTCCATTAATTTAAAATGTAATTGTATTTAATCTGATTGACTGTAAAGTATTTAAGCAATACTTCAGCTTTCTAATTTCAAGCATTTTATTCAAGAGGATTTGTTGGAAGCGTGCACTTTGAAATAAACATGAAATAATTCATATGAGTTATTGAATTCCTACACATATGAATTAATAAACCTTTATTATAAAGCATGGATCTTGATGAAGCAGCCATATAATAAAACACTTGTCTCAATAAGATATCAATTTCATTTATGGAAGGTGTGTTTCTGAGGAATAATAAGTTGTTGAGATTCTTGCATTCAGCATACCTAAAAGTTTACTACATGTTTCAGTCAAAAAGAAAAATAATAATTTTAAGTTCCTGATATTGTCAGGAGTAGAGATCAACTCATTTGTTTCAATAACTTGTTTGGTTTATTACAACATGTAAATCTCATATGTTGTTTAAAATCTATATATGCATACTGTTAAGTCACAATTTTAAGCCTAGATCTAGCAATAATAACTATTAAGTTATTAATAGAAATGCTTTATTTATTTATTTATTTTTAAATTGTATTTTAATAGATTTAGGAATACAAATGGTATTTTGTTACATGGATGAATGGTATAGTGAAGAAATCTAGGTTTCTACTGTACCCATCACCTGAATAATGTAGGTTGTGCCAAAAGGTAATTTTTCATCCTTCACTCCCCTACCACCCACCTCCTGCTGAGTCCCCAACGTACATTTTATGTCACTCTGTATGACCAGCATACCCATTGCTTAGCTCCCACTTATAAGTGAGAACATGTGGTGTTTGCATTTTGTTCCTGAGTCACTTCACTTAGGATAATGGCCTCCAGTTCTATCCAAGTTGATGCAAAAGACATTATTTCATTTTTCATAGCTGAGTAATATTCCATGGTGTGTGTGTGTGTGTGTGTGTGTGTGTGTGTATACGCACACCCTGCATTTTCGTTATGCACTCAACAGTTAATGGGCACTTAAGTTTATTCCATATCTTTGCAGTTGTAAATTGTACTGTGATAGACATGAGTGAAGGTGTCATTTTTATAAAATAACCTTTTTTTTTGGAGTAGATAACTAGTAGTGGGATTATAAGATCAAATGGTAGATCTATTTTTAGTTCTTTGAGAAATCTCTGTACTCTTTCCATGGAGGTTATACTAATTTACGTGCCAACAACAACATATAAGCATTCCTTTGTACCACATCCACATTAGCATATATTGCTTTTTGACTTTTTAAGATTGGCCATTCTGACAGGGGCAAGGTGGTATCTCATTGTGATTTTAATTTGCATTTCCCTGATGACTAGTGAGGTTGAGAATTTTTTCATATGTTCATTGGCCATTTTTTTCTCTTCTTTTGAAAAATATTTGTTCATGTCTTCTGCCCACTTTCTAACGGGGTTATTTGTTATTTTTCTTGCTGATTTGTTTGAGTTCCTTATAGATTCTGTATAACAGTCCTTTGTCATATGTATAGGTTGTGGATATTTTCTCCCATTCCATAGGTTGTCTATTTACTCTATGGATTATTTATTTTGCTGTGCAGAAACATTTTAGTTTAATTAAGTCTCATTTATTTATTTTTATTTTTGTTTTATTTGCTTTTGCAGTCTTAGTCATAAATTTTTTTATGTAGGCCAATGCTGATGATAGTTTTTCTTAGGTTTTCTTCCAATATTTTATGGTTTCAGGTCTTACATTTAAGTCTTTAATCCATCTTGACTTAATGTTTATGTATGTTGAAAGATAGTGATCTAGTTTTATTCTTCCTCATAAGGCTAACCAATTTTCCCAGCACCATTTATTACACAGAGTTTCTTTTCTCCCAATAGTGTGTATATATTTATGGGGTAAAATGTGATATTTTGATCTATGTATACATTGTAGAGAGATTCAATCAAGCTAATTACCTATCCATTACTTCACCATCTACTTTTTTGTGTGTGAAAACATTAAAAATCTATTCTTTTGGCAGATTTAAATTATATAATACATTGTTATTAACTGTGGTCACCAAGTAGAGCAAAACGTCACTAAATCTTATTGTTCCAGTCTAACTGAAACTTTGTACCCTTTGACCAATACTCACTGTTTATAACATTCTGAAAACTTTCTATCTGCATATTTATATTTATGTAAAAAGTTTAAAATTACTTCAAAATCCTATGAGGAGTGTTAGCATTTTTGCAGGGAAAATTTTGTTGGGAAAAAATAATAAATAGGTCTGAGCTCAGCCTAATTTGTGTTGAATATTGCTATAATGTTGTTAATAGTACCACACATCATATGCAGTTGCAAATACAAATCAAAAGGATCCATAATGTTAATACTGAAATACAAAAAAAAGGGTAAATATTTAAAATAAATTTATATATAAATTCAAAAATATTTAAAATGCATATATCACTTTGAAAGATTTATATATTAATACATTATTTATATGCATTATGTATATGTGTGACTTTATGTGTGCATGTGTTTATTCATCTTCTATATATATTGTATATGTAATAGATGAATATATGATAGTATATATATAGTAGATGAATATATGGATATATAAGATGCTGATGTTTTAATCTTCTTCTTCAAAGTCTGAATCAATGCTATTTGGAAAGGTCAAAATAAAAAAAAAAAAACACTTTTGTTTTTCCATTTGTGTGTTTCTGTGGAGTAGCTAGGGGATTTCATCATTGATCCCTATTTCTGTGACTATTAACTTCTCTGCCCATGTCATGGCAAGGAGGCAAATTAGAAAAAGAAATATGCCAGAGGGAATTAGAAAACTGTCGGAGTAACTGTGGAGAAAAAAATCTAATATTTTTTTAGTTGTATATCTACAATTTAATCTCATGACTTCTGTATTTTCATCATGGCTTTATACCATGTTGAATTCAAGAAAATATCCCAAAGTAACTTGCATATGCATCAAGCATGATCATCTAACTTGTGTGTGTATTTGTGTTGTGTGTTGTTATTCTGTACATGAGTCTTTATATGTCGTGCAGTAACGTTTGGGATGGACTTGAATTGAACATGGCATGGTTTTAAAGGAGGCTTTATTGAGAAAAGAAAACTCACAAATTGACGGCCAGTGAAGAGAAGAGTTAAGGCACAGGTCCCCCTGTTCTCTTTTCATCCCACATCTTAGTGCCAGGGTAAAGGTAGACTTTCAGTTTGGTTGTTTATTCTAGTGCAGGGACCATCCCCACACATATTGTTCCATAAGTTCCATATTGTTTATGGCACAAGCATGAAAGCAATTTTGCTAAGAGCAGTGCAAATTAAACTGCTTGACACCTATCAGTCTAATTATAGTGTGACTATTTTTTAACACTTTTCTGGTACAACGGCTGCTCTGTCTCTGGGAATTTGGGGCAACATTGGATGTTAGAGCTCCATTCAAGATGAGTAGTGTAAATAGTATGGGGTTAACCAAAAATTCCATGCAAAATGATCTTTCTTGTAGCCTCTGCTGGAAAGAGAAGGGATTCCCTAAGTACTGGATAGCTCATTTTCCAGGTAACTTAGAGTGAGCACTGAGGGTCATGTTAGACCATTCCATTTATTGAATTACTCTGAATCTGTTTCTTCTGTCAATCAAATTCAATATTTCAATTGACACAAAAAATTGAACAATTTTTGTTTCCACTTTATTTTCCTTTTAGAAACTGACCTAGTTAAATGGTGACTGCCACTAATGTCAGTCAAAGACATCAGATTTTTGATAGGGCTAGTGGGTCATGCCATTTCATTTAGAGTTTACTCTCCATGGTGTATGCAATTGTTTTGAATGACATGGTAAAGTTGTTTTTCAACCCTAAGATATTAAAGATCAAATA
Organism: Varecia variegata; assembly: GCA_028533085.1. NCBI lineage: Eukaryota > Metazoa > Chordata > Mammalia > Primates > Lemuridae > Varecia > Varecia variegata. Next base: position 45,413,093 of record CM052445.1, on the reverse strand, counting down.
AAAAAGTCTAGTTGTCAGTAAAAATTTTATATTGAAAAGTGTCATGGTTGAAAATAACTTAGATGCATTGAAGTATCTTTTTGAAATTACAAGATTCACAGAAGGTCTGATTCAGTTTTACTGCAATAAGCCAAAAAGTTGGTCATATTTCCTATGCAGTGATTTTTTTTTTTGTAAGGTATCTCACAAAAGTTTTACCTTCATGACATGCAAGACATATTTGTCCTTGGTCCCTATTAAGTTTTGAAAGAGATGGTGGATTTTGAAATATTTTTTAACTGTAGTTTAAATTTAATTATGTATATGTGTGTCTTATAACTATGTGTGTATGTATGTTTATTCATCTTCTATATAGTTTAAACAAAATTAGAGACATTTAATAATATAATTTATTCACAGTCAGATAATTGACAAAAAAAGCCCTTTTTATTCTAATTTTGTTTCGTCCTTCAAACTAGGTTTCTGCCCTCTAATTTTTACTGTGAAGAAAAAATCATCTGGGGTCATTCCTTTCTTTGCCGCTCTGTCCTGTCACCACTGCTCTAACTCAAACTTGCTATTTTCCTGACTGTTTAATTTTGAGGCTTAGTTGTAATTATTTCCCTGGTACACATATTTATGGATATTTCATGCTTATAGTAATATCTTCCATTTCCATGACTGTCTGCATTTTTTTTTCATTTGAATCTTTCTGGGAAATTGAACCTCCACACAGAAAGTCCTTCTGATAAATCTGTCGCTATAATTCTCACCCTTATTGAACCAATGATTGGCAGTTTATAGAGGCTGGGCAAACATAACATCCATGCATACATAGGGTTTTATCAAGGGTAATGGTATACAGGGAAAAACATTCAGAGTCCTCACACGGGGATTGGAGTGAATTCAGGAAGAAAGAGAATCTTTCATACTCTTAGAGTTTTAAAGAGCATATACGTTTGGATTTAGTATATATGTTCTCTACTAGGTGTTAAAAGTCTTCAAAAAATTCAGATACATGGGAAGGGAAGAATTTCTCAACTGTAAATTCTGCCTTATCTGAGGAAGGGTAAAACACTGTATCTTAAATCTCCATTAAAATAATAGGACTTAAGTTCCTGCTCCTTGAAATTGAACTTTCATGCTTTGATCATCATACTGTGTGGAACTTCTAACACTAGGATATTGCACACAGCTTTGATTTTCAGATTCTGGAGACAGCTCAAGGTGAGTTACCTGGGGAGGGGGAACTATTTCCCAATTACAATGAAGTCTAGTTCAACCTATTTTAATATGGTGGGCACCCACAGTCAAAGTCATTAAAACTTCAAAGCAGAATATCAATGCTAGTTGGTGAGCACTGGCATTGCTCTTTCTTAATAAAAAATAATAGAAATGGTGGGAAAAAATAGGAGTAATCCATAAAAGCTCTGGAAAACAGAAAAGGACAATACTATCAAAAATAAATTATATAAAATTTTGAGACCCTATAAAGGGCAGAATAGAACAATCATAATAGAATATGTAATAACCAAAGACTGGCAAATCACAGAGCCATTGCAGAGGTAAGATCATTCTTCACCATCTCAGAATGGCTTACAGCTTAGAATCAATAATTACAGGGAATCTGGTTAAGACAGGTCAGTACTCAAAGTAATTATTTAAAGCAAATATTTTCAGTTCATTTGGGGCATACATGGTGACCTTATGCAAGATATTAATTATATATTTTTTTTAGTTTTGAAACCACCCTTTACAAATTAATATAGGGGTGCAAGATGAGAACTGTGGTAAGGACCTAAACTCTGCAAAGGCACAGGTAGAGCTAACAATAATGATAACAACCAGTCACTGTCCCTAGTTTGCTTTCCTATAATTGCTACTCTGGAGTCACATAGCTGATGTTCATAAAAATTCTTAATTTTCTCCATGCATAACATCACTTTCATGAAGCCTAAGGCTAGTTTTTGAGGTATCTTCCTGGCCCTGCATTCTGGTGGACTGTCTGACCCACCCAGACCAGTGGCCCATAACTAGGAACTGACTCAACTGGTATTGCGACCCCCATCCAAGAACTGACTCAGTAAAGAAGAGATTTTCTACACCCCTATCGTTCTGCCCCAAACCCAGCCAATTAGCAGACACAATTTCCTAGCCTTTTGCCCACCAAACTATCTTTAAAAACCCTTTTTCTCAAATTTTCGGGGAGATGGATTTGAGAAATTCCTCCCATCTCCTCGAGTGGTGCCTACGACATCAAACCCTTTCTCTTCTGCAACACCTGCTGTCTCCGTGTATTGGCTTCCTCTTGAGCACTGGGCAATGAACCTGGTTGGGCAGTAACAGTGTTTTTGAGTTTATATTAACAAGTAAACGTTTTCTAACCAAAGTGGTGATGTGCCTAGGAGAATTGGAGTTTAAGACAAGATGTAATTTAAGCAGAACTCAGACTAAAAGTAACTGCGGAAAACAACACAAAGATGCTTTTAAAAAATCAATAACATAATGGATGCTTCAACCAGAATGAAAAAAAAAAGGCAAAATATTCTCAAAGTTTTACACTTACAGTTCTGTGTATTGCCTGCCTCTTGATTCTACATTTTATTTACATGAAAGCTGACCTGATAAAATCCCGTGCCCTTTAATTTAAACCCCACATTAAAATGAATGGTTACTACACACAAAAAAATACCCATTTAATGAAGAAAAACTGTAAGTCAGTTATTATAATTGATATAGAATTTGATTAATAGTAAGGAGATAAAACAGGACTAGTCAGTTTTAATTTTGAAAGTCTAAGAAAAGGAATACAAAAGATAAATAGCTTGGAATAAGAATGAAGATGAACAACTTGAACAACTGGCATTGACGGAGGGAGGAAGAGTGTGACTGAAAATGCAATAAATGTAAGAAACCTTCTGAAATGTGAAATTTGTGTTCATGGAGAGATTTTTAAACAAGCAAATATGAGGAAAGAATATGATAAATAATAATTGCAAACAAAATAAAAATAAGTAATTAGAATAGATGAATAATGTGAAGGCTTTAGACAAACTTAATATTTTGAAAGTGAACTTGGAACAGAATCAGAAATGTAAAACATTAGTGTAATAAATTCAAAAGAAGAATTCTTGAGAAAAAAATAAGAAGGCATTAGATATGGAAGATAGGTCCTGGAAAGATAATATTCAAATAATAGGATATTCAGAAGGAAGAATAGAGCAGAGAAAACTAAAAATATATCACATTTTAGTTGTGAAAAAAATTAACCTTATGATTGAATTTGAAAAATTATTTCTGAAAGAAAATGATGAAAAAAGGACATACTTCAAAATATAAATATCTTATTTTTTGGTTAGCTCAGTTGGTTAGAGCGTGGTGCTAATATCTTATTTTAAAAATGAATAAAATGTGGATTGGAAAAATCAACATTGTTAAAATGTCTATACTTCCCAAAG
>CM052445.1:45399011-45409156 GCA_028533085.1 Varecia variegata | reverse complement strand
CGCATACTATTTAAATAGTACTTTAGATACTAGAAACTCCTACAAGTTAGGCTGTGGTATAATATGAAATAGGTTTGTTTTTTATCTCTGGTTCCTGACACAGCGCTCCTAAAACCCTTAGAATTTCCTGAGTGAAAGGAGTGTCTTTGATTATTCTTAACTAACGCCTATACAGGGTAGGGCCCCAATATAGCCTCAGGATGGAACTGCTCAACAGAAAAAACAAGTGGTTAAAGGCTTGGATCTTTCAGGCCCACCCACTGACCTTTAGCAAAAGGGTGGTGTGCTAAACATTAAAGCTCTATAATAACTCTTGAACAATGATATTTGATAGGCTTCCAGGTTGGTCGAACTCACCCAGGTGCTGGAAGGGTGGTGCACTCAAACTCCACAGAAACAGAAGCTCCTGTGCTCGGGACCTTTCCGGACTTCACCCGATATACTTCTTCATTGGCCTGTTCATCTGTATCTTTTATAATATCCTTTACACTAAACAGGTAAATGTAAGCAAAGTGTTTCCCTGAGTTCTGTGAGCGATTCTAGCAAACTATAAAACCTGAGAAGGGAGTCGTGGGAATACTGATTTAAAGCCAGTTGGTCAGAACTACAAGAGGCCGGGATTTGCAATTGTTGTTTGAAATGGGGACAATCTTGTAGGACTGAGTCTTCAACTTCTGGGATCTGGTATTAACTCCAGGTAGATAGTGTCTGAATTGAAGTGAATTATAGGACACCAAGCTGGTGGTATGAGAGAGTTCGTTGGTGTGGGAGGAAAAGAAAGCCTTGCACATCTGGGTCAGAAGTGTTCTGTGTTGAATGTGAGTATAGAGAAAAAAAGTTTGATTTTTTTCTTTACATAGGAATATCAAGTTCCCTTTCAGATATGCACATATAATCTGTACAGATGCATGTATCATTGAAAGGACTTAACGATCATTAGAAAAATGATGAAAAGAGAACCATATTGATAATAAATATGAAAAAAAAAGAGAACCATATTGATAATAAATATGAAAAAAAAAACCTTTGTACTTATCCAGAATTGGAAAGGAAAAGATCAAAGATAAAAATGTAAAATTGGAATGTCATCAAATTTTGTTTTTAGAAGTCAATACAGAAAACAATGGAACAATGTCAGATATTTTGACAGAGCACAACTATGACCTACTAATTTTATCTATGCAAAAAGTTACATATAACATAATAATAACATGAACATTTTACATATTATATATAATATTATAATAATATGAACATTTACTATGTGCCAGGCACTAGAACTGATATCTTGTATTTTTCTTTGTTAACCCTACAAGGAGCCCCATGAGATGTGTCATTTTCTTCCCTTACTTTAACTGTGAAAATAAAGAAAGAAAAGATTATATCAATGCTTAAAAAGTTCTTAGTTTGCTCAAAGCATCTTAGTTTGGAATTGATTGATCTGGTATTTGAATACTGCCCTAACTAAATATAAATCCACCTTTAACAACCACTATAGTTAGTTGGTAGAATGGCTTCACAAAGACTTCCAGTTATTCTCATAATTGAAAATTAGATATTAGAAATAGATTTAAATATCTACTACCTCCAAAAAGATGTAAATAAAAATGATGGCTTTGTGAATAAGAATAATATGCTATTTGTGTGATTATGTTTTCATATAACTCATATAACAAATATAAATATTTATGGTTTTCACACAGCAAAATGAAAATCTGTAATTTCCTTGTATTCTTTCTTGGACACACAAAGTGATCTTAGAAAGTTGCTATACCACCACTAACTACAGAGTTTCCACACATATATTTTATTATCCTCACTTTAAGCATAAGGAAAATGAAGGACAGAGAGCATTAGTATCTCTTCTCCACACACAATTATTAATGGTAGTAGAGCTATCATTTGAATCCATGCACTGTGACTCCAGAGCTCCAGCTCCAGATCAGAATAAGAAAAGAGAGAAAATAGTAAAGCACAGACACATAAACAATGTTAAAAGTATTCTTTCCAAAGAGCAAATCAGTATTAGTAAACAAAATAATTATGAAGCATCCAATTCTCTTACTAAAAATAAGGTATTTGATATCAAAACATAGAAACAATGTGTTTATAAAAGTCATTCCTAAAGTTGATGGAGAGAGATGGATTTAATTTGAGGGCATGGCATGCTCTCAAGCTTGCTATAGCTGAACATGTATAAATAAGAATGAACTTAAAGAGACAAAGCAGCAAAAACGTGAAAATAACAGAAGGCATTAGTTGAAATGCTTTTTATGATTTTGTGAACCACCGAGCTTCCTGGGCTCTCCCCTCACTACACATTCTATGCACATTGTTTTAGAAAATAGTTATCTGATAGAACAATAGCATATGTCTGTTGTTTAATATCTAATTTAGAGAGTATATAGGTAGACAGAAGCAATAATATCTAATTTAGAGATCACATGAGTACTTAGCAGCAGCTGGGTTTTCCATGTGTACTGCCATTCTGCTCTCAAATTGTTCAAAAATTGCTGAGGTGGTAAGTATGAGAGAGTACACATAGTTGTGACTAAAGCACAGTTGTTCAATTTAAATGATGTGGGCACACATCTATGCTAATGGCACTCTTTCAAGGAGAGAGGAGAGAGAGAGAGAAAGAAAAAAAGAGTAATTGCTTAGAGATTACTTATCCCACGTCTTAGGAAACCACCTGTTCCCAATCAGGTCTGACTGGAAGAGCAGAGCTTCCAAGGTTGAAATTTCAGTCCATTTTGGAGCTCTACTACTCTTTAAAATAAATTCTAGACCTGATTCTCCTTTTTGTGCTCCATCTACCATTGATGCTAGCCAGCCAGTTTGTGGATCAGTTCTCGAATCCTATTTTTTAAACTGGTTTCTCAGACCACCTGTGGCACCAATAGTCTTGGGCCAGAGCCTCTGGGTCAGAGTCTCTGACATGAAGCTTTGCATCCAGGAAGTTTACTGCATGGTCCCTTGACATCAAAAATTATAAGCAGTGATAGCAGTCGAACTAGACAGAGTGAGAACACTACCAAGCAGTTGTAGCAGAGTCCTGCCTTGAAGCACCCAGACTAGGCCTGCATAAATCCATAATGACCAGCCATTAGATGGTGGTGACCCTGGAAACAGATGACATCAGGTGAGGCAGCTCTCTCTTTGACTCTCAGACTCAGCTGAGAGTCAACATTCACCAAAACTCCAGAACCTGAGATCACAAGGGTCTCATCTCTGAAAGTGTGGGAGTTCATGCAGCATAAGTATGTAGTAGAGTAATTATATACAACCAATTTTAAATTCCAGAACTATTTTACACTTTTCTCTTGGTTCCAAGGGAGAGATTTTTCCTGCTTTTTGTTTTGTGTATGATTTTATAAATGTGTGTGTGTGTAATTGTGTTATACAGATGGCCATTGAATTAAGAAGGTTCAATTTAGGATTTTTTGGCTTTATGATGGAGGCAAAAAACTATACTTTGAGTACCCATACAACCATTCTCTTTTTCATTCTCAGTATAGTATTCAATAAATTACATGAGAAATTACATGAGAAATTCAACACTTCATTATAAAATAGGCTTTATGTTTTCATATGATTATGAAACATATGAAATTTAGATTATTTTGTCCAACTATAGACTAAGGTAAGTATTCTGAGCATGTTTAAGGTAGGCTAGGGTAAGCTATGCTTGGTAGGTTGGGTGTATTAAATGCATTTTTGACTTACGATTATTTTTAAATTAGGATGTTTATTGGGATGCAACCCCATTGTAAATTGAGGAGTATCTCTATATGTTTAGGACAAGTATCCACACACTTACAAAACAATTTAACTTATACGCATTTTTGTAGTCCAAAGATAGCTTTATTTAGAAGACCTCTACCTAAGACTTCATATGAAGTCGGTGTATTCCTTTCCGCTGGCATCCCAATAAGAAATTGCACCATTACAACATGTCTAGGACTTTTTGTGCACCATCTACCATTGATGCTAGCCAGCCAGCGGGTGATCCAATTTCCAAATCCTATTCTTCAAACTGCCTCCTCAGACTACTTCTGGCACCAATAGTCTTGTGTCAGGGCCTCTGGGCCAGAGTCTCTAATATGAAGATTTGCGTCGAGGAAGTTTATTGCATGATCCCTTGATATCAAAAGTAATAGGCAGTGATAGCAGTGGAACAATCAAGATGGAGGAATGAAGGCACTTGGGCTAGCAATGCAAATATACAAATATGGGAAGAACATGACTGGCAGAGGAGAGGGCGGGTGGCTGAGTCTGTGATTGCTACTCCTACCAGAGACTTAAATGCACTGATTGTGTACCAGGCCATCCTTGTGTAAGGAGGGCAGCTTTCCCTGTGAAGCCTCCCAGGTAAAGCCTTTGAAATTGCCTACGCTCAGGCCCCCAAAAAATCACACATAGATTTTTTTTTTTTAAATCTGGAGCCATACTCTTCACTTGATATTTGATATTGAGTTTGTACATTTCAATATTGTTCAATAATGTCAAATTTGCTTCCTTAAATCGTGGCTCAAATATTTATACTAAGTTTTAAGTCATTCCATGACAGCAACTCTCTGGTGTCTGAGAGCATCTCCTTTAATAAACTTGTGTTCTTATATGACCACAACCATAATTTAATAAACTTTTTCTCAACTTCCTAAAATAAGCTGTTCTTTTACTGCTTTAAAATATGAATCAGGCACTCATTGCCATTCACTGAAATGCAACTCAATATTTAATTTCAAACACATCATATATTCCAGAGGGAATAATACCTATAGCTTGCACTCTAAAACCAATTTCAATAATTTATTGAGTTTTCTATTTGCCAGCCACAGAAAGCACAAATGAATAAGAAAAAAAAAATAGTTTAGAGAATTAAAGAAAAAGCTTAACCACAAGAACTTTTAAGTTTTGTGGGAATGTAGGTCCTTGAATTTCAGCAAAAGAAACTTCAATTTGTCTTCGTAACAGACTAAAGAAATGATTTACCACCTTTGTGCCCAGATTTTCAATAGAGATGATTAAATTGGCCTGGACTGTATCATATGCATGTAGGAAGTGAAGGTCGGGGTCTGTGCATTCAGGGAAGAAAATTTCCCAACCTGAAATTATGTTATGAAAGATGTGGGAACAAATATATCTGGGCAAACAAAGAATGGCGCCTTGCACAGTTTTGGAATTTGAATCACTAGCTGTGATCTCCATTCTGAGTTAAAACATACAATTACATTAGATATGTATATTTGTTTGCCACACAACATGAAGCAAAATGTATTACTCTGATTTCCTATTACTGCCTCTCTCACCCATTCTCAGCATAGTCCTTCTGGAATCTCTAATGAATTTAATGTCATGTCATATAGTCCAAACAAGAAATATGTGAATGACTTATAAACATTCGTCTATTTTAATGCCAATATTTTATCAGTCTCTACAGTGTTGATTCTTCCTTAAATTATCCTCAGTATATAATATTTTTCCTCCACCCTCAATACTTTGTTCATTATCTTATTCCTGGATAATTGCAATATCCCTACTGCAGTGTTTATATTAATATTTTCTCCTGATGACTTAATGATATTTGTGGAATGAAAAATTGAATATCTTCATTCCCCAGTAATTGCTCTATAAAATACAAAAGCCTTTGCCTAACCACCCTTAATAATATATCAATTTTATGACAGTCCAGGAATATTTCTGTCTACATGATCATTACTAACCACCTCAAATTGCTTGTCAAACATATCATCTAACCATCTTGAACTTGAGTGTGCAAATTAAACTAACTCACAAAATTATTCACTCACATGATTTTAAAATATTTTTCTGACATCTCATTTTTGTGTATTTTTATTCAATTTGCTTTGTTCTTTTTAAAAGTTTTCTCTTTTTTTCATTCATTATTACATAGATTTTTTTTTTGGTTGAGAACATTATATTTTTTTTTTCATTTCTCTAATTGGGGATTAAATTATTATGACCTATTTTTCAGAATTTATTTTCTTCTATATTTTCACCCATAATTTCACTCAGACACCCAAATATTATCCCAAAAACCCAAAACATTTTTTATAGATATATTTTTAGTATGTGTATTTATGTACATACATTTAGTTGTGTGTCTAGATGTGTGTGCGTGTGTGTATGGAATATAATGTATATACCCTTATCATCTTAGACATTTTTAAATATAAAAAATACTTGATCATTTCTTACATTTATTTCCTATATATCATACAAATTCTTGTAGATTTCTCCTCTTACTGAAGTACTTTTTATATAGGTATTTTAAAAACTTGGTTACTATGTTGTTAACTTTATAAAACAGGGTATGTCTCTCATTAATTGCATTTCACACTCTTACTTAAATGATGACTTAGTAATTTTCAAATTCCATATCACAATAACGTCCCTAATACTTTAATATGTACTTAAGTCTCAACATGTCTCTCATACCTTCTAAAACTCCATATATTTTTTTTTGCATTTTTAGCATTACTAAAGGAAAACAAATTTCACTCACATTAAAAATAAAAATAGCTTATATATTCTATCATCAGCAACTCTCCTTGATTCTCCCTCCAGATATGAAGTAATTTTTAACAAAGACAACTTTATCTCACTGCTCTTTCCTAGAATTCCATAAAGTCATTGAATTTCAATGCCTCCAATTTTTCTTCACCAACCATATTTCCCAAAAAGTGAGATTAGTAAATGCAATTCAATCCATAGTTTCACCATCCTTAAAACTTTCCAATAGTGTTTCATTGATCACAGAATTACTCATGGTGGCCATGACTCCTAAGGTATCACAGAATCTAGTCTCTCTGACTTCCTCACCTCTAATCACTTTATCCTTGCTCACAATGTTACAGCCTTTCTGTCAGTTTTGCAGAAGCCAGAAAAAATGCTGTGTGTGTGTGTGTGCATGTGTGTGTGTGTGTGTGTGTGTGTGGGTGTCAGAGAGAGAGAGAGAGAGAGAGAGATTTCCTTCTTTTCTTACACATTTCCAATGACTGAGCATTATTCAGGTCTCTGCCCTATGTCACATATTTAAAGAAGATGCCCCTTTCAATCACAATTTATTAATACCTAAAATGGCCTGAATGCCTGTTGCTTTATACTTAGTTATAATATAGTCCATGCATTTGTCTACTTGTCTGTAAGTTAAATAGCCCATTAGGAATATAAGCTTCATGAACACCAAGGCATTCTTTTTGTGTATTGCTATATCTTTAAAGGACTAAAACATGCTAATAGATGTAGATATCTACATATAGACATAAATAGACATAAAACATAATCTACTGAAAAGAAAATTAGACATAAGCACTGTTCTTTGTCCTTAAAGAAATAAATGACTTTTATTCTTTTTATATAAATATTAACAAATATATAATGTCATTTCATATACAGAAATAAAAGAGTTGCTACTAGTTTTGAGTATGTTGAATATATCCCTATTTATTTTGCAGATAACTTCCTGTAACTTGTGAATTTTTCTGCCCTTCTTATAAAAATATTGCTCAAATAAGGTTGATTTAAATATCAAGTACTTGATCCTGAAACCTTAGACATACATAGAAATATTGTGAAAATCAAAATTAACTCATCAAAATTAAAATGTCAATTTAAAAAAAATTACAGTAATTAGACAGACTATTTATTCCCTGGTGATTTCAACCTGAAGAAAGTACATACCTGTCAATTATCTATTAATTGTGTCATTTTAAATCCAACTATTAATAGAAGGCCCAGTCATGCTATATCTGCTTATTTTCTCATCCCTTAAGAAGACCTAAAGAGTTTAAAACTTGAAACAGATTCATATGCATTAGGTAGGGAAGACTCTATATTTTATTTCTCTTTATAAATTAGAAGCATTGCAGAATATTTAAAAATAAAATAATACTTGTTGCATCTGCAAAATGAAGTTAAACTATACTATCAGAATAATATAGTTCTATTTGAGATTCAAGAGCTTGAAGATTTTTAAGGAGTCAGAAGAGCTACTATAAAGTTAATGGTAAACCAAGTAGACCAAGACCGTTGAACCACTTTCCCCTTGAGAAAATTTAGTGCTTATAGCTTCTTACAAAAAAGAAATCATTTGGACTTTAAAGTAACCAATTTAAAGTATTTAAAAGTTTTATTTTAGTAAGTAAATATTAAATTGAGAGCAAATAAGCTCATTTATCTATTTGATTTTATTGAAGATAAAGATTACATAAATGACATGAAGCAGGAACATGATTTTAAATAGATTTGGTTAAATAATTTGCATTGTGCAAATTCTAGCATTTGTCTCTCTTCCATTTTTAATATAAAGGAGGTCACATTAATAACCTAAATGAGTTCCTTCTTGAATCTACTATATGAAGAAAATCTTTCTTTCCAAAGTATTTTATCTGAGGCCATTTAGAGAAGCAGAATGTTCATAGGATTAGGGATAAGAATTAACTTAGCTTAATCATGGTTTTCCTCTGACTAGCTTTGTACCTTCTAAAATACTATTTAAATATACTCTGGGTTACAGTTTTTCACTTGAAATATTGACATAAATTAATTATCATGACTGCATGTAGCTCATGCAAACATTTAAAAGTTAATAAATTAACTGCAGAATGTTTGCATGATAAAATGTAGATAGAATGAATCCTTAAGACAGCTGCACTCACTTTCTCTATAAGTCATTACAAACAATTTCCCCAAAAGCAAACATAGGTAGTTATGTATATTTATGTCAATATACACTTGCATATTTATTTTAAAATATGCATAATTTTCTGAGTGTTCTGATATTTAAAAATGAATAAACTTAATTATTTATGAAAAAACATTGCATAAAGTGTGATATTCTCATATTCTTCCATTTTATGTTTCACCATTTTCTATTTTGGGATTAAATATGGTCATAATTTTGTAAAATATAGTTGCAAATACAATGTTTCATTGTCTCCATCTTTAAAATCTTTGCCTTATGAATTCAAGTTATTAAAAAATTTTATTTGATATCTGTTATGTAGCTAAAACTAATATTTGGAAAATGACAACTTAAGTATACTCTTTGACTTCACCTATCTAGGGAGATAAAAATCAGCAAATAAAAATTATTATTCTATGTGATAACAATCAGGAATGACTTCTCAGAAGAGGTAACTGAGAAGAATCCTGAAATAATTGGAAAAAACAAGTGTATTTATGATCATCTCAGAGAATAAGGAGAGTAAAGCATTACTTAAACCTCAGAAGTAAGGAGGCATAGAAATCATTGAGAAAAGACACAGTATGAGTCATGTGTAGGTACAGGTGTATGCACGTGTTTCTGTGTGGATGTTGGGAAGGAGATATTAAGTAGTGGAAGGAAAGTATTACTTGGACAATTGAGAAGAAGAAAGTGTCTAAATTGTACACCAATAGTAAAATAGTTAAGTTTTTACAGTAAATGTAAGGTTTTAATTATACCCAATCACTTGAAAATTACATACACAGAAATAAATTAAAGCTCCCTTTCTCTCTCTCTGTCCCCTCTTCCTCTACTATTATCTATATACACAAACATATATACATACACATATATAATTATTTAACATGAATTAATATTTCCCCTAATAAACACTAAAAAAGGACTGACTATGCATGGGCCTTAGTATGAGAGAGAAAAACATATACATACTGTTGATTATTTTCACTGGTGGCATTTGTGACGTGTCCTTTGATTTACAAATTTTTAAGTATGCTGAGGATATTAAGTACAAAGTGAGATCACAACACTCATCTTTTAGACATGTCACTTACAATTCATCTTTTTAGACACATAATGTATAACCCATCCACAAATGAAAAAAAGAAATTAAAGAAAATATAACTTGAATTTTTCTAACGCACATCTGGTTCAAGCAGAAAGGACTGTATTTATTACATGAAGCTAATCAGTTTTTTGCCCTCTAATCATTTCATCAATTACATCCCTTTAAACTTTCTTTATAATAGACAAATATATAGCTCAGGTCTTGCAAAAGATCAAATCACAATGACTATTAAATTTCTGAATGCAACTCCAAAAATTACATGGAATAGAAACCAATTTTAAGTTGTAGCCACTAAATAGTACTTTTATAATTTTTATGTTACAGTTA
>CM052445.1:45369851-45398911 GCA_028533085.1 Varecia variegata | reverse complement strand
AAATCTTAGCAATTGTGAATTGTGCTGCTATAAACATTCGGGTGCAGGTGTCTTTATTATAGAATGACTTATGTTCTTCTGGGTAGATGCCCAATAATGGGATTCCTGGATCCAATGGAAGGTCTACTTGAATCTGTTTAAGGAATCTCCATATTGTTTTCCACAGGGGTTGTACTAGTTTACAGTCCCACCAGCAGTGTATGAGTGTTCCTGTCTCTTTGATTACCTCTCAGTTACCAATTTCTATCATCTATTTTGCTATTAATTGCTAACACTCTAATCTAAAAAGTAGATGTCAGCATAATTTTATGTTTAAAGAATTATGTAGAGGAGAGCTGTCAGTTATTTCAACAGTGCTATCAATAGTTGATAATGGATTTAATACAGCAGCAATGATGGAATTGACTAAAAATTCTATGTTGAATTGAAAACATTGCAGAGTGGTATAATAAGATGATTCTGGAGAGGGTAGGGTCCAATACACATAGAGGATTATCGTGTAGATAGTAGATATGGTTTCTAGTAAATAGATGGGTGGATTGATTTAGAAACAGGAATGATTATTCATGTTAGAATTAAAAAGGCAAAAGTTTTTGATACTAATGTGGGAAGGCTAGTAGTCAGATGTGGGCAATGTCGAGATTCTTTGCATGTATGTGTGTGTATGTATATGTTCGTGTCTGTGCTCATGTGGGTATTCAACTGCTGAAAAATGAAAAAGTCAGTAGTATTGTTAGACACTAGTAATAAACAATATCCAAAGAATATTAAGAAAATAATCCATTTATAAAGGCATTTTAAAAATACTTTAGAATAAAGTCAACTAAGGAAGTAAATGACTTGTATACTGAAAACTAAAAACATTGCTGAAAGAAATTAAAGAAGACCTAAATAAATGGAAAGTTATTTGGTATTCATAGATCAGAACTTAATATTGTTAAGAGGGTAACACTCCTCAAAGCAATCTACAAATATAATACAATCACTATCAAAATCCTTACTGAATTAAAAGTATTTTGCTCTACATAAAATTATTCCTTTAAGTGCATAGTATCCTGCATAGTCCTTTTCATTCTGCATAAGTTTTCTTAAAAATGTTTAAGCTTGAAGGAATTAGTGTTGCAACTTAGATTTAATTATTTTGGAGTTAGAATAAGATACTTTTTCAATGTATTTTAGATTTTGTTAGATTCAAAAGAAAAAGGCAAAGAAAAGGATTAAAATGTCAGTATATTTAATTCAAGTATCTTAAAATAATCGAGGGAGATTTAGTCATCTAAGTACTTTTGTAAGTTCCAGTTTATTTTGATAGTCTCCTCTTTCCGTGAATTTCCTTTTTTTTTTTTTGGACTTAACTGATATTTATTGAACATCCTACCCAATAACTGTGAATTTTCAAAGAAGCATTAGTTTTTACACCATTTGTATTTTGTCAACCTTATTAGCTCATGGTGTTAAAAATATCATTAAAGAAATGATATTTCAGATTTTGAAGCTATTTTTTAAGAATCACAACTGATTCTCATTTAAATTGATAAATTTTTCACTAGCTGCAATTTTTTTTTCCCAAGAAATTTTGAACTATGGTGGTTTATATGTTGAATGGTTTCTTATCTGTTACCTCAATGTTTTCTAGGTAAAAAAATATAATTATTTTAAATAACTCACAGCTGCTGTTTAATAAATAATTTTCTTTACCTAGCGAAGGGTTAAATATCTTTGTGAATAACATCAGATTTTTTTCTAGTTTAGTAAGATCAAGTAATTAATATCATGTTTGTGTTTTAGAAAACTATTTTTTTCTTTATGATTGCCTTATGCTTCATACACCAGAGCAGTAGAGAAGAATGCAAATGTATCTGCCTCAAGAACAAAAGAATTAACTTAAAACCAAACGTTCTTCTAGGATTTAGGATATGGGAGGGTGGAACAAGAGTGCAATCAGCATAACTTCTTTTATCACTTGGCATTAGTAGAATTTGCTTAAATATCTCAGTTAACATGGTCAGATAGTGGTAAATGTCATAGGATACCCATACCACAAGACACTCCAATTGTTCCAATAAGATCTACAATAGAAATTCTATTTAATCTGTGGCTATTTGACCAAGAGAAGTCAGCATTTTATTAACTCTGAGGCAGATACAAAAATAAATGGGATCAAAGGAATGCCTTGTAACCAGAGGTATCTCCTTTAGTTAATAAATATGTCTTAACGGGATCTACACCAAGCGATGCTCATATAATTTTCTTATTGTTGTCCCCAAGAATGTCCCTTTTTCCAATCAATATGTTTCTAACCTTAAGCCACAAATCCTCAAGGTAACTTACTCCTTGTAAACTTCTTGTAATAGGAGAGAACTTTGTCATACAGAGTTTAAGCTATATGCCCAAAGCAACTGCATTTTGACAACTGCAAACTTACTTACAATGATGTATTGACAATCATTAATAGTATTCACTCTATAATTATATATTTGATTTACAAATTATATTCACAATCACAATGTAATTTATATTTTTATTCAAATTGTATTAAGTACTTTCTTTAACTGTGTAAAAATATATGCTCCTAAGTGTAATAAAACATTAATAAAGTTACTACCATAATTTTATTATTGCAGTTGGTGTTGCATATTTTTATTGATTGAATTTTATAGCTTTGTAGCCAGGTATAGGTTTACCTCAAAATTTATTCTTAAATTCAATTTCTATTCCATAAAACTAACTCATATTTGTAGCACAGTGTCAAATCTCTGAATTTCAGATTCCACAATTAAATCTTCCACATTTTACTTGTAAAATGATTTAAACAACCACTTTTCTTTGTGTGCAAGACATCAAGTCATATAGTCAATCACAAATTGTTGATTTAACTCAGGGACTCAATTTAATCAGTTAGATCAGCACTCACTTTCATCAATTTAATCAACACACATGAACTCTGCTTTTTAAAATATCTTTCAAATTGTGCAAGATACTCTATTTTTTTCCTGAATGTTCAATTCTAACTTGATTACGGTATTCAATTCTGTGTCCATATAATAAATATATGTGTGTAAACACACATATGTAGGAGAATAAAGAAACAGAGAGGTAGAGAAAAAGACTTAGTTGCTAGAATTTATTTTTGCTTGTCTTTTTCTTTTTCTAATTTTTTTGTTTAATTTTTGTGTATTTTCAGTGGTATATCTATATCTATCTATTTATCCATCCATGTAAATATAAAACTCCCACTTTAAAAGTATGCCTGAATATGATTAGCTCCAGGCTTCATGCACTAGGGCTATGTAAAGAAACATAAGCATATCTTGATGAAGACCTTTTTGTGTGGCACAGTGAATAGAATGACATCATGGAGCAGCTGAGCTTTAGTTTCATGTGTTACATTGCATGCCAAAAAAAGGAGGCTTTTTGTAAACAAGAAGCTTTGTGAGAAGCAAATTAGGTAATGTGAAATCACCTGGAATTTGAAATTTTTATTTATTTTGTATGTGTGTGAAAGGAAGGGGAGGGAGAAGTATCACAGTTGGAAAATAATCACTCTTGTTCAGGATATGTGCAATATTTATAAGATCATTCCATGGATTTTAAAAATAATGGGGCTTAATTCACAACAGATGAGAAGAATTTTTAGTATAAAGGTGGTAAGAGCTTGAAGGGTAAGAGTATACAGATTCTTTATCAGTACTGAATTGGAAATGCTGACATTATTCCTGGGAGTGTTCTCACATATTCTATTGTTATCTCCTGGGAAAAGAGGAGTGCCTGCAATCACTTTCACCCTGTCAAAGAGGGTTCTACTTCTGAGTCTCTCTTGGGTTGCTGCTCCCTGGAAGCAGAGCTCATTCCCTCACTGTATCAGAGACAAAAATATATATATGCTGCCAATGGGTATGTCACTAAAGTAATTTTTAAAATCATTGTTCAAATTATGTTTGTCCACTTTTCAAATATATTTTTAAAATATTTGGTACACTCTTCTAAAACAACAAAAAAAGTTTTAGATTCAGATTTGGAATTGCCTTCCTGATAATATGATTCAGGTATGCGTAGGTGCTTTTATCTATAACATTTTATTATTGTAGAAATAGATATGGAGAGGATATTGTTAGCACCCTGGTTTCACAGACATGGAAACTAATGCTTATAGACCTTAAATAATTTGTTTAAAACCACCATCACTAGAGCGAATAGACAGCCTACAGAATGGGAGAAAATATTTGCATGTTATACACCTGATAAAGGACTGATAACTAGAATCTATACAGAACTCAGGAAAATCAGCAAGAAAAAAATCAATCCCATTAAAAAGTGGGCGAAGGACATGTACAGAAACTTTTCAAAAGAAGGTAGGCTAATGGCCAAGAAGCATATCAAAAAGCGCTCAACATCTCTAGTCATCAGGGAAATGCAAATCAAAACCACAATGAGATATCACTTAACTCCAGTGAGAATGGCTTTCATCAAAAAGTCCCAGAACAACAAATGTTGGCATGGATACGGAGAGGTAGGAACATTATACACTGATGGTGGGACTGCAAACTAGTACAACCTCTATGGAAAGTATTATGGAGATACCTCAAAGAACTAAAAGTAGAATTTCCATTTGATCCAGCAATCACACTATTGGGCATCTACCCTAAAGAAAAAAAGACATTCTATAAAAAAGCCATCTTCACTGGAATGTTTACAGCAGCACAATTCACAATTGCAAAGATGTGGAAACAACCCAAGTGCCCATCAATACATGAGTGGATTAATAAAATGTGGTACAAGTATACCATAGAGTACTACTCAGTCACAAAAAAAACAATGGTGAACTAGCACCTCTTGTGTTGTCCTGAATGGAGCTGGAGCCCATTCTCCGAAGTGAAGTATCACAAAAATAGAAAAACAAGCACTGCATGTACTCAACCATCATATTGGTACCAATTGATCAACACTTATGTGCACATATGGTAGTAACATTCATGGGGTGTTGGGCAGGTGGGAGGGAGGAGGATGGGATGGGAATATTCACACCTAATGGGTGAGGTGCGCACTGTATGGGGGATGGGCACAAGTGTAGCTCTGACTCCGGTGGTGCAAAGGCAATAAATGTTTTGTACCCCTGTAATATTCTGAAATAAAAAAAATATATATGCATATAAAAAAGGTACTACTAGTAAAAACCTACCTATCATGTACAATGAATATTATTTAGGTGTCAGGCACACTAAAAGCCCTGACTTAAGCATTATAAAAGATATTCATGTAACAAAAACGTTTGTACCTCCTTAATATTTTGAAATAAAATCTCAATATTAAAAAAAGCACCTTCTTAATATGTCTTGTGTGAATTCATGCTTTTCCAGTTTAAACACAAGCCCTGGTGACATAGTTATAAAGAATTCTTCCTTTTTCTTTTTTATACTTTTGGCTACTGTTTCATAATCTCATGTAGATCAAGATGCGCAACATTCTGTAAGAAAACTTGATACTTAAAGCCAAAATATATTTATAAAAAGATTCTAATAGCATTCATGAAAGAAAACTACAAGTGTGAAATTAAAATCCAACTCTTCTCCCCAGGTAAAACTATTTTAATCATTTACTACATCAGGGCACTTCCTAACAGGGTGGTAGCATTCATGACAAAATTGTGTTTGTCTGAATTGGCTTTGCACATATCTATGGGCATTTCTATTCATTCATTGTTTCCTCCTCTGGCCACTACAAATTTATTGAAAAAAGAAACATAGTTATTCTTTAAAATTTCACCTAAGCACAATCTTTGAAATGTAGCTTTAAATCTCTTTCTATTCAATCTAGTCAAAAAGCAAGTTATTACTGAAAGTTAACATATTCTGCTTTCAAAATGAAATCTTTCAAAACAGCTTTATTGTTTTCTAATCAAAAATATTTCAACATGTTATGTGCTAAACTCTACATTCATTCTTTTTAACAAAATGTGTATTTAACATCACTTTGCAGTAAAATTTCTCACCTCCATGCCCATTAGATCTCTGATACCTCACATATTAAGCTCTCTCCAACCCTGCTGTATTTGCACATGCTTTCTTCACCACTGTAATACTTTTCCTTTCCTTATTCACCAACTTACTCATACTTCGACTTCACTTGAAATTCCTACCTCAGGAATCACTTCACTAAATCCTGTGACTAGACAAAACCTATACCCTAGATAGGCATGCATGGAAACTGGCACTATTCATCTGACTCTTGGCAGATTTCCAATTCTTTGGTTGTTTCCTTGCTATCTATATGCTCCTTGATAACATGATTTTTGTCTGCTTTGTTTTCCTTTGAATTCATAAAGCTGTCAGAGTGCTTAATGTACATTAGGCATGTGCAATTATCCTCTAACAAATATGAGTGAATATTATGAACTCTGAGGTACAATAATTAATTGCAAACCAAGCAGATTGCATGTATGGATAGTTATACATATATATATATATATATATAAACATATTTAATATATAATTATTTAAAAATTTGAATTCAGTAATAATGGATAAATTCCATGCTCTACCTTGTATTAGTTTTCAGATTTGTCTAATCATATAGCTTTTATGATCTCCAATTTTTTTCACTTATGATATAATCTTTACCCCTTTATAGTTTTTTAGCAAGATTTCAATTGCTTACAAAGTGCTTTTTCCAATGCAAAAGGTGAATTTTCAGTAAATATTGGCTTTTATGAACATATCGTGAGAAATTTAGATTCATTTTACAATAGGCAGTGGTCCATATTTTGTGAAAGTAAATGCCTAGGTAATAATTTAACAACTGTGAAAAAAATAAATAGGTTTAGATTACATTTAAGCATATTAAGAAAACAATGGGCACTTATTTCATTTTGTATTTTTGTTTTTGCTCTTTGTTTTATTGTATTTTGTTTGTTCCTCTGCTTTACTCTTTTTCTCCATTCCCTCATTTTCTTTTAAATCAGAAAAACAAAATTGATTCTTTTTCTGCAGGATAGATAAGGAATAAACTATTTGAACTCTTTTCATTCATGGCCTGGTGAGACCTCCAGCTGATACATGTGATTGCTCCAGGTGAAAAGTTTGATTACCCTCATGAAAAGAGTGAAAGCACGGTAATGAGGGAATCACTTTCGGAGACAGTCGGTGACTCCTGGGTTTGCATACATAGCATAGGAAAGAAATTACAGAGGGAATGCTTCAGAATGTGCACTGACTTGGAAGGGAGCCAATGCAGGTGGGGAAGGTAGAGCACTGGCGGCACCTCAGCAGCACGACCGGAGCACATCTATCTTTCCCAGTTCTATGTGGGCTGGAGCTTAAATTATATGCTCTGTGTACTGCACGCACCTTCTTTCCCTTGCTTCCTGTTATTTAGCTAAATTAATTATTTTCTTTGATATTTCAATCTTTTACCAAAAGTATCAAGTCGTTCAAATACAAGTAACTTGCACATTTTGAAGGATGAGTGCTTTGGCTCATATGTTAGCTCCTCTTCATGAGTTTAAGTCACTTAGATGAACATCATAAGCATGGAGCATAATGTGGTGTGTTGGGTGTGTGTGTGTGTGCGTGTGTGTATGAAAAAGCTTAGTATCTTGGATTATCAGGTGGATTACATTAGAGTAGTACATATAAAATAAATGTGCAGGTTCAAATAGAAGGCATAATGTAGACATAGTTTCAATTATATTGCTCTTTTTGAGTGACATAAACTGCTCCAATTTCCATTACAATATTGACACAAAATCAAAAAGAAATGCTGCAAATATATTTACAATAAACACTACTAATATACCTTACATGATTTATTCCTTTAATCACACACTTTAAAGCCCACTGGAAAATAATTTAGTAGACAACTTTGCACAATTATATTTCTACATATTTATTGAGTTTCTATAATATATTTAGCCTACTTTTTGATAAATGCAGAAAGGTGAATTTTAGAAACATGTCAAAGTTAATTTTGGTCATTGTACAGTTGAATACTAGTCAAGGCAAACTTGTTTAACCTCATTCAAACTGTACATTAACAAGTGCAATTGACTAAAGAAGTTTAAGGTATTATAAACACGAATATTGCTTCTAGGATGGATTTATTATTCACACTCTATCTCCCATTACTCTTTATACATCTGCCCATTATGGCAGTTATTGCAGTGTGCCTTAGTTATTTATGTGTCTGTATCTACAAAAATTCCCTAAGATTGGAGCTATTATTCACTTCAGCATCCCCAGTGCTTCATATAAGTGCCCCAATAGCTTATGGTGATAAGTCAATTAAGATATTGATTTAGTAGATTTCAGATAATAAATTTGCATATTTTAAGAGGTTGGATTTAGTCCATTATTTATAAGAAATTGTTATATAAACATCCTCTTTGCTTCATGCTACATATACTGAAAAACTGAGAAATTAAAGAATAACAATGCCACATACCAACTGTGATAATTTAATTTCTTGTGATAAAAAGTGATATACTACGTAAAACATCTTTGTCAGCATGAGGCTGTTTTTTTTTTATTTTTCCAATTTTGGCTGTATTAAGAGTTGTTTCTTTTGAAATGGAAATGAACTCATTATTTATCGACTCTTGCAGAGTTCCACTTAATTTCAAATATTACATCAATGGTAATTTCCAGCACATTTTAAATCATGTTAATGAAATCATTTTTTGTTTTCTTTAATATCTTAGCTTGTATAATGCTTATTCCTTTTGCTTTTATGAATAATTTGGTTTAGATTCTAGAAGCAGAAAAGATGCTGAGATTGAGATTGTTTCTAGGCATTGGGTATGAATAAAGTATTGATTAAATCATATAGATAACTAGTTATGTTTAAAATTTAGTGAGGAATATAGAGCATTTAAATACAATGCAAAATAATGAAACACGAATGTTATATGTTATATCCCTAAGATAATAGGTTTACCACTTCAAGCCACTATGTAGTAAGATGAACTGGATGTACTTTCCTTCTTGAAACAAATAAAAACACAGACAAAATGTATGATATCCCAATTTTTAAGACTTTGGTGTTCCAGTTAGTGAAGAATGATAATCTCTTAGAGATGGGAAACAATCTGAAACGTCATGCTTGTGTGCACCTTCGTGCCTTGATAGAGTTTGCAGCCAAGGCACAAGAAAGGAGAATCCAGGCAGAGCCCAGAAGACTTTCAGAAATGAAGAGACAGAGATGAAAATCTGGGATGATCAAGGTATCGAAAAGACACAAGGCAGAGTGATGAAGAATAGCATCTGCACAGAGAGACAACTCTGGTGATCCATATATGACTGCTCTCAGGAACTCAAGAGAATATTAATCAGCATAGACATGTGAAGAAGCAACCCAAGAACAGGATAAAAACACCTAATCAATAAAATACCTAAAATAATCAAAGTGAACAGCACCTGTGCCTTGCAGAAGACTACCAGCCAAATTAGAACACAACACAATTCAAGAGATGTTGAGAAGAATAAATAGGCCTTGCCTAGAAGAAATCTTGTTCCGATACTGCCTAATAAAGCTTAATAACAAATCCAAAGGGAAAAAATCATTTTATTGTAACTTCACTGCATTCCAGAATGAAAAATGAAGAATACTATGGTAATTAGAAATATGCAGTACCCAATAAAGTAAAATTCACAGTAATTGGCACCTGATAAAAAACTAGCAGACATGCAAAGAAGCAGGAAATACAACCCATAATAAGGAGAAACATCAATTTATCAATACTGACCCAGAACTGACAGAGATTTTAAAACAGGTTGACAAGAATATTAAAATAGTTATTATAACTATTTTATTCCATATGAATGTATTCCATATGTTCAATAAGCTAGGAGAATGATTGATTGTGTTACATATAAACCAAAGGGATACTTAAAGCAAAGTGAACTTCTAAAGATAAGAATAACAATATCTGACGTAAAAGAATGCACTAGATGGGATTAATGGAAGAAAAAGTTCAATGAACTTGAAACAAATATTTAATAATAGAAACTCTCCAAAGTAAAACACAAAGAGAAAAAAGGCTGAAAAAAATGAACAGAATATCAAAGAATTGTAAAACAACTTTAAGAGGCATAATTTATGGGTAATTAGATTTTTCAAAGAAGAGGAGGTAGGGAGAGAAAAAAAAAATTGAAGAAATGATGGCAAGATATTTTCCAAATTTGGAAAAATAGTATAAACCCACATGTATAAGGAACTTAGAAGTGTCCAAACATGAAGCATAAGGAAAAACAACCTAAGTCACTCCATAGTCAAAAGAGGTACTAAGTGGAAACAGGGAGATTATAGTCAATGGCGAAAGTGCTCATAAGTGGTTATCAATTCTGTGGCTAGTTGTAAACATGTTCTTTCTCCTGAGCTCATCAGAGCAAAAGGATAATAGAGTAGTTCCTCCTTAACCACAGAGGATACATTCTAAGATCCACAGTGGATACTGGAAACCAGGGATAGTATTTATCCCTATATATGTGTTGCTAGATAGTAACAGAGCTAATCTGTTCTTGCACGTTTTATGCCTTTGTGCCTCCTTTGAACTGTTATGAATGTAGATTCTGTTGGGCATCTCTTTCCAGAAGAGCCTGGTTTCATCACAGTTGAAGACTTGTTTTGAATGATATATTTTCTCCTTGATCAACAGCTTCAACTCTGTCAGAAATGTGGCAACAGCTTCTTCAACAGCAGAAGCAGCCTCTCCAATATTTTTTATATTTTTCAGTCTAAGCCTATTTCTTAATCTGTGTAACCATCTCTTAATTGAAGTAAATAGCTTGGTTTTACTCATTTCAGGGGATCCATTGCTGAAATCTTCATATAAGCTCAATGCTTTCTGGTGCAACATGTTGCCATCAATCAGCACGTTTCTGTTCATGTCTTCTACCCACAAATTTCATGCTTTTTCTATCTTAACTAAGCACTTATCATGCACTGTAGCTGTAACTTTTGTACTGTGAGATATTACAGCAAAACTGGCACAAATTTCTTTTTTCTTCTTCAAAATTTCAGGGGTAGAAGATTCATTCTTATAGTAAATGTTCACAGCCTTAGCATACAATTCTTATACTTTCCTTATCAAGTTAACAACTTGCACCTTTTCACTTCAAAGAAGCAGTGTGTGTCTTCTCTTTGGCAAATCCAAATCACCAGCAATCACTACTCTTGTGCCTTGGGGCCATTACGAAGTAAAATAAGTGTTACTTGAACATAAACACAGCAATAAGTGACTAAGGAAGGGGAGAGTAGAGAACATGGACATTCTGGACAAAGGGATGATGCATGTCCCGAGTGGATGGAGCAGGATGGTTGCGAGTTTTCATCATGCTACTCAGAATGGCATGCAATATAAAATTTATAAATTATTTATTTCTGGAATTTTCCATTTCATAATTTTAGACTGTGGGTAACTGAAACTAAAGAAAGTGAAACGGCAGATCTGATACATACTAAATATATATTGTCAGAAATACACTGGCTTATTTCTCTGAAAAAAGTATTGAATTCCTACAGATATACATATACTCCTGAAAGACTCTACCTGAATAACTTGGATAAAAGTAATGACACAGTAGCCCATGATAACTCAATTTATGAGCTGTTGACTGCAGTTATTAATGTGCAGTTTGTAGACTATGCTTGGCATTCTAAGTCATTTTTTCAGACTCCTGGGAGAAGTACTACCAATAATTGATTATGGTGTTGGATTCTAAACCGTAGAGTTCCTGAATCTGTATGGCCAACAATGAAGATATTACACTGCTAAGACAGCTTTCTGGGTATGAAGAAATTAGATTGTAGCTATCATTCCAGGTCACAGGTTGGTATCCTCCTTTGAATACACCAAATGTGACTCTGGATAGAACATATTTAAAGAAAGTGCAAGTAGTATTTTGACGGATTCAAGGGAGATGGATCATAACGTTATAAATAATTACTCTCAAAGTTAACACAAAGGATATATATTGAAAAGTACTGGAATGCCATCTTTAAACAGATAAATATTTGGAATTAGAATACACAATTAAGACCCATGACATGCATAGTATTTTTTGGTTTAGGACTTATTACTAAATCGTACAAATGTCATCAATGTTTAATGCCAACAATACACATGATGGTGTTATCAGTCCTGGTCCATGTGTTCCAAATGTTCTGTGGGGATATTAGGTGCTAGTCTAGCCCTATTGAGTTAAGTTGAAATAACATCCCCAGAAGCTCATCATCATAGTAGAGAATACGTGCTAACTAAACAGACCTACGTTCCAGGAGATGCCCTAGGTGGAAAGTCAACTTGAAGAGAATACAAAGCACTGTGGGAATTGACTCATACAATAGTGACTTTAGTGGAACATCATATTCATCAGCAAGCTGTTAGCATGATAGTTTCATGACCCAGAAAGGACTATTGAGATTTGTAGGATATATGGAAATTTAATGTTTTTAAAGGTCAGTGCCTGAGGGATGGAGGTGGGGGATGCTTAAGACTTAGGCTGAATACATAAGTTTGAGGAAAATTTATGATAAGCCTAACTAATGGAAGAATACTCACTGGATGTTGTGGACTTTATCATTGTTCTTTAACCTTCTGGGTACTAAAATACTACAGACTAAAAGGGAATTTATATTTTCCCCATCATGCAACTCTTTGGGGTTTGAAAGAATAAACAATGGGTATTACCAATTTGGGGAACATAGAAGAGCAGTGTTATATAAAGATACCCGGAAGCCAATATCTTAAGTAGCTCTGTTATATTTGAGACACAGTTAAGTATAAAAATCAGATAGAATCCATCATTTACTGAGCAATGACTTCTGGACATTCTTCTTGGTCATGGGAAATGTTAGGTACGTAGAAAAATGTTTCTTTTGAGAAAAATTAAAGAATGATGTAGTAATTTTAAATGTTACATGGTTTATCAAGCATCATTTTAGTCTTCCTACCACAGCTTTTTGTTGTATAAATTCACTCACCAAAAGACATTAAAACCAGTTTTATATAAACAATGGTCTCTGAAATGAGAATACATATGTAGAAGTTGACTTGAAGCCTCTGATCAATATAATACCTGTGAGAACTTTACAAAAATGCAAAGTAAATTTGTCCTTAGAAAAATTATACATTTAATTAATTTCCCTAACACATAGGATAAGGGAGGGAAAAAAAAAGTATTAATTGAGCTGGTAAAAGAATATCCAAAGGTCTGTAAAAGGGTATGGCTGTGATTAACATGCTCTGAGGAGGGAATTTCTACTCTGTCCTATGGTTCTTATCCTGGTGGTCATTGGAGTGATTACTTTGCATAACACTTTACAAAAAGTGCAGTTAAGACAAATAATGAATAGTTATCTAAAAAATACATTTAGTGAGGTGATATTGACTGAGGAAAAAGGAGTTATTTTGCCTGGGTATACTGATAATATTCAGAAGTATAGCAATAGAAACACAAAGAATTAGGGATAATGAGATAAGAGAAATTAAAGAGATGGAATTTAAAAATGTAACAGTGACTTTATATATTTTGAATTGAACAACTTTTGAACAGCACTTTAGCAACTCCTCCAACAGTTATGGAAATGATGAAAAATAACTTAAATTAAGAGAATTCCTAAATGACTCTTCTGGAAGACTGGTAAGCTTTATGTTCAAATTTAGATAATTTTAAAAATTGGTAATTTATAGATTTTGAATGAGACCAAATTGAAGAAAAGAACTAAAGCCTCACATGTCAATAAAGAAAGATAAATTCTCTTTAATGGAACCTAAAATCTCTATCTCCTACTCCACTAGGAGGATTTTAATAAGGGTCAAAGCAGATCTAGCTTTTCCTGAACTGTACTATCACAAGATCAAAGGTAATATTTGTAGTGAGAACAAAGGACATGAAAAATTGCTGATAGCAAGCAATAACAATAAAACAATGAGACATATTTCAGATATAATAGAAGCATTAAGATGGTGCAAATAGAATATTTGGGAAAAGATATATCAGTGTACTAGCAAAATACTTAACTGAATTTCTATATTGGGACTAAAGCAATGCTCAGAGGAACATAAATATCATCGAACAAAAGGATAAAGGCAGATTTTTTACAGGGTTCACTAAAGTTTTGCATTTTCCCATTCTTTTCTCAAGAATAACAACTCTCCTATAAAATTTTGAGAATAAAATACAATGATATAGGCTGTGTTTTGGTTGAAACTAAAAGACATCTTAATCTGCAAGCCACAAGGCATAAAGAAAATCTGTTAAAGGCTTTGGCAGCCACGTACCATGTTAAAGAAGTGGCAGGAGAATGCCCAATTGTTTTAGTTCATGAAAAAAGGATAGCATTCCACACTTCTTCAGGGACATGGCACATCATGAGATTTAAACTCAAGCATAATTTATGAAAGAAGAGAGACAAAGGAATTCAGGTAATTTGTACCTGCATAATTGTTGTTGTAAGTAATGGAATTTAGTCTAAATGTGGAGAAAAACAACATAATATTAATGGTAGTGAAAAGAAAGTGTTGAAATTAATGAATGTCATGATTCTTGTGAGATCCAGTGGTACCATTTGACAAAGTGGCCTGAGAGAGTGGCCTGCTATCAGTGAGCTGATAAAATGGCCCTAAGAAATAACATAAGACTAGTGAGATCTTTCAAGGTATGTTATTAGAGATAGCTTGATTTCTTTGATGACAAAATTTACAGAGTGAATATGACAGAATTCATGATGTGAGCTGGAAACATGGTTACCTGTTAAAAGGATAACAAGCAAAAACTGACAATTCATATATGTAGTTGAGGTGAGAGTGGAAATAATACATTTTTTAAGTGAATTTTACAGAGTGCAGGTGATTGTGGATGGCCAGGGTAGTTGGAACACCTACAGAAGCGGAGGTAAACCTAGATGAATTGTATGATGGAATTCATTGCAGTTATAAGGTACAACTAACTGGTCCTCTAGATGCAGTTTTCAATGTTTGTTTTTTTCTGAGTGTGAGAGTTAAAAAAAAAAAAAAAAAAAAAACCTGTAAATCACCAAGGCGTGGTCTGTATAATAGTGGCTCATAAGGATTCTAAAGCAATTGGCTTGACTTTCAGGTTCTTGTGAATAGACCCTTATGACAAAAATCATATTTGGGAGTTAACTAAGGATGGGTTGGAGTGCTTTCCAAAGATATTCAGATACTCTTTGACTTATATCCGGTTTTTCCAGTTTTATAAAGGAAAAAAAAGGGGGTTCTTAAACACTATTTGAGTTGGAAGCAACATCCAAATGTTTAAATCTCAATGGACAGCTCAATAAGGCCTGTGGGACCCCTTTATATGCTAATTGGTGGATAGTGTAATATAATGGATGACAACCCAAGAGATCAAATGTACAAGAGTTAAAATTGATAAAATATTTTTAAACAAAAGAGCAAAGTTTAAAATATTATGGATAATAACTTCATCTGCATTCAAAATAGGAATCCAAACACATTTATATCTCTTCTTGAATATGCTTCTATTATTTCTAAAAGGATAAAATAGAATATTAACATTCCTGTCTTTGGGGAAAGGGAATATTGGTATAACATGGGAATCTTTTTTATGTTATTTCATAAAAATTATGTACTGCTTTCTGTAACTTGATGCATATATCATTGTTGTGTGTTTGTGTGTTTGTGTGTGTGTATGTGCTCGTGGTTCATTCACTCAAAACCACTATGTAAATATTGGTTAATTTAAATATTAATTTTACAATTTTTATGTTAAATCATAAAGATATGTAGTGAGAAAAATATGAATGACTCAAAGTACATTTCTATTTTTTCTACTAATTTTTATTCCAACAATGTTTCCCTTGATTTATTCCTCAGACAATAAGGATAACTCATAGTGAACTCACTTGCAATTCTCATATAAAACGAATCAAAACTTGATAAAAACTTTCTATCCGATATTCCTGTGTGAGCTGTCAGTATTCAGTGTGAAAGAGCATTAGTGTCATTTATATGAAAAGTCTTTCAAGTCAATGACAGAACTGGGCCAGAATCAAGGAGAATAATTTAAGTGATAGAGGCTGTTCAATGGCTATCTGAAACCATGGTACAGATGCTGTTAGCTGTGCTTTTCTCCTTAATGCAGACTAACAGAAACAAAAATCTATTCTTCATATTTTGAGGAAGCAAAACTATCATATTTGTACTTTTAACCTATCCACATTGATCAAGACAAGAATGTGTTTTATTTATTTTAGCTGATACTAACAAAAACCTAAATTACTTTTGATAAAAATTGTTTTACTAATGTGTGAAAACCAGCACACAAAAAATGCATGGTTGAGATGACACTCAATGTGCATAATATTTTTTTTTCAGCTGGGTTTTATTCTATTGAATAGAATAAACTCAACATTGAAATGTATCAACTTATTTCTCCTCACACAGGATCTGGCAAAACACTGAAAGGCAGTATCCACCTCAAAACTCATTTATTTGTTTATGTTTTCCATATTATCTTACCTTATTCTTTTAAAAATACTTTCTCAAAGAGCTCATTATGCCAGGATTATCCTCTTCCTTATTCCTTGATACCAACAAATTAATTTGACCTATATGTAGTTTCTCAAATCCATCTATGCATTTATATCATCAGTTTCCCTTTATTGTTGTCACTATTAATTAGATTCGAGTGCATATGCCCACCTACTAGTTGTTTACCTAGGTTCACAAAATTTCTGCACTCTATTCTCTCTTTCCTTTATGTTTGGGTGTCCATGCCTGAAATTCACTATTATTAGAACAGCTTAGTATATCTCACTTTTTTGATGTTTTTTAGCCAAAATAATCTTTGTTTTTCCTCTAGCACTGAGGTATTTTCAACATTTTAATCAGTCCTTGCATTATAACATCAACCTGTATGATATTTGTAGAATCTGTCTTCTATTTTTGCTTATAAATGATATCAGTAATAATGTTTAAAACTAATAGTGGCTATCATTTAAATGAGTCTTGTACATGTTCTTTGATATAGTCCCTAAATAATGCATTCCAGCAAACTAAGAAAATATACATCACTTTTTTTTCTGTTTTCCACATATTAGGGACCTGAGGCTCAGAGATACTAAATAAGTCCAAGCTTGTACAGATAGTAAGTGGTGAAGAGCAAAGTCACACCTTGGGGTCAGCCATGGTGGGGCATGTCTGTAATCTTAGCACTTTGGGAGGTCTAGTGGGGAGGATGGCTTGAGGCCAGGACTTCAAGACCAGTCTGGGTAACATAGTGAGACCTCATCTCTGCAAAAAAATTAAAAAATTAACCAGACATGCTGGCATGCACCTGTAGTCCTAGCTACTCAGGAGGCTGAGGTAGGACAATCACTTGAGCCCAGCAATTTGAGGTAACACTGAGCTATGATCATGCCACTGTACCCCAGCCAGGGCAACACAGTGAGATTCTCCCCTCCACCCAAAAAGAAGAATCACACCCTGGTCTTTTACCTATGGTTGATGCTCATTCCATATCTTTATACTGTCTATAAAAACATTTTCAGAGAAGGTCACAAAATAATTAAATTTGCTTATTTATTTGGTTGCTTGCTGTAGTTTTAAAATATTTGATTTCTGCATATGAATTTTCTAGAATGCATTATACATTTATATAATTTATTTATTTATATACCTTCCTCTGTCCTCATTGTGCACAAGCTAAGGTCATTACCTGAATTTTATTTATTTTTCTATTGTTATGACCTTAACTGTGTTCTCAAAATTGTAGTCATCTCTCAATGTTTGTAGATTTATGAGTTTAGGCCCTAAAAACGCTCATAAATTATTTTCTTCAAGAAAAACAAACAATGTTTGATACACACAAAGTTTTATATGTATAGGATATGAACAACAGTAATCATATCCATGTGCCCACCATCGAACTTTACCTTGCACTTATTTTGGTAGTTTTTAGTGAGGAATCTTAAATCATTAATGATACTTTAATTCTATAATATAAACCATGAGTGCTATAAGCTTGCTTCTCATTGTTACTTTGGGTGCATTATTTTAATATGTTGGTTTTATTTAAAATATATTCTAAGGTGCCTTATTTTTACTTATTTGACCCCTGAATTATTCAGAAATGTGTTGTTTAGTTTTCAAATATTTAAGGATTACCCATACAGCTTTCAGTTATATATTTCTACTCAAATTCCTTGACAGAGCATATAATCTGCATGACATCAATTCTTATGACTATATCGAACATTTTTAAAAATAAGAATATGGTCTATCATTTGGACTATTTCATATGTACTTGAAAAGTATGTGGATGAAAAATGGCAGAGTAAAGGTGCCTTCCTGGCTTCCTGCTCCCAGAGAAAGAGGCGTAGAACTCAGTCTGCTACACACAAGTGGATAGCTCCCCCCCAAGAACAGTATTGTGAAATGGCAGAGAAACAGTGTGGGATACACAACAAGAAAAAAAACAAAAACAAAACAAAACAAAACAAAAACGGTGAATGGGAGATAGGATCCCAAAGTCTGGAGAGTGCAAGATAAACAATAGAGAATAGAGCAAGGGCTGGTTGTACCCACCTGGCCAGCCAGTGCAGTGGGATCTGACCCAGAGGAGAACATCCTGCTTCCCCACTGACCTCCACACCCACTCAGACAGGCAACTGGCTGAAGTTGGTGCAAAATCACTGCAGGAGACATTGGGCTTTGTGGAGAGGAGACATTAGTGGAAAGCATCTTGAACTCCCTGGAGCTCTGTGCTAGGACTGCACTGGGCAGGGGAGGGACTGGTCTAAACTACTGCCCCAGGGAGTTAGGAGACAGGCACCTTGCCTCTGGCAGTCGGCGGACCAGATCAACAGAGGTGGACACTGAAAAGGGGACTCTATCCTGGAAACCCCTGCGGGCAAATAGGCTGGCTCAGGGAAGGTCAGAAAGAGCAAGACCTCCTGCTGGACAGGCGTGAGCTTGCGGGAGGGTGACACAAAAGAGATAAAGGGACATCCTGATGACTCAGCTCCCCAATCCAGCATCTGCCAACTCCTGAACAGTCACCCCCAGTGCTAATGCTCTGCGGGCAGGTGGCCTCCATTTTGGGGGTCCACAGTCCAAGATACTGCAGTTCGCTATGGTGTCTGGCAGCACCCTTCCCCCAGCCCAGGGACTCTCGTGACAAGCTCCACCCTTCCACAACTTATGGTCAATTTGCCAGGCCCGTTTTGATGGGTGAATTTTGAATACTTTTCCAGTCGTGGGATACTAACACCTGTGGGATTTACAAACATATGAAAAAATGCTCAGCATCTCTAATCATCAGGGAAATGGAAATCAAAACCACAATGAGATATCACTTATCTCTAGTGAGAATAGCCTTTATCAAAAGTCCCAAAACAATAAATGTTGGTGTGGATGCAGAGATAGGAACACTCATACACTGCTGGTGGGACTGCAAACTAGTGCAACCTCTGTGGAAAGCAATATGGAGATACCTCAAAGAGATACAAGTAGATCTACCATTTGATCCAGCAATCCCATTACTGGGCATCTACCCAAAAGAACAAAAGACATTCTGTAAAAAAGACATCTACACTAGAATGTTTACAGCAGCACAATTCACAATTGCAAAGATGTGGAAACAACCCAAGTGCCCATCAATACATGAGTGGATTAATAAAATGTGGTATATCTATACCATGGAGTTCTATTCAGCCACAAAAAAACAATGGTGATATAGCACCTCTTGTTATTATCCTGGATAGAGCTGGAACCCATTCTACTAAGTGAAGTATCCCAAGAATGGAAAAATGAGCACACCATGTACTCACCATCAAATTGGTTTTAACTGTTCAACACCTAAGTGAACATATAGCAATAACATTCATTGTGTGTCGGGCAGATGGGAGGGGGAAGGAGGAGATAAGTATATTCACACCTAATGGGTGTGGTGTGCACTGTCTGGGGGATGGACACACCTGAAGCTCTGACTCGGATGGGGGAAGGGCGATATATGTAACCTAAACATTTGTACTCCCATAATATGCTGAAATAAAAAAGAAAAAAAGAAAAGAAAAAAAAGTATGTGTATTCTGTTCCTTGAGGGTGGAATGTTCTATAAATCAATAGATCAAATGGGTTAATAGTATTTGTTTGTAGTAGCCTGACTCTAAGGTGTTCTCTAAATATTTCCTTCCTGGAATTCACATACTTATATAATCCTCCTGACACACAGTATCATAATTGGCCTGTGATAAATAAAGTATAGCAGAAGTGATGGTATGTCACTTCTGAGATGTGGTCATGACAGGCAAACACTACACAGCTTCTGTGCTGGTTGCTCTTTTGCTCTTTCTTGGATCATTTGCTCTGGGAAAACTAGATTGTACTACATGGTCACCCTATGAAGAGTCCCACGTGGTGAAGAATCGAAACTTCTAGCTAAAGGCCACATGAGTATACTTGGAAGCAGATCCTCCAGTTCAGTTATGACTTCAGATGACTGCAGCCCCCACCAACCTCTTAACTTCATTTAGCCAAAGACCTAGTGAAAATCATCTGGTTAATCCACTGGTAGTATTTTTCCATATAGAGACTATGAGATACCAGTAATGGGATTGCTGGATCAAACGGTAGTTCTATTTGTATCTCTTTGAGGTATCTCCATATTGCTTTTCAACAGAGGTTGTACTAGTTTGCAGTCCCACCAGCAGTGAATGAGAGTTCCTATCTCTCTGCATCCATGCCAGCATTTATTGTTTTGGGGACTTTTTTTTGAGACAGAGCTTCACTCTGTTGCCTGGGCTAGAGTGCTGAGGTGTCAGCCTAACTCACAGAAACCTCAAACTCCTGGGCTCTAGCAATCCTTCTGCCTCAGCCTCCCAAGTAGCTGGGACTACAGACATGTGCCACCATGCCCAGCTATTTTTTTTTCTATATATTTTTAGTTGTTCAGCTAATTTCTTTCAATTCTTAGTAGAAATGGGATCTCACTCTTGCTCAGGCTTGTCTTGAACTCCTGAACTCAAACAAACCACCTGGTTCAGCCTCCCAGAGTGCTAAGATTACAGGCATAAACCACTGTGCCCAGCCCTGTTTTGAGACTTTTGATAAAGGCCATTCTCACGGGAGATAGTGATACCTCATTGTGGTTTTGATTTGCATTTCCCTGATGATTAAAGATGTTGAGCATTTCTTTATATACCCGTCGGCCATTTGTGTGTCTTCTTTTGAGAAATGTCTATTCAGATCCTTTGCCCTTTCTATGAGGTCTGTGTCACGCTGACACAAAAACCAGACAAAGACACAGTAAAAAAGAAAGCTATAGGCTAATATCTCTGATGAACATAGATGAAAAATTCCTCAACAAAATACTAGCAAACCAAGTTCATCAACACATTGAAAAGACTATTCATCATGATGAAGTTGTATCCATCCCAGGGATGCAAGAATGGTTCAATATGCAGAAATCAATCAATGTGATACATCACGTCAACAAAATGAAGGACAAAAACCATGGTTATTTCAACTGATGCTGAAAAAGCATTCAGTAAAATTCAACATCTCTCATGATAAAAACTCTCAAAAAAGTGAGTATAGAAGGAAATTACCTCAACATGATAAAAGCTATATATGACAGACCCATAGCAAGTATCATACTGAATGAAGAAAAACTGAGTCTTTCCTCTAAGTTCTAGAACAAGACAAGGATGCCTACTTTCACCACTATTATTCAACATAGTACAGGAAGTTCTACCTAGAACATTCAGACAAGAGAAAGAAATAAAGGGCATCCAAATTGGAAAAGAAGATGTCAAATTATGCTTGTTTGCAGATTATATAATGTTATTTCTACAGAAATCTAAATACAATTCAAAAAATATTATAACTGATAAAATAATTCAATAAATTTGCCAGATACAAAATCAGCATAAAAAAATCAATCACAGGCCGGGCGCGGTGGCTCACACCTGTAATCCTAACACTCTGGGAGGCCGAGGCGGGTGGATCGCTTGAGGTCAGGAGTTCGAGACCAGCCTGAGCAAGAGTGAGACCCCTGTCTCTACTAAAAATAGAAAGAAATTATCTGGCCAACTAAAAAATATATATATACAGAAAATTAGCCGGGCATGGCGGCGTATGCCTGTAGTCCCAGCTACTCGGGAGGCTGAGGCAGTAGGATCGCTTAAGCCCAGGAGTTTGAGGTTGCTGCGAGCTAGGCTGATGCCACGGCACTCACTCTAGCCCGGGCAACAAAGCGAGACTCTGTCTCAAAAAAAAAAAAAAAAATCAATCACATTTCTATATATCAAAAGTAAACAATCTGAAAAACAAGCCAAGAAAGTAATCCCATCTACAATAGCTACAAATAAAATAAAATCCTTAGGAATAAACCTAACCAAAAAAGTGAAAGATCTCCATAATGAAAACTTGAAAACACTGATGAAAGAAATTGAAGAGGACACAAAAATAGAGAAAGATAGTCCATGCTCATGGATTAGAAGAGTCAATATTGTTATAAAATGTCCATACTATCTTAAGTAACCTACAGATTCAATGAAATCCCCATCAAAATACCAATGATATTCTTCACATAAATAGAAACAAAATCCTAAAATTTATATGAAACTGCAAAAGACCCAGAATAGCCAAAGCCATCTTGAACAAACAAACAACAAACAAACAAACAAAAAAAACTAGAGGAATCACATTACCTGACTTCAAATTATACCACAGGGCCATAATAACCAAACCAGCATAAAATTGTCATTAAAACAATGGAACAGAATAGAGAACCCAGAAATAAATCCATCTGTCTATATGTCTATAATGAACTTATCTTTGACATTAATGTCAAGAACATACAGTGGGGAAAAGACAGCCTCTTCAATAAATGGTGCTGGAAAAACTGGATGAGGCCTGTGTGACCCTGGAAACTGGTGCATATCCATATGCAGAATAATGAAACTAGACCATTATCTCTCACCATATATAAAAATGAAATCAAAATGGATTAAAGACTTAAATCTAGGACCTGAAATTATGAAAGTACCAAAAAAAAAAAAAAAAAAAAAAAAAAACACTGGGGAACTACTTCAGGACATTTGGTCTGGGCAAGGACTTCTTAAGTAATACCTCCAAAGCACAGGCAATCAAACTACAGTTAGACAAATGGGATCACACCAAGCTGAAAATCTGCTGAGCAGCAAAGGAAACAATCAACAAAAAGAAGATATAACCCACAGAATGAGAGAAAATATTTTCAAACCCGTCTTGACAAGACTAATAACTAGAACATATAAGGAGTTCTAGAAATCTTTTTTTTTTTTTGGTTAGAACATCTTTTTTGTGTTTTTTTTTTTTTTAATGTATCTCTAATATATTACACTAATATATTGGGTGCTTTGCTTGTGCATTTTGTGGTCCATGCATCTATTTTAGTGAACAAATTACCCACACTACAACATTGTATATCTGATTCTTAGAACAAATATCTTCTTTTAGATTAATTTAACCTTGTAAAATAAGACATTACTTTGACTTGAGAGAAAGCCTGGAGAAGAATATTTGATTTAGTTTTATTTAAAATACATCTAGTGAGAATTCTTTTTTGGTCCTGCAATTTCATAGTCTATATATTTGAATGTCTAAGATGCATAGTTTTGATCTTTTCTTTGGTTTCACAGACAATGCCACTTTTGACAATGCTTCCCACTGCCTATTTAAACTGTAAATCCCAAGACTGGTAAGGCTTTGAAACTAACTTGAAATCAGAAAGACAATAAAAAGGGTGGTGTCAGTCTATACCATTGCACTATCCCAACAACAACAAGCCAAACTCAACAGAAATAATTTAACAATTACTTATTTAATACTGAATATATGCCAACTATACTATTAGGTATACAAATACCAACAGATACAATGTGTGTCTTCGAGTAGCTCAACATCTAACAAAAGATACAGACATGTAAACAGTTAATTATATAGTAATCCTAGAATGTCTTAATTAGTTGTGTTAACAAAGTTTTATGAACATCTAGGGGAATCAGTCACTTGGTTATATACAAGTTACTATTATACAAGATGACTATTTCTAACACTCTAATTCAAAGTAGTAAGACAATTAAAATGTCATATTAAGAGAATATATACATTTATTACTTTTCTATATGCAGATCGCCAGGGTTATTTTTTATATTCAGAAGGAGAAACATCACCAATAAAGTAACTGCTAGCACATTCAGTTTGGTTTTTGTACGTTCTCTCATATGGACTAGTCTCTGAGTACCCAGATTAATTAACTAATCACTGTATTGTCAAGTCTCTGTAATACTCTCTGCTGTATCCTATCACTGACTTGTTCTGGGTTAAGATTTATTTTGGGAATTGAAAGCCAAGGCTGGAACACACTGAACAGAGTGTTCTATTTCTGTGTGAAATGATAGATGTTGCTCTTGCCCAGAATGAAAATGCTTTGCACTGCTCCCAATCTGTAAATTGTTCCATTTGCTTGGCATAATAAGTATACTGATGTATTTAATTCTGTCTACCAAGCCCATGCTGTTAAATTCCTCTCTGTTAGCCAAATATACCAGAAGTCATAAATTTCTCATCAATAGGGAAACTAAAAGTGATCTCTTTTATATGTAAAAAAGCATTATTGCCCTGTTATTATTGTTTTTGAGTTGCCATATTTTAAAGCCAAGATTAGAGAAAGATTTGTTGTAATCTTTTCACTTTTATTAACTACTTAGTCTTAGCCCAGCAAACATAGAGACAAAATAATTGGGTACAATCAAAGGTACAGTCTGTGGCAATGATTTAGCATTTATATAACTACCACTTCCTTTCAAAATGAACCTTCATATCTCCAACTCTCCTTCACATACTTCACATGAAAAAAAAACTGTTTTAACTTCATATAAGATGAAATGACTCAAATATTATATTCAAGTATGCTACCACATATGATTTTGCTTTTTCCATTATTGTATTAATATTACTTATTATTTTTTAATGAGCATAGATTGTGTTTATAGTTCCCAAAAAGAGCATCCCTCAAGGGAGCAAGGTTTGGGGTGTTTAGTTCCAAGTGTTACTGGTTTCCCTTTTACTTTCATATGAGCAGAATCACACCCAGAATTTATAACCTAAGAAAGGGGTAAGCAAACTATGGCACACTGACCCAATCCAGCCCACGGCTCTATTTCTAAAACAAGCTTTATTGGAGCAGTTCCCATTCATCTACATACTGTCTTTGGCTGTTTTGTCACTGCAATGGCAGACCTTAGTTTTTTTGCAACAGAAGCTTTATGGTCCATAAAGCACTTCATGGCTCTAAAGCATCAATTTACCAATTGTAGTACAGTGGCTAGTCACACTGATAAGTTTAACATCAACATAATGGGGAAGTATCCTCCCCATCATGGTGTGAGGGCATGGGAGATTTAATATTTTTAAGAAAATAATTTAATCTATACAGTTCCCTGAAGTCCAGCGAAGTTGATCACTTCTTCAATACTCCTTTATCACTAGTGCCACCAGAGGCATCATTGGGGAAACATAAGGTTCTGCATAGAGAAAGCCTTCCTTTTAGAATAAGACTGGAAACGATTCTAATTCCAGACCCAGAAATTAATAAATATGTAAACTTAAACAAATCACTTACATTTTCTATGCTTTAATTTCCTTATCTTATTTTTAAAATGATAGAAATAGGCCACACAGGATTGTCATTCAGGATGACCAGATAAAATCAAAGTCATCATCTCAGAGCAGAGTTTAAAATAGAATGTTACTTAAATACTTATTTAATTTTCTTTTACTTCCTTACATCTATTGCATCTGAATATTTCCTTTCCCAACTTCCACCTCTTGTTAGCTGACTTGTACTTTCATGAAAATTTACGGTAAGCTCTAGGGACATATTTATATACCCCAATTTCTCAACACTATTACTTCCTCTGTTACCACAGATTATTTATTATTTCTCATGGGTATCATCTGCTAGAGCTGTATATGAGATATTTTTGTGAAGTGGGGAGGATACATCTCCTTCAATTTGTGGCATGACATTCTTACTGTAACACACATATGCTATTACTAATTTGTTTTCTGACTTCCCATTGTTACAAAAATGTAACCTGAGACAAGAAAAATGTCTGCCCTCATATACTGATGACACAATACTGGACCAAATTTCGTTTAAGATAAAATTTATCTGAGAAACAGTTACTAATATTTTCCTAATAAACTCCTTAGGCCTTCAGATATGTAGACTAGTGTCAGGAAAAATAATGTAATCTACTGTAAGACAAACACAGACAGTTTTGAGTCTCAATGTTGAACTTTAAATTAGATTGAATTTAATAACGTCATGTACATGATAAAGTATTCACCATTTCACTAGGAATTTAATTTTATAATCATTTAAATTAATTTTATTAATATTTAATATTAGTTAAACACATAATTATTTAAATAGTATTTCCATTGTTATTAAAAATAATACTTCTTAACAGTAATTTACTTTAATATAAGCTTTTATGAATTATTTCTGAAAGATAAAATTAACTGTAGAATAAAATGACTCATACACTTTAATGAAAACAAAAGCACGTGAAGTAACAAACTTTTTAAAAAGAGTATTCCCATCTGGATATAAAACAGATCTGTCATTGAATGATGAGGTATACTTGCACTTGAACAGAAATGGCTTTCATTTGCTATGACAGCCCTCTGGCAATGCATTGCCAAAAAGTTTTAGAAATTTCATGTTTTTGAGTGACAAAACAATTACTATTAAAACCACTTGCTGGTTGACAGGAAATATGACCTTACAAATGTTAAACAGAAAATTTCAAAAAGGAAAGCTATCTTTCTCTGTTGATAAATTCTCTATGGAAATTTGTGCTAGTGTATAAATAATCAATCTATTTAGTCAAGAAACTGGGTCATCTCTGACTAACTTTCCATCTGACCCCATTAAAATTGCATTTTTGTGATGGGGATGGAAGTTTTCTTTATTCGTTCCATCCATTGTCCTAATTTAAGGGGAAATAAGGCACAGGGAAAGAATAATCACAAATAACTTGGAATAAATTTTTTTTAACATTTTTAGAAAATCTAAGGAAATAGAGAAAACTTTAATGTTACAAATTCTTCACAAACATGTTTTAATTGCACTTTTTAAAGATGGAGAATGCTTTATTGACAGTTAATTTTGCTCATATTTTTGCTCAATTGTATATAATCTCTTGGGTCTCTATTAACCAACTGAGAAGCTAGATTATCAAAATTTTTACTGACATACACAAAATTTATGTATATTGCTTATCATCTCTACTGTAGTAAAATCAATGAATTGTATACAATTTATTTCATATGCCCATCCAGTAGTAAAAGTCACTGGAAGTCAAGCCGGTGAGGTGGGGGGAAGGACAAAAACCTACCTAACAGGTACAATGTATGCTATTCAGGTGAGGGGCATGCTTATATAGGTCATTAAATATGAAATGTCCTATTTCCAATCAAATGTGTAGTTTATTATATTTCAGTCAAGAAGCAGTACAGTTAATCAAAGTATGCACCTAAACTATAGACGCAGTTTTGCCATCTTAACAGTACCTTGTTTATGCCAGCAGCGAAGAAGCCCGGAAAACGAGTGTCGATTAAATCTTGAGAGGCATTTTCCACAGCTTGTTGAGAAATTGAATATTTATCCTTGCAGGAAGTGGTCCAAAGCCTGGAAGAAGTGGTAGTCAGTTGGTGCAAGGTCAGGTGAATACGTTGGATGAGCTAGAGTTTCCAAGTCCAGTTTCTGTAGTTTGAGCAGCATCATTTGTGGTTCAGCCTCCTTGCAAGAGGATTGGCCTGCCTTTATTGACCATTCTCAATTGCTTAATCGCAAAGCATCCTCATCATTTCATCATTTCAGCTGGTTGTAATAGAAATCTTCTGTAATTGATTGACCAGGTTTCATGAATCTGTAGTGGATAATACTAGCGCTGGACCAGCAAACAGACACCATTAGCATTTTTGCTGAATATTTGGGCTTGGACTATGTTTTCACACTTCGTCTTTATCCAACCATTGTGCCAAACACTTGCGATTGTCAAAAAGAATCCATTTTTCATCACATGTGACAATACAATGTAGAAATGGTTTGCCTTTATGTTGTGACAGCAAAGAAAGGCAAGCTTCCAGACAATTTTTCTTCTCACGCTCATTTTATTCATGCGGTACCCATCTATCCAGGCTCTTTACCTTCCTGATTTGTTTCAAATGGTTCAATATTGTTGGAATAGTAACATCAAACCTTGCTGCTAATTCACATGTAGGTTGAGGTGGATTCTCTTTCACTGCAGCTTTCAGCTCATTAGTATCCACCTTTGTCTCAGGTCACCCACGTTGCTCATTTTCAAGATTAAAATCACCAGAACGGAACTTCCCAAACCATCCATGTACTGTGTGTTCAATAGCCACATCCTTCCCAAACACTTCATTGATATTTTCAGCTATCTGTGCTGCATTGGTTCCACAACAGAACTCATTTTCAAAAATAACACTAATTGTTGAGTTCTCCACGGTTTCACAAAAATTGCTCTAAAAAAAATTTGAAAGATAACCACAGGCCAACACTTGTGTTTGAAATACAGAGGATGTACCGTCACAATAAAACTGAAACAAGAAGTGTCAAAATGAAATGTCAGAGATATTAACTGTGAAACATAGTACTTAAGGAAATAAGACATTTCATATTTAATAACCAAATAGCTCTAACTCAAGTGTTAACAAAAGTGCTACATGCAGCAAAAACACTTGTACCCTCTTAATATTTTAATTGCATTTTATTGTTGTTTAGAAAAGTGCTCCTTTCCTAAATTTAAAACTGTTTTAAATTTATCTAAAAGACTGTTTCATGTAATTTGTTACCTTTTTTCTATCATATAGCAAATATTTGTGTTTATAAATGCATGAACTCTTCAACTATTATAATTCAATTTAAGTACAGTCTAAGTCAAAATTAGAATTAGACTTCTGTAAGAAATATATAATTAAAATATTTTTGATAAGAAAC
>CM052445.1:45319520-45369351 GCA_028533085.1 Varecia variegata | reverse complement strand
TATGTATATATAATCACTCACGTGGCTATGAAGTCTGAGAAGTCCCAAGATCTGCTGTCCACAAACGTGCTGATATGTAGTTCTAGTCCGAAACCCAGGAGAACTGATACGTAGTTTCAATACGAGTCCAAAGGCCTGAAAACCACCAGAGCTGTTAGTATGACTTCCAGTCCGAAAGCCTGCAGGCTTGAGACCCAAAAGGTGCCGATGTTTCAGTCCTAGTCTTCAGGCCAGAAAAGAATTAATGTGTCCATTCAATCAAGCAGAAGTTCTCGTTTGCTAAGCCTTTTTGTTCTGTTCTGATCTTCAACTGATTGGATGAGGCCCACTCACATTAGGGAAGGCAGTTGATTTTAATCAGTCTACCAATTCAAATGTAGTATCATCCAGAAACACCTTCACAAACTCACCCAGAAAATATTTGACCAAATATCTGGGAAACGTTTGATTCAGTCAAGTAGACACTTAAAATTAGTCATTACAAATACTTCCTGAAAAATACTCTCCCTCATTATACATAAAATGTACTGCCGACTTCTGATTAAAGATGGCAGTTTGAATATATTTATATCATGTTCTTCCAAAACTCCACTAAAATGATTGTTCGAATGTGTAAACCGAACAAAAGAAAGAAAAGAGGCAAATAAATAGGAAAAAAATAAAGAATTTTGGAAGTTGAAAAGTAAACGCATGTGGAATCTCACCAGTTTAGCAGCCTTGAAGATGATTACTGAATTGGTCACTGGGAAAGTCAAAGAGAAGCTAGATTTACACTGCACAGGAATTTGCTGTCTCAAGTATTCAAGCAGAATTACACAGTAGATGTGCAGATGTAAAGAAACTATTATAGCACTGACAAACATTACTTGCCAAGATTATGAATTAGGAAAAACTTGTGGATTTCTATTTCTAATCAACCCAAGATAACCCATAAAAATAAGAGGTAAACTGAATTCCAGAAAGAACTAACCGAGCAACCAATCAATGACACCAACAAAAACACAACACTTGAGAAACATCTACAGAGGACAAAGACTGCAAAGATCTGTGTCTTTTAGTGGTTTGAGCTAGGGTAGTGGCTAGGGTACATGATAAAATGTAATTAAGGTGCATAATTAAGAGGTTAAGTTGCAGAAATTTTTGAGATTACACATTTTTCTCATTTATTTACTGTCTGGAAGTAATTGCTAAATATCTCTTTATGAAGTTTGCTGTAAAAGTCATCACCACTAATACTGCAGTAGGTGATGCCACTGCATAAATATCAAGACAACACAAAATTTTGCTGGAGTGAGTAGAAAAAGTTAAGTGTGAGCTAGCCGGCTGCCATTAGGTACTCACTGTTTTACTCCTTACCCTAGTACTGCTATGCCTAAGTAATCAGTTTCTTTGCTCCCAATGCAACTTCTTCCTAAGGGTTAAAAGTGAAACATTAATCATAGGGTCTGCTTTGTGGAGAAGGCAAACAATGACCACCACAGCTGAAGTCATTGTATAGTCTCTCCCGTGGTATTGTATTGCTTAAATTGAAAGAACCACCAAAAGTGCCACAGAAAT
Organism: Varecia variegata; assembly: GCA_028533085.1. NCBI lineage: Eukaryota > Metazoa > Chordata > Mammalia > Primates > Lemuridae > Varecia > Varecia variegata. Next base: position 45,367,794 of record CM052445.1, on the reverse strand, counting down.
CTTATAAAGGAATTTCACTCAGATAAAATATTGAATTTGGTAAGAGGATTTTATAAAAGTTACCTCATGTTTCTACAAAATGGCTTTCTTTCCAGTGTTTATAAAATACCATACTTCCCACCAAACAAGTGGTTTATCGCAATGCTCTTAGAAACATTTATATTTTCTACAGGTTTACAATTTTAAAATGACGTGAGAAAGACTCTTACATAATTGTGTCCATGTAAGAAATTCACTGCTTTTGGCTAATCGTTATAAAATATTGCTAATTAATGTGTTAAAATAAATATAATAGTAAAATACATTTTGTTGTCTGTGCACTATTTTTCACTATATTTGATTATGGTATAAAAATTACCATTCATTAAGATAATAATAACTATATGAATAATTTAGGATACATTATTTACTTACATTTAATATATAGTGCATATTTCTAGGATGCCAGATATTGTGAGTGCTATAAGAGCAGGAAATGTATCATTAGGTAATAAACTATATCCTCTCTGAATTCATAATTTTCAATTTTAACAATACACATTTACATATAATAATATAATTGTAAATATGTTTTATAAACAACTATTTAAGGATATTGAATGCTTGAGGTTTACCACTGAATTTATTTTAATTATAATAACACTATTTTTGTAATCACCATTTGAATGATTTTAAATGTTAAAATATAACAAAGTACTATTTCTAATATTACACATAACATCAATATCTGGATGTTGTCAAAGTAGGCTATATTAATGGCAAAAAGAAGATAAAATATGCCTTTATATAACAATGAAATATATATTAAGTGAGCTCCATTTATTAGAAATTCCATGATGACCAATCATAAAATACACAGTATAATTTAAAATTAACTTAAAAATCTCAAGTCCTAGCATGTGAAGCATTCACTGACATCAATTGTCTAAAACTTCAATGTGTTTATGCCCACTACCTGTAAAGACGGTCATAACTCACAGACGTGTGAAATAGCTACAATCATTCCTTTGATTTATGCGGAAATTTCTTCTGTCCTTAGGCAAATGGTAAGGAAAAAATAAATGGATTCCTTCAAAAGCATTTTCTAATTAGCTGCTATGGGATCAAAGACATTTTCAGTCAGTGTATTACATACATATGGGTTTGAAAAGGAAACTGATTATTACCATGGAATATATAGCACCATTTCTCTCATTTTCAATAACAGGATTTTTAAGGGTCTTAAGAAATGACGATAATCAAACTCAAGCCAGGGGGGTGGGGGTTAAGCTTGATTTCAAGTAGAAATTGAAATGGCTTTGAGGTCACATGAAATAATGAAATCTAAAGTCTACTTATTCAGAAAAATTTAATAAAGAAATATGAATAATAAACCTACTATTTTGTAACATTTAGCATAGGAATAATATTCCAATATTAAAAATTTTCCATTGAAATATTCTCTTGATTATAACAAAATTTGAGCAGTTACAAAACATGTTTTTCAATCACCTGCATGGTATCCATTTCAATATTGATAACATTTGACCTGGAGCGAAAAGCATAAACAAATTATAAGGCCTATATGTACAATGCAAGTACCACTGTGATTACATCAAGAGATAAGCAAAAATAAGAAGTGCGAAACAATTTTCTCATTACTAAGAAAACTATCAATTCTGTGGGGAGAACTAATTTGCCTAGTAAACAGAAAAGTTTTGTCAGTTATTCGCAATTTTGATTATTTTAAAATGTGTGAATATTCTCCTTAATATATAAAATACAATGCTTTACAATATAGACATAGACATTTTCTACAGGTATTGAATGCATACCTTGGCAGAATCCCATATAGTCAATCTTATTGAAGAAAATAACAATACACATCATTGTTGGCACCATTAAATGTATATTTTTTCAAGAAGAAAAATAAATTTTAAATATAGTCATTCTATTTCTACAAAAAAGGACACTATCAGAATATTTTCCATGCAATCTGGATTATTTATCACTTATTTTACAATATCTTCTTCTTATCTGGATTGTCAATAGTCAATTATGACATAAAAAGAAAAACAAGTACTTTCAAATAAGAACACCTTTTCAAGTAAAGGATCTGAATCAATGGAAATTGACTCAGAAATGATACAGATTCTATAATTAGTAAACAGGCATTACAATAGTCACTATACCTATACAGAATATGTTCAAGATGACAGAGAAAATATCAGCTTAGTATGCTAAATAGGGAAATTATATATTTTAAATACTCAAATTCAAATTCGAGGGAAGAATAATATAATGTTTGACATGACAATTGCAATGAAATACCTTGGTAGCAGATTAGACACTGCAGAAAACAATTAATGCACTTGAAGCCACAGCAAAAGAAAGTATCAAAATTGGAACACAGAGAGGTAAAAAATAGACTGAAAATAAGCAAAGTACCAGTGTGTTTGGAATAACTTTCAGCAGACTGAAATACTAAATATACTTAAGTACTCCAAATGTAATTGGAATCTTTAAAAGATAGTAATATTTGAAGTAATAATGTCTACACATAATGTATGTAGTTTGAAATTATTAGTTATATTTTAAAGATATTTAAACAATAAAAATAAATATGTTATACATTCCCACGTTTATCATTGTTGTTGAAAATTTTCCAAATTGGTTAAAATTATAAGCATATACATTCAAGAATATTAATGAATTCCTAACCAAAAAAAATATGAAGAAAATTATATGGAGGCACATAAATAATCAAATTGCTTAAAAATAATGACAGAGAATATCTTTAAAGTAGCCTGAGAATAAGGATACATTACATACAGAGAATAAAGACATATTACATAAATATTCTCTTTATAAAAAGAATAAAGAAAAAAGATGAGAATCAAAGAAGAATTTTCCTCAGAAACAATGCAAGGCAGAAAACAGGGGAGCATCATATTAAAATATTGATAGAAAAACAAAACAACACAAAATAATGAGAAAACTTGTATCCGATAACCAGAGGTAGTGTTTTTGAAATGCTAAGATAAAGGGTTTTTAGCATACAAATCTTGAAAGAATTCATCTAGAGAAGGTCTCATACTATAAGCAAGCTTAGGAAGGAAAATGATACCAGATGGCTCTACACAAAGAAATCAAGTGCAGAAAAAGTGATAAATGTGGCAATATATAACATACTCATTTTTATTGTTTAAATATCTTTAAAATATAACTGATAGTTTCAAACAAAGTAATACAATGTACTGTGGTCTTTATAATATATGAAGTACTGAAATGAATGACACTAATTATATAAATCATTTACTGGTGTAAGTTTCTTATCCTAGAGGGGAAATAGTATATTACTTAAAGGTAGATCGAAAAGTTTAATGTTGCGGTAGACAAAACTCTAAGGTAGCCCCCAAGTTTCTTGCCCTTCCTTGTACATGTCCTATAAAATCTTCTCCCTTTTAATGCAGATGCTCCTGGGCTTACAGTGGGGTTATGACCGGATAAAGCCACCACAAATTGAAAATATTATCAATCGAATGTGAGTTTTCAACTTACAATGGGTTTAGTTGGATATAAACCCATCATAAGTGGAGGAGCATACTGAATGTGCATCGCTTTTGCACCATTATAAAGTGGAAAAATTGCAAATAGAACAATGGTAAGTCAGGGACCAACTGTATACTCATGACCTGTGAATATGATAGAATATTCAATCTCTTGATAAGGTTATACTACATGGAAAAGGTTATATGATAGTCATTCCCATGATTATATTACACTATATAGAACTTAGAGTGAAATACAATTCTCCTACTTGCTTTGAAGAAGTAAGTTCCCATGTTGTGATAAGGATATGAGGCTTCATAGTTAAGACAGCTTCCAGCAGCTAAGATTAAACCAGCCCAACAGCTAACAAGAAAAGACAGATTCTAGTCTTAAAACCCTTGGAACTGAATTTTGTCAACAACTTGAATAAGCTGAGGGGAGAACTCCAAGATCAAAATGAGAATGCACTATGGCTGACGGCTTGATTTCCACCTGTTGAGACCTTGAACAGAAAACCCATTTATGCCATAGCTGGACTTGTGACTTGACAAAATGGTAAGATAATAAATGGGTGTTTACTTAAGTAAACATTTAGTTATGTGATACTTTGTTATGCAACAAATAAAGTTAATGTAGATATATGTTGTAAAATTAACATCACTAAAAAATGAGTTATAGATGAATTTCCCAATTTCATCACTATTCATATTTTGGGGCTAGATAATTCTTTATTTGGGAAGAACTGTCCTCAACATTGTAGAATATACAGCAGCATCCCTCTACCCAATATATTCCAATAGAACCTTTTCTTCTGTTGTGAAAAACAAAGTATGTCTCCAGACATTACCAAATATGCGCTGGCAGACAAAATTATGATCATCAAATAATAACCTAGTTATAACTAATAAGCTAACAAGGAAATAAAAATCTAATAAAATTATTCAATTAATCAAAAGATAGACAAAAAAGTAGGAAAAAATAGAACAAAGAAACATATGATGCATACAGAGCAAATACAAAAATAGTAGATTAAAACATAAACCTATCAATAATTCTACTATATGTAAAGTATCTAAGCACTCCTAATAAGAGATTATCAGTTTGAATAAAAATAAAACCTTCCAACCATTGAAATGATTGATTATATCAAATATTCACTAGGATCTAAAGTATAGGAACTTTCTTACACAGTGTCTATGATAGATGCAAAATACACAAACTATTTGAAAATCAGTAGATTGGTAGATTCCTAGAATATTAAAAATACACCCATTTATGACCACTATTTGGTATTAAGTCAAATGAAACCATATTTCTAAGGAAATACTTGTATATGAATGCACATAGCTGCTTTATTTGTAACTTACCAAACCAAAAACACCCCAAATCATCATCAACAGTTAAATGGATAACAATTTGTGGTATAAGCAAGCAATAGAATACTCAAAAATTCAATGGAAAGACTATATATGCAAAAGTATTAATGAACTTCAAATAATTTTTTGAGTTAAAGGAGGCAAATGAAAAAGGTTATGTACTTTATACTTAAACATACACTGTCTTAGTCCATTTTGTGCTAATAAAAAAGAATACCAAAGACTAAGGAATTTGTAAAGGCCAGATGTTTATTTGGCTAATGGATGGTTCTGGATGCTGGGAAATCCAAAATCATGGTGCCAGCACCTGGAGAGGGTCATCCTATGGCAGAAGACAGAAGACAGAAGTAAGTGCATGAGACACAGAGAAAATTTAGCTGAACTCATTTTTTAAAATCAAGAATAAATAAAAAAAATAAAATCAAGAATCTACTCATACAATAACTAACCCACTTTTGCACCAACAGCCTTAATCCATTCATGGAGGCAATGCCCTCATGACCTATTCACTTCTTAAAGACCACACTTCCCAATACACTTAGCATACAAATCTTGAAAGAATTCATCTAGAGAAGACCTATACTATAAGCAAGCTTAGGAGGGAAAATGATACCAGATGGCTCTACACAAAGAAATCAAGTGCAGCAAAAGTGATAAACGTGGCAATAGTCTGGCTCTCAGTCTGGGACCTGAGAACTGTTTTGGGGGAGGGAGAGACACTGGTACAAGTCCGAAAGTCCAAAGGCCAAAGAACCAGGAGCTACAATGTCCAATGCCAGCAGGTAGGAAATAATGGATGTTGAAATGCAAAAAGAGAAAAAGAGATTTTACCCTTTTTCCATCTTTTTTTTCTACCCAGGCCCTCAGTAATTGGATGAGGCCCATGCACACGGTGAGGGTCGATCTTCCTTTATCCAATGCACTGCATTTATTTGTTTATTCAATGCACTGCACTCAGTGACAAGCATTTAGCTACAGAGAAAAATGGTAGAGGGGAGGAGAAAACAGGAAATGGAGGAAATAGGAGAAGAAGAAACCAGAGAAGGAGCTTACTGACAGCCTCAGGTGCAATGCACTCCTTTATTCAGTGCACTGATTCAAATGCTAAGCTCTTCCAGAATTATACAGACACACCCAGAAATGTTTTACCAGGTATCTGTACATACCTTAGCCCACTCAAGCTGACACATAAAATTAATCATCACACAGAGTAATCTGTAGTGACAAAAAATAAATCAGTAGTTGCCTGGAGATGGTGTTCTGAGAGTGGTAGAAGGATGGGATTTCAAAGAGGCAGAAGGTAAATTTTGGGTGTGATGGAAACGCTTATCTTTTAAATTGTGTTGAAAGTTTCATGGGTGTTTACACATGTCAAAATTTACCACATTTTATACTTTAACTATGTACAGTGTATTGTCAATTATACCTCAATAAAGTGACCAAAAATTTTAAAATGAGAACTGATGGGAAGAGGACACCCAAATTGTAGCTGGTGAATATTCCTCTCGTTTCTTTAGAAAAGCAGATATTTTAGTAAATAAATGAAGTTAAAGTTAGGATAAATATCAAGTTTCAGATGATAGGTCCCCAGGAGTTGTGAGCAATTTTCAGATGTTCCTGACCCTACAACAACTATGCATTTTTAAGGACATAGGTGCCTCTTCCCATTGCTGAAGGGTCTTTCCATAGCCATTGACACTGTCACCCAAATCTACATACCAGCTTTTTAGCTGTCACCAAGATGGGCATTCCCAGGCCACACATATATTCTCAGCAGAAAAGAAAGGTGTGTGTGTGTGTGTGTGTGTGTGTGTGTGTGTGTTTGGGCTCCTCCTCCTCATTTGAGTGTTCACCCTGTGGGTGACAAATCACACCTGAGGCTGTCAGTAAGCTCCTTCTCTGGTTTCTTGTTCTCCTGTTTCCTCCATTTCCTGTTTTCTTCTCCCCACTACCTTTTTTTCTCTATAGCTAAATGCTTGTCATTGAAGAATCTAATTAACTTGGAGCTTTTATGATCCTTCTCTCATTATTCTGCCATTTTTCTCACAGCTGGCAAACACAAAATATTGATCTTTTCATCTCTGTTGGGACAGAAGGTAATTAGAGACTGTCTTATTCTTCTTTAAAATTTTCCCTCTCCTCCCCATGGTGCCTACACTCTTTTTCATCCTGTCTCTTTCCAAGATAAAGACAATAAGTAAGTAAACTTTTTTAAGATATAGTTTAACCTCAGTTAACTTCCTTTGTTTCTATAGGCAGTAGAAGTTGGAGCTACCTAGAGTTACAATGAGCTAAGCCTTGCATATTCCTGTAAACATTTGCTAGCTATCAGCATTTTAATGTGATGGGCACTGTTATTTTATTTTATTTTTTTGTGTGATAGCAATCATTTTTAAGGATTTTGCATTTAAAGATTGACCAAAAAAGCAATCTGACGTCATCCCCCCCAATAAAAAGAATGTGGTGTTCATGTCCCTACATGATCTCTATGTTTATGAAATTTCATAACAGCAAGGGGTTTGAACTTTTCTTTTTAGAGCCAAATTATTATTTTTTTTACTTCCTGTTTTTCTACTTTTTTTAATTTCATAATATTCCAAGGGTACAAATGTTTAGGTTACATATGTTGCATTTGCACTGCCCGAGTCAGAGCTACAAGTGTGTCCATCCCCCAGACAGTGCGCACTGCACACATTAGGTGTGAATATACCCATCCCCTTCGACCACCCTCCAACAGATATTGGCCTAGGCAAAGAATTTATGAAGAATACCCCAAAAGCAATCAAAGCAACAACAAAAATAAATAAATGGGACTTGATCAAATTAAAAAGCTTCTGCACAGCCAAAGAAACTATCATTAGAGTAAATAGACAACCTGCAGAATGGGAGAAAATATTTGAATGCTATACATCCAACAAAGGGCTAATAACTAGAATATGACCCTTGTTATTTTTTGCTGTCATCTTTTTGCCCCTACTTTTTTCTTTATCTCATTAATTTTTCTCAGAAGGAACTCTTTAGCTCTGGATTTACTCTACGGTCTTAAACTTGCAGTCATATGTATTTTGATGTTTCCAATGTGATACCATGTGGAAACAATCCCGTGTCCATCAATACATGAATGTATTAACAAAATATGGTATATGTACACCATCGAGTACTACTCAGCCACAAAAAACAATAGTGATCCAGTACCTCTTGTATTATCCTGGATAGAGCTGGAGCCCATTCTACTAAGTGAAGTATCACAAGAATGAAAAAAACAAGCACCACATGTATTCACCATCAAATTGGTATTAATTAACCAACACTTATGTGCACATATAGTAGTAACATTCACTGGGTGTCAGCCAGGTGGGAGGAGGCAGGAGTGGATGGTTATATGCACACCTAATGAGTGTGGTGTGCACCATCTGGGGGATGGACACACTTGAAGCTCTGATTCAGGTGGGACAAAGGCAATATATGTAACCTAAACATTTGTACCCCAGTAATATGCTGATATGAATAAAAAGGTTAAATAGCTTACCCAAGTCATATAGCTGATTTGCATTGCAATAGAATTTAGGTAGAACTTATTTTATCAAACTGCAAATGCATACTCTTATTTAGTCTGCTATATTGCCTCCTATAAGTGAAGATGTGTATTTTATTACAAGAGACAAAATATATGTAAATAAAATATATGATAGCAAGTTAATATCAGTTATGGAAATACACGTTTACATTTTTAAAATAAATTTTTTATGCCTTTTGTATGAAACAGAAGTTAGAATTAGCTTACATTGACCTACTATCATGAGGCATGCTAAAAGAAATTTTAGATATTTGAAAGTTTATAAAAGGTTAATTGAAAAACTAAAATTATAAAAATTGTCCATTTAATTGGCCTTAAGCAATTTAAGATCAAAAGCAATTATACAAGCTATAGAACTGAAATATAGTCTAAGCTTTGAAGTATGTGCTGACATAATTATGTGAAGCTTCACATTTTTCTCCTCTGTAATAAGAAAAAGGAACTAGATAGAATTGCCTCAAAAGCAATGGTTTTTCTTCAGCAAAAGAATATCTTAAGGGTTAAAGAATCAGAAGAAAATCATCTAATAACGTGTAAGCAGAGGTATCAAGTTAAAATTTTAATGCCATTTAATTGACATAAATGTAAAATGACTCTAGCTGGCATAGTACATAATTACAGAGAATAGCTGAGGGAGTATGGCTCTGGAAAATTATGCTTTTGTGTGGTATCTCTTTTTCTTATTTTAGAGAAGAAGGAGAGAGAAAGAGATCTTTTTTTCAGTTTTTAATTCAATTTTATCAAGCATATTTCAACAAAGCATCAAGAAAGTTTACATTTAAGTGTTAATAGAGCAAAGTCATTTAAGGGCTAAATATGCACATAAGAAGATGCAAAGATGCAATATTTCTGAATTGTGTAAAAAGAACTGAAATGTACAATAGAAGATATGGGACTGGGAAAATTTGTTTACATAGAGCGGAAGCTATACAACAACTTCTCCACTATCGTCCAGCTTTGAAGGAAAAATACAGAGAAAAGATGAGTTTGTGCTCCAACTTTTTCATAAAATCTAATGAAATACTTTGTATTTGAATGAAGAAAATGCTTATGACTAAAGATATTCAGATTTCTGTGCTTTGCCTCAGTAGGAAATGACAGTCCCAAACTGTTATATTTGGAATCATGCATAAATGCTGTTTTTAAGTATGTACATATTATCTACGTACATTGAATTCACTGCATTGATGTCTTAGATTTACTTTAAATATTAAGTCACATCCACTAATTTTATCATCGTTAACCCACCAAGTTCACTATTCTGCCTCTTTTCCCTGCTCAAATGTAAAGCAGGTTTACTCTCTCCTTTTTCGATGCCTGCATTGCATTTTATTCAAATGCCTAGTTTAGTAGCCATCACCTTTTACTTTAAGGTTTTCAAGCTTCTAATAAATAGTATTGTGAACTTTCTGAGATCAATACTATGTGCTTTACTTTAATCTGCATTTTAATAATGAGAAAAATGCCTAATTTATAAGAATACCTCTATAAATATTTATTAGAATAATGAAATTTATTGTAATCTCTTAACAATTTACTGAATTATGCTTGGTCATGCTAAGCTATTCAATATAAACAGCACTTCTGCTTAACCATTCAGGAAGCCAATGTGCTTACAAAAAAGAGGTGTAACTATGAAAAGAAATGCAACAAAAGAACAAGCTTAACTCTCTTGTATATATATTCTCCCACCTGGGGAGTGTTTATTCATGTCATTATCTTTACTTCAAATGGTTTTCTCATGTCCTCCCTGGTGGTCTGGTGGTTAGGATTCGGCACTATCAAATGCTTTTCTCTGTTACTACATGACAAAATTCCACTGTCCATTAAGGTCACATAAAATCCCACAAAATCTTGAGACTCACTGTTACATTTCTTATGCATATTCTTTCTCTCCATTTTCATTTTTTATAATATATCCTAGGTTCTCACAAACATTATCATTTAAGTTAGCATTCGATTGTTCTCTAACACTTTCCAAAAATTCTTAGTGTCTTTCCTGCTTTCCTTTTCTACCTTACTTCCTATATATCCAAACCTATGACAGCTGCTCCCCATTCTATGGCAACTTCTCAATCAAGTACCATACATACTAGACCTATCATAGGACATAGCATAGTCAAAAGTAGTTTAAAAATAGCGTAGTAAAAATAGTAGCTGGTTATCTTTCAAAATCTACTCATCTTTTCCTCCTACTTTTATAAAACTATTTGTTAGAGAAACTCTTTTCTCTAATAGTTTAACTTTTTTCTCTTCTTTTAGTTGTGGCCTAGGTAAATGATTTAGGCCACAAGTCAGGAAACTATTCTGGCCCAATGCCTGATTTCATAGAGTCAGAAGTTTTTATGTTTTTAAATGGTTGGGGGGGAAATCAAAAGAAGTATAGTGACAGAGAAATTGTATTAAGTTCAAATTTCAGTGTTAACAAATAAACTTTTACTGGAATGCAGCCATGCTCATTAATTTATTTATCTATGTCTAATTTCTTGCCACAGCAGCAGAGGTGAAGAGTTAGGAGACAGCACTACCTGCAAAGCTAGAAATATGTACTATTTGATCCTCTAAGGAAAAAAAAAAGCTTATCAATCTCTGATTTAGAATATTGTATATACGCTTTGTAATGTATGAATTTGATTATGACCTACTTTGTTTAAAATCCTCCATTTATACTCATTATTGTGGAGAAAATTTTCAAAAACATTTCCCTGGTTCAGGAATGCTATTGGCCTTGACACCTCTTATCCCCGTTTTATTCTTTCATGACATATTTTTATACATTCTTCTGATCCGTATGTAAATATCACTTCTTCCAAGAGAATTTTCATCACCTCCTCTTAATGTACCTTTTCCTAACTTAAGTACTGTATCAGTCAGGGTCCTCCAGAGAAACAGAAGCAATAGTGTGTGTATATATATATATATATATATATATATATACATATATATGTGTGTGTGTGTATATACATATGTATATAAAATGTATCTATATACATATATACTGTGTGTACATATGAAGATAAACACACATATTTTATATGTGTATGCATATATATGAAGAGATTTATTACAATGATTTGGCTTACACAATTATGGAGGCTGAGAATTCTCATAATCTACCATTTACAAGCTGGGGACCCAGGAGAATTGATGGTATAATGCAGCTTGATTCCAAAGTCCTTAGAACTAGGGGAGCCAATAGTGTAAATATGAGTCCTCAATGGATTGGATGAAGCCCACCCACAGTGGGGAAGGCAGTCTGCTTTACTTAGTCCACCAAATTCAGATGTTAATGTTATCCAGAAATAGCCTCACAAGCACACCCAAAAATAATGTTTAACCAAATATCTGTGCACCCCTTGACCCAGTCAAGTGGACATATAAAATTAACCATCACTAAAACCGAAACATAACCTCTCATTACTCTTACTTTTATTTTATGGTACTTAAGTCAATTGAAATTTTATTATCTATTTTGATTATTTTTTCAAAGAATGACTCAACTAAGGTGTAAACACTATGTAATCATAGACCACTATAAAATTAAATATTATTCTAGTACAATACCAATAAATAATGGGCAACAAATAAATATCTTTGAATGAATAAAGTAGCTTCCTCCTGAAAGCAAACATTGATCATTTTACCCCCCTAGTCCTTATGTTGTCCCTTTGAGTCCTTTGTAGTCTAATGAAGCCCTCATGCCTCTTTTACATACCTTTTTCCCTTTATTCATGCCTCTTTCTCTACCAGATATATCTAATAGAAATAAATGTATTTAATATTAGTAATTCTCAGAACCTTGCCACAAAACTGGTATACAATAGGGTCTCAACCAATCTCTAATGAATAATTAAATTTATTTTAATTATTATTTATTTAAATTAAATTTATTTTAACTTCTCCACTTGCCCTCTCTAATTCTAAGTAATTCATTGCATACATTTGTTTATCCTCCTTAAAGTTACCAAAGTGTAAGAATTTTAAGTTGATGCTTTGATGCTTTAAATAGAGTAGAATTCTAGAATTTTACAAACTTAGAACTAATATTTCTAAACTATAAACACCACAGTTGTCTTGTGACATGCATATTTAATATTTTTCAATTTCTACACTCCTTATGATTTCAAGATGTCAAATTGAAATATTTTATTATAGGTTCCAATTCTTATTCATGTACTTCAGACACGTCCTGCTTACTTTTCAGGCATTTTAATATTATAGCCCAGAAATGACTTTACCCCTGACAAATATGTCTTCTCTTAATCAACTGTTCTTGTTCAAACCACTCTGAACTTTAAGAGCTTACAATTTGTTAAGAAGATAAACTTTTTATCAATTGCCAAATAATAAATACAGATGATAAATAATGAGTGATGCATTAAGATTTTAAAATGGGAAGTGCTAAAATTTACTCACCTCTGCTTACCCTTGGCATTCAAAAGATTATATTTATTTATGTGTTCCAATGACAACCTACAAATCAAGTAAATTATCATCATGTCTCCTAATATAAATATATATTTGTTTTCATTGATCTGATGGTAAAAAAATAAAATATTTGAGCTATATATCATGCTAAATTTTTTTTTCCAATGGAAATTAGCAGACAAAGATTTAACTCCAAAGTAATTATAGAAAAATACATATAAAATAATAAATTTGATGAGAATATAAAAGAAATATTTTAAATATAATTGACTTGTTTTGACAAAAAACAATCTAGCAATGACCTTTCCTTAGACAATCACCCAATTCCCTATGACATATTCAATTTATGAGGTAAATTGAGTAATCATCAGTTAAACTTAATAAATTCAAGATAATTCATGCAGCAGAAGAAAAGAAATAAAATATTTTATCACAAATCAAGAACTCTGATATATTCAGAGAATCAGATGAAGAGGGCATGTTTGACTTTTAAAGAAAACTGCTATTCAAAAGAATAATCAAGTAATACTCTTTGTATACAGAGTGGAACAAACTTAATAATGAGAGACAGAAATTTGAAACTAACAGCAAAAGAGAAAGAGAAAAAAATATTATTTTTTAGTACAGTCTTCTGCAACAGTGTTAGCCGCTTCTAAAATATTGTGTCAAATCTTTTGAAAGCCTGAAACCACAGAGGAATTTCTTTGACAGAAGAGACAAAAGTCGACAAGAAAATGTCCACTTGTTTGCCGGGTGATGATCGTCTGTCTTTTTTTGACATTGCCTTCATCACACTTTCTTTTGGCAAAATAAATAAAACTGATTGCAGTAAAAGATACTGGATATCACTTGTTAAAATATTTATCCATTTCAACTCTACACTTATATAAATGAATAAAAATATACTGAAGGAAGTCTTCATTTTTCAGTTACTCACACAGACTTGAATACACTGTATTTACAAATAAATGATATATAGTGAAATAATATAATCTAAAACATAGGATTACTCAGTTTATTTTGTAAACTTTAAACATATTTCCATACTTGTGAGTAAGTTATTCAGGCATTTCTCATAATATCATAGTTATCAATTATGTACAAAAACTCACTAATCCTTGTAAACATGATAACTTACAGCCTTTGCATATAATATTTCTTTTACTTAAAATGCTTAAAACTATCACTTTGGGTAGACTATATCCTTCCTATCAAGAAGTCTTCACCAATCAAATTACAGTATATCTTGATGTGATCATCCATATTTGGCACGTCTAATTTAAACATATCTCAAGATTACTAAATGTTAATAATAAAAAGGCAGAAGAAATTCCTTCAATACTAGTTTTCTTTTAACAAGTACTATGTCACATCTCCTTTTGAGCAAAAGCAAATTCTACATACATTTTATCTAAATTTTTACATTCTTACTTCTCAAACCATTTAAATTGAATTTTGCCCACAATAATTCATAAAAGGTATTTTTTTCCAGAATCACCAATGAGCTTAATATTATGATTAATCTAATTCAAGCTATATCTGCTATCATTTACAAGAGCATTTAATGTTCTTAATTATTCCTTCCCTTTTTAAGGACCACCCTTCCATTTGCTTCTGGAGCACCACAGCCTCTGGTTTGTCTTTGGCTTCCTTGGCAGCTCATTCTCAGTGTCCTTTGCTGATCAACCCTCTTTTATCAGATTTACAAATGTGAGAGTACATCAAAGTTAAATGCTCCGTCCTCCTTGCTCTCGGAATGACTGTTTAGGTGATCTAATCTGCTCCTAAGACTTTCATTATTATCTCTAAGCAAGTAATCCTGAATTTGTAACTTTCATCCAGGATTTACCTATATGATTTAGACACATAAAATCAAGAGCCTCTTGATATCCTCAAATGAGTATCTCACCGGCACTTTAATTTACCGTGTCCAGAACTGTACTCACAGTCTTGTTTCTCACCCTGCCCCGTGTCAAGTGGTTTCTGTCTTAGTAAATGTACCAGAACCTTCCCAGTTCAGTAAGGTTTAAAGGTGGTATTCATTTTTAACATTTATCTTTTTCCTCCTTTCTGGACCACATGTCCAATTAAACACAAAATCACCTTGCATCTCCCTTCTAAATATCTCTTGAAGCTATTTGCTTTTATTAACACTGCCATGGCTTTAGTTCAAACAAACACATCCCTTCAACTTTATTAATGTAGTAACCCCTCATTTACGTATTTGTAACCCCTTACTTACATATTTTCCAATCTATTTGTCCTTGTAACTAAAGTGAAATTTTAAAATAATAATCTGGTTTTGCCATCCCCTGCCCCTCAATTACCAATTCACTTGGAAAAAAGTACAAGAATAAAATAATAACTAAAATAAAAGTTTAAACACACAAAACTAACAAATACAAACACAGCCAACTATTTTTTTTTAAATAAACAAAGAGGTTATGAATTATCCTCCTGTATATATCATGAGTCTCATCTCATTCAATGTTCCCCTGCAATAATGCTTTTTTCCTTTAAATACACTATACTTTAAAAACACTATTCCTTTTGAACATCCTTTTTTCTATATTTTATTATTATTCATATTTCATCTTAAATTCACCTCAGAAATTCTTTTCTTAGTGTTAAAGTTAAATAAGTCTTAATTGTCAATATAACCATATGCTACAAAAAAGGAGTTTTATTCTAACAAATTGCAGAAAATTCACTCTGAATTCACTACCTTAAAATACATACTTTCTGACTCTGTCAATGTTAAGGTAAACGAATAGTAACCCGCAAACACATTTTATCCCCTCATCAAACTCAGGAGCACCATTACTTTTCACATTTGTGTCCCTAAACTATTAGTTGTTAAGGAAACCTGGAATTCTTGGAAGGTAGGTGATCCTATGGCTTGGAGCAGGAAAAATCAAAGTAAGTCTGAAATATACTGCTAGCACCAGAACTAGAGATGCTTCGAAGAAAAGCACAAGGCAATGGTAAGAAAAAGTAGCCTGTTAAAGGGGTTCTTTTTTGATAAGCTGTAATACATGGAATATCAAATAATAATACTGATAATGCAGTTAATCAAAACAAGGTAACCTTATAAAACCTCATAAATTTGTAATGATATTCTACAGGCAAATGTCAGTATATAGTGTGGACATAAAACAGTTATAATGCAAAAAGTCAATCATATTTATTTTACAAAAATGTATTTTTGTTGATTTAACAAGTAGGAAAATATTAGTGTAGATATTTTTGTTTCCTTTCTAAAATATATTGTAGGTTTATAAGTTTAAATACATGCTTGTTCCTACTGTATAAGCAGAAAATCGTTAAAACTTGTGAATAAGCCAGTTAGTTTTGAAGAATAGGAATTATACCAAGAAGAGGCCAGGAAATAAGTATCAGAGTTCACATATGACAAGTGTGCAGAAAGTGATGGGTCATATACAGCTGCGGTCCCCAACCTCCCGGCTGGCCTGCAGACCAGTACCAGTCAGTAGCCTGTTAAGAACCAGGGGAACGCAGGAAGTGAGTGGCCAGTGGGTGAGTGAGCCAGCAAAGCTTCATCAGTATTTACAGCCCCTCCCCATCGCTGCCATCACCACATAAGCTCCACCTCCTGTCAGATCAGCCACAGCATTAGATTCTCATAGGAGCGTGAACCCTGTTGTAAACTGTGCATAGGAGGGATCGAGGTTGCCTACTCTTTATGGGAACCTAATACCTGATGATCTGAGGTGGAGCTGAAGCGGTGATGCTACCGCTGGGGAGTGGCTGCCAATACAGATTATCATTAGCAGAGAGGTTTGACTGCACAATGAATGTAATGCACTTGAATCATCTCCAAACCATCCCTCCTCCCCCAGTCTGTGGAAAAATTGCTTTCCATGAAACTGGTCCCTGGTGCCAGTAAGGTTGGGGACCTGTGATGTGAAATAAGCACTTAAAGGATGATTCCAATAATATATTTCCTAATGATGAATTAACAAAAATATCCTAAAAGAAAAGCAGCTGTGCAAACTCAAACTCAACCCTTCATTTTATAAGAGAAGAAAATTTCAGGTGACTCCACTAATTACAATAAAATATTAATAAGAAATATGTCCATTTAAAAATAAACCCAAATATTAGCTGAAATATATATTATATACTTATATATTTAAAGAATATTTTATTTATTGGAAATAAATTAGAGACATGAAATAAAAATCTATACCATTATGTATTATAACAAGTAACAGTCTGTGACAAAGTGACAGAAATCTTAGAATGTCCTTAAATTGGGAACCAGTATGTGTGAGTAGGGCAGGATTTTGTTAGCAATAAACTAGATTCTGCATTGTTTTCTTCCTTTCTAGTTTTGTTTCACTCTGTTTGTTTTTGATTTGCAAGAATCTAGGATGAAGTATATAAGCAAAAAACAAAATTATATAGCAAAGTACACATAACTCAATAAAAAGGCAAAAATTAGCATATTACTTTAATTAAAATTCATGATAGCTTCATTCATTTAATGGTATTATAAATTTACTCCTTTATATAGTATTCATTGTAACATTGCATGGACATTTTTCTGTTTAATGGGTTTGAAACATTTAGTTAATAAACAATATTAGACATGATTTTAATTAACACTTTAGCAATTTTTAAGTTTTAAATATATTTAAACATTTGAAGAAGTTTATATTTGTTCACTGTGCAGGAGGTTTACAAATATTTAAAGAAAAATCAATTGTAAATATTTAAAGAACTTTATTCTTTCATTTTGCAACTTGCTAATGTTGTTATTTCTACCTAAATTTTACCAGCCCCTCCCCTCCTTTTTTTTTTTTTTTTTGAGACAGAGTCTCACTCTGTTGTCCCAGCTAGAGTTCTGTGGCATCAGCCCAGCTCTTAGCAACCTCAAACTCCTGAGCTCAAGTGATGCTCCTGCCTCCGCCTCCCAAGAAGCTGTGATACAGGCTCATGCCACTATGCCCGGCTATTTTTTTCTATTTTTAGGTGATTGGCTAATTTTTTCTATTTTTAATAGAAACAGAGCCTTACTCTTGCTCAGGCTGGTCTCGAACACCTGAGCTCAAGCAATCCTCCCGCTTCGGCCTCACAGAGTGCTAGGATTACAGGTGTGAGCCATGGAGCCTGGCCAGTCCTCCTCTTTTCCTGGACTAAGTACTTTTCATTCTTCAAAACCCAAATGAACAGCACAAAATTCTTCCTGAATTCTCTAAGAAGCAGAATTAATGCTCTTTTCTCAATGCATTTATTGTGTACATTATACATTATTTATAACACTGGTTTATGGGGGCCGTGGGTATTTGAACCACTTCTTCATGTAACTTACTTGTGCCTTCAGGACCTGCTTGGGCCTGACCACATCTATACCACTTCTATTTCATGATGGAGTGTTGCTGTGCATGCCTAAATTTATGACTTGGTGGGTCAGTGAATATTCAGTCCATGAAGAGAACAGTTCATGTTTCATGGTAACTTAGTGGTCTATGGTTAGGCCTTCAGATTTTATTAATAATAAGACCCACTAGAAGTCCAAGATTTGTTTCTCAAAGGGGCAGTGGTTATTTGCAGTGAATGGCAGAGCTTTGCTCCAAAATCCTAAGTGTCTGCATTTTCATTCACTTATAAGGTCCTGCCAAAGACTCCAAACAGCAGTTTTATCTGCCACTGAAATTTTAAGCACCGTTGGTCTTCTGGACTATAATAGCCCAAATGGCCTCCAATATCCAAAGAGACCATTAGGAGTTGTGCCTCTTTCTTGGTTTTAAGAAGGGCCAAATGCAACAACTTATCTTCAACTTAGAAGGAATATCTTGGCATATCCCACACTACTGATTCCCTAGAAGTTTCACTGAGATAGAAGACCCCTGAATTTTAGATGGATTTATTTCCCAATCTCTGACATATGACATGCAAATTTCTTATCAATAAGTCTAGAGCAGTGGCTGTTTCTTCCTAAGTTCAATCTGCATAATATTATCAAAGTAATAGACCAGTGTAATGTCTTATAGAAGAAAAAGGTAATCAAGATCTCTGCAAACTAAATTATGACATAGGGTTAGAGAGTTAATATACCTCTGAAATATGATAGTGAAAGTATATTGCTGTCCTAGACAGCTGAAAGCAAAGTGCCTCTTGTAGCTGCCATGGACAGGGATGGAAAAAAAGCATTTGCCAGATTAATAACTACATACCAGGTATCAGGGGATGTATTACTTTGCTCAAGTTATGAAACTATATCTGGTATAGCAGCTGCACTTGTAGTTACCACTTGGTTAAATTTATGACAGTCCACTGTCATTCTCTAAGATCCATCTCTCTGCATGGGCCAAACAGGGAAGTTGAATGGGGATGTGTTTGTAATCATTGCTCTCGCATTTTAAAGCCTTTAATGCTGGCATTGATCTCTGATGTTCTTCCAGGGTTGTGGTATTGCTTTTGATTTTCTATTTTCTTGGTAGAGATAATTCTATTGGCTTTAACTCTTCCCTTCTCCCCACAATAGGCCTCATTGCAGAGTTCAAAAAACCAATGTGGGGATTTTTCAAGCTTCGAAATTTATCTATTCAATTATGCATTTTGAAACCTGGGAAATTGCCCCAGCATAGGTGTGGTGAACCACTGGACCAACTAACTGTGAGGTGGAACTGAGCTGAAATGCCACTGACTTTCTGACCTCATAAGTCCCTCCTCTGATAGGAGAGACACAGTGACATTTTGAGTCTCCTAGAATCAGTGTCCATTTAGAGCCACTGTCCAGTAGTCCACAAAAGGGCTTATTATTTCCTTTTCCCGAATGCACAGTTACCCTGATTTAAGGACATAGTCCTTTTGGGGAAGACTGGGAGAAAAATTAACAGTATAAACTTTTGGTAGTGTACTAGCATCTTTTTTTCCAGGAAACTCAGCCTACCTTTGATTCAAGGGGTTCTGGGTCTGTAAACTGGCTCAAATCTGGGAATAGATTGACTATCTGCATTTATCATTTGAGTTACACTCCTGTTCACTTGACCTAGAACTTTTTTACCTCTACAGATCAAGTAGAATTTAAATAGGTTTCCTATCGACTTCTAGGAACACCGTGAATGATCAGGCAATGCTGTAGGTTTGCAAGAGCCAAGCTCTTCTGATTGTGCTTTGCCTCTGCTGTCAAGTGCGATGAACTGAGCTCACCTTGTCATTGGCTGTTAAGTGCTGTTACTTGGCTCTTGATGCCTTGAAATTTTATTACTTCTTTGCACCTAGATTTTCCAATTGAGTGGCTATGGTTACCATTGTAAAGTTCAGTCTACAGAGAAGAGCAATCTCAGAAGTCTTCAAGGATGCTGGGGCTACCCTCACAACTTTATTTCTCAAACTATTGGTAAATATATGCATTTATGGACCTTCCCCGTGTGGGTGAGTAGATCTTAAATGATGAATCTGCTGTAGCATTCCAATCTCCCTAAGACTTTGAATCTCTTCTTCTACATTAAACCAAGGGAGCTTCAACGTTTCCAGTTCACTAATGGTGGGCCCTATTTCGATCCATATTTCGGTCAATGAACCAAACAACCTATTAGAGCCCTTTCTAACTCCCCAAGCTACAACACTAAATGCAGAATATTTGCTTAGTGGACCCATATCAGTAAATTGAGTCTGATCTAACTTTATGTCCCTTCCACACCCATAATATCCATTGTTACAAGTGTTACTTGGATTTCTGCTTGTGTAACCAGTCAGGTTGATACATGAAATTAACCATGACAATATAAATCAAGTCATTGCAAAATATAAACTATCAGATTGGTATTATGCATAAATGTTGATTTCTCCACAACAACATAATCACCTTGAACATAATTCAGATCATTAATTTCATTTCTTTTGGCATATGTGACCCAAGGTAGCTGTGAATATATGCAGAATAATGTAGCAATATCTACTGTCACATCCTCTAGTCAATAATGTTGTACATGGACTCTTTGTATAGAAGAGGTTACCAAGGTCTTTGCGGTAACAATATATATATACTCAGAAGGTTATTTGAGATCTGCTTTGTATATATGTCTCCTAGAGTAGACTGTAATATTTATATTGCATGCACTTATCCTTCAGTGAGTCCTAACCATTAATATACTATGAATGCATAGAGTACAAAAAGGCTCATAGTTCTCTTAACTGTAACACTTTAATAGCAAATGCAACCAAGTGATATTTTTCAATGTAGAGTCAATTTATTTACTATTATGAAACAATTCAATTTAATTGCAAAGTATGATCTGAAGCAAACTTTGAGCTAAAATAATAAATTCTAAAGTCCAAATTTTTCATTTGTGTGTTTTGCCATTTAAATGTCTCTTTTATAGTGGCATTTGTTACATATATATATATATGTGTGTGTGTGTATGCATATACACACACAGATTGGGTATTCATCTATCTATTATATATCTATCTACATAAATAATAAGATAAACACTTTTAAAATGAAATGAAAATCTTTTGCTTACTATAAGCTAATAAATTTTGCTATCATTTTGGAAAATGCATTGCAAATATCCCTCTACAAAAATAAATGTTTCCAGTGCCAGTTTCTATTATGCAGGTAGGATTTTTTTATCATTCAAGATAATTGTTATAATATATAAAATGATATCACATATATTTCTTCTCTAAATTGCTATCAGTCAGTAACACAACTTGTGACTTCTTATGTCAGAAGAGTCAGAAAAGAGTCAATTTAGTTTACTATAACATTATTTTAAATGATCACGGAGGGATCCATAATGTAAAAATTACCAACAATGTGATAATATATTTGAAATATTTCAGAGATCTTTTTGGAGGTAAATGATAATGAGCATAATGCTAGAAAGCAACTGACAGCTTCTCAATGGAGTATACCATAAGAAAAGTAAATGTCTTGCTAAATGTAATGGACAAATAGGAAACACTATCAGGAGACATAATGAGTATTAACATTTTAATATCTAAGGCCATTTAAAGGAAAATAGAAATGCTGCAGCTTAGTTATTACAGGAAAATTGAAAGGTATTTGAGAGAGAAAACACATGTAATTTATTAAAAACTAACAAAAATCTAGAGAAATTCATCTTGAAATGTATAATAAAAACTAAAAGCATATTGCAATACATATATACACACACGCACGTATCTGTATATGAGCAAAACTTATACTGCTAAATAGATCAATGTGATCAATTTTTTTTAAATATCTGGGAATATCTTCAAGAATTAATTCCTTCCCTCCTTCTTTCACTCTCTCCTAAAATGTAAAATTTACAGTTTCAACAGACACTTGTCAAAGGATGTTGTCCTCTTCTGAGGATTCAAAGATGAATAATGTCAAGGTCTCACACAGAAAGAGATGGCTATTATAAATGGAAGCTGAAAACAGCACATTTAAAAATTGTTACTAATATAAATTCAATATGTAAAGGGATTCAATATAAAAAAAGATCACACTGAGATATAAATAACATATTTTAGGAATGATATTATATTGTAGAAAATTTAGGAGAGCTTTATAAGGTGAAGCTTCATAAGACATGAGGTATGTCTTCACAGGTAGTAGGACTGTTCATTGGCAGCTAATGAGAAACACGGGTGTTGAAAGTGGGAATGTTTACAGAAGATACCTAAAGGATAAACAGTGGTTTTAAATGTTTGGATGATGGTGAGTCCCTGATGCCTTGGCAGGGTTCAAGTTGAATATTTAGTGAGCAAATGATGAGAGGTTTCATATTTCATATGCCACACCAAAAAATATTATGTGTAGTCAATGAGATGTCCTAGAAATTTTTAAATAGGAGATTCATATTAACAGATTTGAATACTGGATATTTTAACACTGTGAATGATTAATTTATGAATACTTGTCTGAGCCTGTTAGAATGATTTGGCAAAATCACGAGGCCCTTAATTAATGTGTGGCACAGAGTAGAGAAGGAAAAAAAAAGATGCAAAAGACATTCAAGAAGAAGGATGGCCAACCTGGCAATGAATTGAACATGGTAAATGAAAGATAAGGAGAATTTAAGGATAACTGTGATTACACATTTGATCTTTCAAGACAACCTTGAGAGATAAATATACTGTCAAGCCTGTTTTTCTCTAGGACATATGAATAAAAAATGGGCACCCCAGGAAGGTATTTTGGTAGATTTACTTTATTTTCTGTACTACTTATTGGTTTTAAAAATTTTAAAGCAGCAGAATAATTTGATCAAAATAAGTTGGATGTCACTTGAGTATAAAAATCATTGTGGAGCTTTCCTGTTGAAAGCACAAGGTGGCCAGACTTGCTTTGGACCATATATTTCCTTCTTGCATATAATGCAAATCCCTTGAGATGCTTCTACAGAACTTTCTGTCAAATTTTAGAATAAATGGTAAATTAAGTAGTGCCTCATACATATATCCCATACACATGAAATACATGTTTTTGTGCATCCCTTTGAATTGACTTTCTCAAAATAAGTCAATAGTCTATTGGGTAAAATTACTTCCAAGTTCACAAAATACAAAAATTAAATTGTATATTTAGAAAGGAATTAAAATCCTTTCTCAATTTTGACCTTATTAACATAGATCAATTATTCTCCTACATATGCATGTATGGCATTTCTCATTTCAATGTTAAATATTTTGTGTTAGACATATCTACTCAGTGCTGTTAAGATATAATACTTATTTATATTCACAATCATTATTTAAACCCCATCCTTACTTTGAATGTCTGATGTATTGCACAAAATTTCTAGTAAGGAGAAGAATATTATTTTATTGCTATTTGTGCTACTAGCTATTGCTATCTTTGATGTACATAATTTTAACAAATTAATTCCATTTGGCATGATTTTATAGGACCTCTCAGAAGAGAAAATTGAATTGTTCTGTTAGATCAATCAAGCATCAGGTCATCTGGAGTCCACATAGATTTAATCAGAGCAAGAATCTTTTCACCAGACATTACGCCCATATGCCAGGCAATTCAATTGGATCAGTTTTTTCTTTCTTTAAACATGTTCCTATGCCCACATTTTAAAATTATGCTCACAAATTCATTTTTATGATTGTTATTACTTTATATTCAAATTTATTTAAGTGCCACTTGAATTTTCAAGGTACAATTGAGAAATATCTTTAGAAATAAGTGGAACACTTATTAAATTAAAAAAAAAAAAACACTACAAAGCCAACATCTTAGCTGTTTTTATCTGCTATAAATTATAAATAGTGATTTTGACGAATGTGTCTTATGTAATTGTTATGATTGAATTTACAGGGAATAGCAAACCTTTCTATGTCAAACATACACATAGTAATCTTTGGTAAATTTAGTAAGAGAAACATGCTTTCTTTTTGTCTATGTTTTATTGATTTTTAGTTTCTATGTATACATAATAGTCATACATATTTATGGGTTACATATGATATTTTGTTATAAGCATACAATGTATAATGATCAAATCAGGGTAATTGGGATATTCATCACCTCAATAATTTAGTATTTTTTTGTGTTGGGAACAATCCAATTCCACTCCTCTAGTTATTTTGAAATATACAATAATTTTTTGTTACTTATAGTCAATCTATTGTGCTAGCAAACACTGCATCTTGCTCCTTTTAACTGTATTTTTGTACCCATGGAACAAACCCCTTTTCCCTTCATCCCCACTACCTTTCCCAGCCTCTAGTAGCCATCATTCTACTGTCTGCCTCCATGAGATCAATTTTGTTTTTTTAGCTCCTACATATGAGTGAGAACACAAGATACTTGTCTTTCTGTGCCTGGCTTATTTCACCTAACATAATGTTTTCCAGTTCTATCCATGTTATTGCAAATGACAGGAGTTCATTCTTTTTTATGGCTGAATAACATTCCATTGTTTATATATACCAAGTTTTCTTTATTCATTCATCTGTTGATGGACACTTGAGTTGATTCCATACCTTGAAAATTGTGAATAGTGCTGTAATAAACATGACAGTGCAGATATCTCTTCAATATACTGATTTCCTTTCCTTTGGATATATATTCAACAGTGGAATTATTGGATCATATGGTAGTTCTATTTTTAGTTTTTTGAAAAACCGCTACACTGCTCTCCGTAGTGTCTGTACTAAAACTGACATTCCCACCAACAGCGTATGAGCATCCTCCTTTCTCCACATCCTTGCGAGCAACCATTATTTTTTGTCTTTTTGATAAAAAAAAAACATTTTTAACTGGAGTGAGATGGTAGATATATCATTGTGGTTTTGACTTACATTTCTCTGATGATTAGTGATCTCGAGCATTTTTTCATATATTTCTTGGCCATTTGTATGTCTTCTTTTGAGAAATGTTTATTCAGATCTTTTGAAAAGAGAAACCATTGATTAAATTAATAGCCATAATCATCACAACTCTTTGTTTTCTATGTCCTCATCTTGCTTTAAAATCATCATTTCACATTGTGTTTATGTTGGGTCAGCAGTCTAAAATGTCAATTCTTGATATGCTCTTGGCCGAAGAATGACCAGACACACCAAAAGCAAGGTAAACACAAAACGAAGTTTATTGAGGAGAGAGAGACAGGATTATAGAGGAAGAGCAAGATACAGGTTTACAAAGCAAGAGCAAGATACATTCACCATAGACGACAAACGGACCTGTTGTCCTAACAAAAAGGCCTTGGACGTGGTCTGGGGTCTTGTTTCATAATGTCTGACTTGGGGTCTCCTCCTGGTTCAGACGTCACCATGGAACCACTTTGATGGACAGTTGAGAATCGTACAACCTGAATCTTACTGCACATGCAGATCTCACGTGAGCCTCTCTGAAAGCCCAACGTGGGGCAGGGAGTGAAGTGCAATGTAAATTTAAACTAATGACATGATAATTAGTCTTAGGTTGTCCTAGGTCACCTTTCAGACCCCATTGTACCAGTGCTTCTTGGCCCATGGGCTAGACAATCCTCTGCATTCTTTTGCAGTTGGCACACTAAGTTCTGATTGGCAGATTCGTAGGGTGTTCCCTCCTAACCCAGATGTAGTGATTATTCAGCGTCCCCAGCTTTGTCCCCAGGAAGGGCTGGAGGTCCTTAGCTATCTACCTAACAATTATATATTTCATGTTGAACAAAGTAGGGTAATGCAGCAAGTAAGAACAGAATAATTATGAAAGTCAAAGAAAACCTCTTCAAATGACAGAAGTCAGCTGATGACTTGTATTTACTTATGGAAAATCTATAAACTTAAATATTAACATAAACTAAAAGTTGAATACCTTCAATATAATATAATGTTGCATTTATGATATATATTACAGTTATAATTCAACTAATTCAGTGTAAAATATATTTAGCTTTTTACTAGTAATTAATAGGTACTATTTTTATAAATGGATTGCAAATTATGAATAATTTCTAATTAATATCCAACTTGTATTCCTCAAAGTCTTGCTATTTATTGAAAATCTAATGACCAATTTCATATTTAATTTTTACAAGACACCGAAACTTTATTTTCTATATAATTATAAAATTAAATATGCCTGACCATTCAGTTTTTAATGATTTGATATTATTTGTGTGTTGTTTAAAATGAAAAATAATATTGAAATGATATTTAGAAAACTTTAGATTTATTCAATTATTTAGCTATGTGAGTAATAAAAGCAGCAAATTGTCAATTTTATATTTCAAATTTTAAGGAGACATTAACATTACAGGCAAATAATAGAAGACAAAGATTAGCTTGTGCCATTGCCTTGAGACACATTCATCCTTCACAACAAGGTTAATTCCATTTTAGTGACATAATTCTACAAAGTTAATTTAAATTCTATAATTAAACCAAAAGCAACTTGAAATAAGTCATAGAAATATCTAATTTCTTTTTATGTTGAAGTTAAACATAAGGATTTTATATTTGCATCAATGGATCACTTACCTGACACATTTGATTTGCTACATGTACCCAAAATTGTCAAACTTAATCTAAGCTAACATAAATATGTAAATTTTATACAGACAGTAAACACAAAAGTCTGAAATAAAATTTTTGTATATATCATTACCATTTCTTAAGAACCCATTATTTCTGATTTCTTGAGTGTTTTATTGTAGGACATTTTACAAAGGCAGCAATTTTTGCTTAAAATACACATAACTATTCAGTCCACAGCAGGCATGCAAAATGTTTTTAGTTATCCATCCAATGCTATTATTTAGCTCACTGTATAAAACTATGTATGCATCTGTGATTTAGATCAAAATAGAGAAAAATTTGTAAGAAAGTAACCAATAACATATCAATATTCTATTGTGAGAATATTGATATTTAAAGCATATATGAAACATATGCTTTAAAATCTTGAGGCAAAAATTATTCACTAATGTATTTTCACTGTGTGTATTTTGTGTATGTGTGTGTTTGCATGTGTTTTGTGCTAAACTAATTTTAGATTTTGTGTTATAATAGTTAAATTCTAAGTACAAGAATATATTCACATATCCGTGAATTAGGTCTGAAAATATAAAAATGTGTGGTATATATTAGCTGTTATCTATTTAAATACATCTTTCAATTTTAGTTTTAGAGAAAAATTGTGGCATGCATCAATTCCATCTAAGATGAATTGAATATTTAGGCACATAAACAATATTTTAGGCTTGTTTTATAAGCATAGCATTAAGTAACTAAAACCAATTTTCTGTCATTTTCTTTTGTTTTAGAACTGGAACTCTTGAAGCCCTCTTACACGATCAACATTTTTGATTTAGGAACCAGGGCCTTAATGTCTTTGGCAGAGATAGGAACTTCTCCCAAAATCTTGAATATTCTTCCTCTTAATGTAACAATCTGCATTTTGCTATATGCATAAAGTCCTACAATTATATTTTGCAGCCCCCCTTAATCCAAAGTATGATTATGTAAATAAGTAATAACATTAGTGATGTAGTTCAAATTTCAGGATGTATACTGAAAGGGAAACTTCCACTCTCTAATAGCACTTTGGAAGGCTTATTGGTGGCTGATCAGTTACCTTGGTTCAAGAGATGAGGTTCTCACCCTACTATTGATGGAACAAAAGGCGGGACACTTGACTCCTGGATTCCTATGATAAAGTATATCATAAGCACATTGCCTGTGCCTTACATCTGTTTTCTGCTGCTATAACAAAATACCTGGGAATGGGTAACTTATAAAAAATAGACCTTTATTTGGCTCAGTGTTCTGGAGGCTGGGAAGTCCAAGAATTTGGTGTTGACATCCAAGGAAGGCTTTCATGTTGCGTCATCCCATACTAGAAGGCAGAATGGAAATGAACCTGAAGAGACAGACAAAGGGGCATAAACTTACCCTTTGATCAGGAGCAGACTCCTGTGATAAACATGAGTTTCACAGGGGACATTCAAACTATGGCATTCCACCTCTGGCCCCCCAAAATTCATGTTCTTCTTACATAAAAAATATATTCATTGCATTTCAATAGCTGCAAGAGTTTTAACTCATTCCAAAATCAACTGAAAAGTCCGAAGTCCAGAGCCTCATTTAAATTAGATATGTGTTTGACTCAAGGCAAAATTTATCCTGAGGCAAATGAGGCAAATTCTCTCCACCTATGAGCCTGTGAAATCGAAACAAATTATCTACTTCTAAAATACAATGCTGGGACAGACATGGGATAGACATTCCCATTCCAATAGGGAGAAATGGGCAAAAAAAAAAAAAAATAGAAAACAAGAAAAAGCCGGGGGGCGGGGGGGGGGGATGGTAATTGGCCCCAAGTAAATCCAAAACCCAACAAGACAAACGTCATTAAATCTGAAGACTCCAAAATTATTTTTCTTGACTCCATGTTCTGTATCCTGGGAACAGTGGGGTGGGGCTTGGGCCCCAAGGCGTCAGGCCACCCTGCTTCTATGGCTTTGCTGGGCTCAGTCCACCCAGCAGCTCTCACAGGTTGAAGTTCTGTGCCTACAGCTTTCCCAAGCATACCGGTGGCCCTACAATTCTGGAGTCTCAGAAGTGGCCTCACTTCCATGGCTGCACTAGGCACTGCCCTAGTGGGGACTCTCAGTGGTGGCTCTGATCCCACATTTCCTCTCAGCATTGACATAGTGGGAGCTCTCTGTGGTGGTTCTGCCTCTGCAACAAGTATGCCTGGGCCTCCAGGCTACCTGTGATATACTTTGAAATCTAGGTGGAGGAAGCCATGTCCCCACAGCTCTTACATTCTGTAGGCCTGCAGAATTAGCACTATGTAGACCTCACCAAGGCTTGGTTCTTGTACCTTCCAAAGAGGGAAGGCAAATCTACCTGTGCCCACTTAAACCATGAATTGGGCAGCGGAGGGGCACTGGGCTGGAATGTGGGGAGCAAAGTCCTGCATTAGCTCTGGATAGCAAGCCCATGGAGAGTACTCCACTCCCATCCATGAAAACCATTCTACCTCCTACAGCTCTAGGCCTGTGATGAAAGGGGCAGCTTCTAAGATCTCCAAAATGCCTTCAGGGCCATTCTCACATTGTTTTAACACTTCCTTCTATCCATATCAATCTCCTTAGAAACTGGTCAATTGGCCACATTCTTGGTTTGCCTTCTGAAACGTGCTTTTTCTATCTTTACATGGCCAGGTTATAAATTTTACAGATCTTTCCATTCTGCATCTCTTTTATTATGAATTTCATCTTTAAATCATTTTTTTTTCCTTTGGCATTTAACTTCACACAGTTAAAGGTAGCTGCACAGCAGCCTGAATGCTTTGCCTCTTCAATATTTTTTCTGCCAGTTATCCTAGTTCATTGCTCTTAAGTACTGCAATTCATAAAAGCTCTGAGGCATGGACACAATTCAGCCAATTTTGGGGGGTATTTTACAACAAGGATTGTCATTACTACTATTTCTCATACCTTCCTGTTCCTCATTTCTGTGAGACTTCATCAGAATGGCCTTTACCTTTAATATTTGCATTAACAATCTGATCACAACCTCTTATATAATCTCTAATAAATTCCAGATTTTCCTATATTTCTTCTCTTCTTCTGAGCCTTCACTAGAATAACACTTAATACTCCCTTTATAGCAATCTAGGCTTTTTCTATCCTGCTCCTCCAAGTTCTTCCAGCCTCTAGCCATTACCCCGTGCAAAATCTGCTTCTGCATTTTCAGGTACAGCAACAGCTTCACTTCTCTGTACTGGTTTTCTGTCTTAGTCAATTTTATGTTGCTATAATACAAAACCATAAGGTAGGTAATTTGTAAAAAATAGAAGTTTGTTTGACTCATTATTCTGGAATCTGGGAAGTCCAAGATCATGGTGACAGCTCCTAAGGGCCTGTGTGCCATGTCAGCCCATGCCAGAAGGCAAAAAGGCAAGCGAGTAGCATAACAGAGAGGTAAAGAGGTTGAACTCCATCTTTTTATCAGGAGCCCATTCCCATGATAACCTGTGTTCACTATAATGGTATTAATCCATTCATGAGAGCAGAACTCAAGACCTAATCACCTCTTAAAGGTTCTACCTCTTAATACTATCACAATGGCAGTTAAATTTCCACATGATTTTTGGAGAGGACATTCAAATCATGGCAACATACATCTCAATATATACCTGAAAGAGAACTAAATTCTATCTTGGTTTTCCATTGCTATTTTGGAACTCTCTTAACTATAACAAAAATTCTAATACATTATTAGTTACAGTTAAGCAATAATGACCACATAATCCTGGGAAGATTACATATTTTTTCTTAAGGGTCTCCCTCAAGAGAAAGTTAGTATTATCCACCTTTAGTACTGCTATGATTGTTTACATTAATTTATGCAAAGCAAATACCTTAAAGCCTGTGACATAAGAAAGACTTAAAATTCTTAATTGTCATTTCTGTTATACTATCAGGATGCCTTTAGCAATATTATGCATTATCTAATTTACTACAATTAGAGATTTAGTAAATAAATATATTTTTACTATCTAAAAATTCTTCAATCATCACAAATGACTGACTCAAACTTTATTAATCAGAGTGCAGTTTGGAAAGTAAGCAGCTATGCTAGATATTTTAACAAAGGTAATAAAAAATAAGGACATATTAAAACAGACATTTGAGGTCTAAAGAAGTAAAAAGTAAATACTGACATAATAAGATACAATAACTAGAGAAAACAGCCAATTAAGTGCTCAGATGACCTCACAGATATGACACTCAAATTTCTGCAGAAGGGGACTAGTCTAGCTGCTGCTAGTACCTAAGGAGCTCAGGGAAAGATTCTTTATATACATAAGACCCAGAACTCTCAGAAAAGTGTGCCACATGCCTGGTTTTGTCACCTAAGTGGCTTAATGGAAGATTCCAATATACAGAAAATTCAGATCTCTGAGAAAGAGACACTTCTCCCCTTGTGCTACTACGTGCCAGCAGGGCAGGATGACACTGCTTCTTGGAGGGCTTGAAGGTTATGAAGGATGGGAAGAAGTGCTGCTGCCAGGTTAAGAGCTGTTATTAAGGAGTAAAAATTACAGAAAAAGAAAGAAACAGTGAAAAAATGAGTTGCTTCCTTTCTCCTCCCTTCCAGACTCCTCTAGCGTTCCCAGGCATGGTACTACACATCACAGAAGGCCAACTGGTAAAGAAAACTAGTTCGACACATTGTCTTTAATATTAAAAAGCCCACTACAGAAGAAAAAGGCTCTGATCAAAAGAGCCTTGTTGTGAAGGCTGGTGGTATTTGAATCATTCTTCAATACAATAAAATCTTCAAATCCATAAAATTTGTATTCCATTTTACTTCTATACCAATTCAATTCTACATTGGGAAATCATTACTTACTTTGTGAAAACCGTATTTCTCCAACCCAGTCTCTCTCCATACATAATCACCAACTAATAGACACAAAGATGAGAAATGAGATACCTCCCTTCCCCCACTCTTCAGAAATACATCTTTAAATTAAACATAACTTTATTCCAATTATGAGCATAGTGGCCATACATCTCAGGTTATCAAAGCCCATCCTGGCTTATTGCTACTGACACAGAATAATTCTTAATAGTAGCCTTATTTACACTCAAAATTGTCTGGGATTGAATAACAAATTATATAGTCACCTTATTTACGGGCTTCATAAGGCTTGAGAGTTTTTAAGAGCTGAAGTGGGGAGTTCATCAGCTATCTGTGTTTCTGAATTGGCCTCATAAAAAGGAAAAGTAAACGCTCTCTAGTCTTCATAACAGGAAGTAGTTTTACAACCTGGAGCAAGGTACCTACCTAAATTAGACTACTGCCCTTTCACAGAGACTGCAAGGTTGGGCTACTATCTTTCTTAATAATCACATTTCAAAGGGATGGTTCCCAGGTCCTTATGAAGAGAGTCCTGGGCAGTAAAATTGGTAAGAGGCTTTTAAAAGGATTTATATCTCACCGGCTGAGAAATAATTGGCAATTATATGTTTTCTAATATAAACACTCTAAGAAATGGGACTGGAGAGACTTCTACCTTTAGGCCATTTGGGTTTTGTAAGGAAGGGGGTGAGAGAGAGTTAAAAAAAAAAAAAAAATTAAGACCTTCTTTTTCTGTTGGGACATATATGCTTTCTCAATAAATATTTTACAGAATACTAATGTAATAATAAACACAGCTTGAGTCTTTTGGATCATATGATTAGGTGCCTTATGGTGGTCCTTCTTGCCATGAATAAAATCCCTATTAGATTTTTTCTTTCTATTTTTGAGTATCCCACCATGGAAAATACTAACTACATCAACTAAATTGAATACAATATAGTGAGCTTATTTGTTTGGGTTTATAAAGAAGAAATGCCTACATGTTATTTATGTAAAATAGCTTTCAGGAAAATTTATTATGAATAATTATTGCTAGCAACACATATAAATTTGAATAATAACTGAGACAAATATTTTTTTAGACATTTCACAAACTTACAAAAGTGACAATTAACTATCTGGATAAAATAATGAAAAGTCCTTGAAATCAGAATAATTATTTCAGTAATTTGAAAGTTACCCCATTGGATTTTCACAACTATATAACTTTTTTTTCAATACACACTACACTACAGGCTTACTAACATGTAAAGGACTTTCAGAATGCAAATACTTAAACAGCTTTTTCTTTCCCCATGCAGTACATAAAAGTAAAGAAAATTTTATGAACATTCTAGTATAATTCCTGACACAAAATACACTTTCAGCATTCAGTGAACTGATAGGAATAGTATCAAAATATCAGAGCATAAGCACAGCACACAAATAATGGTAAATAATTCTGTGCTTTTTTCCATACTAAAATATGAACATCTGTTCACAGCTTCTCCCAGCAGGATTAAAATCTCTTCTTAGCACTCTCTCTTCCAAACCCCTTTTCACCTCAGGAGAGCATAAATGCCTCCACAAAACTGTGAGGTTTTGGAACTGTGGCTCTCCTTTGGTCAGTTAATTGCAAGGTTCCCTACAGACCTATGTGGTTCAGCTGAAGTTCAGAAAGAAGGTGGTAATGAAATATTGATAAAATTTCAGAGATTGTAAAGTTAGAAAGAAGTTAACTATACAGGAAAATCCAGAAGTATATCTATCCCTCCTACCCAATATCTAATCACAGTCCAGCATCAGATCTTAAGCCTGAAGATTTCTACCTCAACTATTCTTAGGGTTGCAACATGGTACCTTTATGTTGGTTGGATTAAATGCATCATAGCTTAGACATACTCAATGTGATTTTCTGTTGCTAAGTGACTTCTTGTGATAAATAATTTTCTGAGAAAAAAGAAAATCTTCACAATTCTTCCTTATGCAACCATATTGACAGACCAAAATTGGAATCCTTAGAACTCTTTTTTTTTTCAGAATGACACATCCTGGGTTCAGTGCACAAAGAGATAGAATAAACAGCCCAACTAAGTTCTCATATACAAGGCAGGATATCAAAGTAGGATATTCAAGTTGTGATATTGTATGGGACAAGCCATAGATACAGTGGTATTCACTACTTCAGAGCTATTGCTGAGCTCTTTCTGGGTAATTGAAAAAAAAATGCTTGTGCTAAATAACTTTAACTAGTGAAGTCTAAGTTCATCTGTGAATAAACATGGCAGCCAGAGCATAAAATAGGTGTTCAGTCCTTTTTCAGTGTTTTGTTGTTTCTCTTCCCTCCTTTTATTAAAAATGTTGCTCTATGCTTTTCAGTAGTCACTAAATTATCTCTCCAAAGTTGCGTCTTTATAAACTGTAACTTAGTCTCTTTAATCACTTACCTCAACAGGAACTATCCTCTTAACAGGCACAACTGATTCTTTCTAGTAAATATAATTTAGTAGCACACAATAATTTATTTTGATTGACTAATAAATAAGAGATTACTATTATTTATATAACAAAAATATTCAGCAATATGTATTTATATATCATAATATATAAATGTTAATGTATTTATTATGTATTAATGTTCATGTTTGTGTTGTGCATATATATATATATGAAACTTTCATAATGTGAGTAGTATTCCCCTCCCACAACTATTTGTTTAAAAGAGAAGTAATCCTAATAATCATTTAGTAGTAAAAGCAGAATAAATTATTTTGAAAAAGGTCAAGAAGCCAAGTCAAGTGGTTCAGTATACTCTATCAACATAAAAACGTTTTGAGAAATATAATATCTTAGAAAAGCTATTAAGTGTTTCATATTTCCATTCAGGAACAAATATATTTGATATACCACCATTAGAGAATACCATGTATCATATATAAAGATTTCAAACCACTTATTCTGCTAGCCAAAATTGAAAATGGTTAATGTTGTTACCTCTATTTCCTAGCTTCTGTAGACTACAATGTCCACTTAAGTGATCACATTTAGTATTTTCATTCTGTTTCTGAAATATCCAATATTCTGTTTATTTACTTTTCTCCCTTTCATGCTAGGCAACCAAATTCTAATTTGTATAAAGTATCTATACAAGTACAAAGTCTTTGCTTCTTTGTGTAATAATATTTCATGCTACTAAGAAGCAATTACTAATAAAAATTTTTATTTGAATTATCTACAACTTCAATATCCTGCATTTTTGTCTCAACAATAATTTTGAGTCTATCTTCAATTCCTTTCTTTTATTTTTTTCTATGAGTCACCATTGTGAGAATATACTTATAACATAAATTAACACTGTAGTGTTGTTTCTTCAGTATTTCCTCTAATCAAACATATATTTTGTTCTGAGAGACTTTCACTCTTTCTTAGAATTTATAGTCTCACAAGGAAAATAAACAGCAAATATCCCAGTTTTAAAGAGATACGAACACATCCATGTCAGATTTACTAAAAGATAAAAAGAATATCAACCTCAACCTCAAAACCATCATCCCTTTATTGGATTAAATCACTTTAAAATGTATCCATCATTATATTAATAATTGGTTTCAGTTAAACAGAGTTTTATTTTTTATAATATTAAACACAAAGGGAATCTTAAAGACTGTCTACCACATCTTTCATTAGTCTCACACGCATTGGTGAATGACTCATTAAGTAACATCAAGAAAAAGACAAGAGTGTCTGCTTGCTGCTCCCACCACTTGTTTTTTTTTTGTTTTGTTTTGTTTTTTTGAGACAGAATCTTGCTCTGTTGCCCTGGCTAGAGTGCCGTGAGGTCAGCCCAGCTCACAGCAACCTCAAACTCCTGGGCTCAAGCAATCCTTCTGCCTCAGCCTACCAAGTAGCTGGGACAACAGGCATGTGCTACCATGCCCGGCTAATTTTTTCTATATAGATTTTTAGTTGTCTGGCTAATTTCTTTCTATTTTTAGTAGAGATGGAGTCTCACTCTTGCTCAGCTGATCTCGAACTCCTGATCTCGAGTGATCCTCCCGCCTCGGCCTCCCAGAGTGCTAGGATTACAGGCATGAGCCACCACACCCGGCCCCAGCACTTGTTTATACAGTCTAGTGAAGATTCTAGCCAGTGTAATACAGTAAGATAAAGAAATAAAAAGCATACAGATGGTACAGAAAGAAGGAAAACACTCCTTATATCTGCATGGTCATGCATATAGAAAACCCTAAAGATTTTATGAAAAAATCTGTTAGATCTAATAAATGAATTTAGCAAGATAGCAGAACAAAAGGTCCATATAAATTCAACAATTCTATGATAGAAATGAACAGTTAGAACATATTTTTAAAAGCCGCACTCATAGTGTCATTATAGTAAAATAGGAATAAATTTTAGGTAAAATGTACACATATGTATAATTGAAACTATATAATATTATAAATTATATTTAAGAAGTCCTAAAAAAAAAAAAAAAAGAAGAAACATACTGTGATCATGGAATGGAGAATTCAATATTACCATGATCACAGTCCTCTCCACACTTCATTATAGATATAGTACACTGCCATCAATATCCTAAAAGCCTTTTTTAAAAAAATAAATTGAAAAGCTTATTTTAAGATTTATATAAAAGTGTAAATGATCTTGAAGAGCTAAACAATTTTGAAAATGAAGATCAAAGTTGAAGGACTTATACTGATTTAAATAATTATTATAAAGCTACAGTACTGAGGCAGTTTGTTATTGGCATAAAGATAAACATATATGTCAAAGGAACAGACTAGAGCGTCCAAAAGCAGGCCCTCACTTATATAGTCTCTTGAATTTCAAAAAATCTTCAAAGTAATTACATGGGGAAAAGCAGCACAGGAAATATTCTGTATAAATATGAGTTCTTGCAGTCTTGATCCCAAAGATTCTGGAGACATAGGTCCAAGGTAAGGCCACCAAATCAGGATTTGTTTTACTTCTCTGTGGATACTGATAAGAAACATTTATTTTTGAGTCTATAAACTGATGCTTAGTTAAAGCAATGGCCTTGGTGAGTAATACTGGGCAGTGGTGGCAGGAAAATGGCATACAAATTCTCAGTCTGTTGCTGTTTTAGAGCGGCAGTCCCCAACCTTTTTAGCACCAGGAACCGGTTTCATGGAACGCAATTTTTCCACGCATCGGGTAGGGAGGTGGGTAGACAGAGCTTAGGCGGTGGTGTAAGCGATGGGGAGCGGCTGTAAATACAGATGAAGCTTCACTTGCTGTCCCACTGCTCACCTCCTGCTGTGCACCTCCCATTCCACTCTACCCCAAATACAGCAAAAACATTCACAAGTTTACTCCCACTAGATAAATCCTGGACCGTTCTAGAGTTATCCAGAGCACGAATACAGAAACTGAGCTTTAACTTCTTCCCTATCCTAACTTTTTTTTATCTTCCTTAGGTAACTGTAGTCACTTATCTTTCTGTTTCCACATTTATCCCATTAAATTTTATTCTCTACATATCACCGTTTGTCTAGATTAGTGTAATAATCTCAATACACATCTAAACCAATACTCCTAAAAAAGTAAGTCAGATCATGTTACTCTCCTCAAATGCCTACAAAGGCTTCCATCTCATTCAAAGTAAAACACTTTAGTCATTACACTGAGCCTGAAAACCATATACATGACGTGCCCCTACCCCTGCTTCTAAGACACTACCACATTGCTCTCTCTCCTTCATACATACTAATTATCCTATTGTTCATTTAACTTTTACAGAATATTTCACTTGTTATGCCCCCTGCAATGTTCTTCCTGTGGATATCGGGAAGAATAGCGCTTCATGCCTTCCCTGGCTCACAGTATCTAAGATAGTCTCACCTAGCACTATCTGTATAATTTAGGGGGTCCAGCACAAAGTGAAAATTACAGCCCCTTGCTTAAAAGCTCCTAATAATTTTAAGACGGTGTGCAATGGACTAAATGTTATGTCTCCACAAAATTCAAACCTAATCAGCAATGTGATGTTATTAGGAGGTGAGCCTTAGGGAGGACAGAGCCTTCATGAGTGCAATTAGTGGCCTTATAAAAGAGACCCAGAGGAGCTTGGTCAACCCTTCAAACATGCGAGGAAACAGCTGGAAGGCAACAGCTATGAACTATATAGCTGGCCCTCACTAGACACCAAATCTGCCGGCACCTTGATCTTGGACTTCCTAGTCTCTAAAATCATGAAAAATAAATTTATGTTGTTTATAAGTCACCTAGTTTATGTAATTTTTGTTAGAGCAGCTTCAGAGGATTAAAAGACACTGAGATTAAACTGAAAACGGAGGCCTTTAAATGTGGGGCCTTGTGTCTCTGCACATGTCAAACATCTATGGATCTGGCTATGGTCTTATCCTCACTTCAGCCCTTTCATTTTCTAGCCTTCTAACTTACTTTTGTCATATTTATACTATTTAATGAGAAATGACATACAATTTATATATATTTTTATTATTAATTTTACCCTAGCTGTTTTTAGGTCTCAACAAAATACATATTTTTCCTCTAATAACATATCTCAGCACTTGGAGTGGTGTCTGGATATAGTGAGTAATCTGAAAATATTTGTAGATTAAATATTTAAAATTAAAAGTAAAAAAAAAAAACCTTTCTGAATTACACATTTGCATTATCAAGCCTCCCTATACTATCATTACTGGGAAAGTTCTTGATGGAGAGGCATTGGTTTTCAGTAATTATAATTTAATGTAAAACATAGTGGTTTGTCTTTCCTGATAACACTGATGAAAACAATGTTTTCAATAACATTGTTTTCAATTAGTTTTTGATAATAAACTAACTGAAAATTATTTTATTTAAAACTTTTGACTCTCTTTATACAGAAATCTGAAATTATGCATTGTTTATAAAAAATTTAAAATGTCTTCTACTGACATTCAAATGTAAAGTTTTAGGCTAGGTTTCCTTTTAAATTTAAAAATTCAAAAGATGTGACTACTGCAATAGAGTGTAAAGTGACATATTTCATTCCCATCAGACTCTCTTACAGATCATAGCTGTAGGGCATTTTTATTAACTTAGCTTGAATACATCTCTTCTGTTGGTTTTAGTCTTTGTGAGAATTTCTAATTTCATAAGAAGTTAAACCTTTTCGTATTAAAGTGACTAGACTATATGATCTCTATCAATTCCTTAGGTAATATATTTCTTAATTTTCTGAATAAGGATGACCTTGGCAATGATGAGAAAACTGGCAAAATCTACAGGGACTTAAAACTTTTAGAGTCTTGTACTCTTGGTCTTGTCAGGTGTCCCTGTGGCAAATGTGTGTGGTAGAAACTGAAGATTAAACATGTCCTGTATTGCAAAGTGACGCCACGGCTACTATTCTCATTTAGTTACAATGAAATAGTAGCAAAATAATGGCCAATATATGTGACTATTTTTCACATAAATTTTAACATATCAGATCCATATTTAATATGAAATATTAAGTTCCTAATTTTATAATTTAATAAAATGTTATATGTGTTAA
Organism: Varecia variegata; assembly: GCA_028533085.1. Lineage (NCBI taxonomy): Eukaryota > Metazoa > Chordata > Mammalia > Primates > Lemuridae > Varecia > Varecia variegata. Next base: position 45,328,508 of record CM052445.1, on the reverse strand, counting down.
AACTTAACATATTCAATCAATTAGAATTTTTTATGTATATCCCAATAGCTGTAGCAAACATGCATACAGCGGACAAGTGGAAAACAGGGTTCCCTTACACACACACAGATCTATGCACATATGTCTATAAAGCCAATATGTTCAAAAATAAGTTTGTTCCAAAATCTTAATGTGTGCAGATATAAATATGATTTGGTTTTATTTTTACAGTAACATTTATCAACTATGCTCTGTTAAACCACTTTTGTTTTTCTGATAGTTTTGTCATTTATTGCTATCTTAGATTCTAATAATTATTTATATGGTTTTGATTACTAAGAGATTTTAGTTTATGGTAATAAAACTTAATATTGACTATTTAAAATATAAACATAATGTCTTAATCTTTCTCACTCTTCCCCTACAGGCCAGATTTATGGTCTCAAAAACTCCAAGTAGTAGAAGACACATATCACCCATATCACTTTGTCATCGCCCCTTGTATATTCCTGTTTCTTAATTGTTCTGAAAATTTATTTGTTACTTGTTTTGTTATCATAACAATCAACAGTCATCTGTGACATTGTTGCTTTTACCTTCTATTGTTTGCCAAAAGTTAGGTCTTGCCAACATGATAGTATTAGGAGGTGTCGAGTTTTAGAGGTGATTAAGTTATGAGAGCTCCTTACGTCATGAATGGGATTCAGGCTCTTAGAAAAATGGCTTCACACCAGATGCAGGAAGGGACCGAGGGGTCAGGCCAGGACCCCAGCCAACCTTCCCATTAAAAAAAAAAAAAAAAAATGGCTTCACGGAATATTTTATTCTCTTGCCCTTCCACCTTCCCCTGTAAGGATGTAACCTAGTCCAAGTCAGACCACTGCATAAGTTTGAAGTAACACCTTGGTTTGAATTTTAGGGGTAAGTACAGGCTAATTTAGGAACTGTTTATGTAGAGTGAACTGACCTTTCCTAGTGTTGAGTTCTATTAATTTTGGAAAATTCATATAATAATTACATAACCATTACCAATATCAAGATAACCAGTATCAAGATCGAACAGTTTTGTCTTTCTTTAAAATTCCCTCTTGCTACTATGTGGACAACCACTTCTCCCACCTACATACTTCCCTAGTAGCTTAAGCTTTTATTTTGTAGGGAAGAAAAGTCTGGGCGTGTGGATTATGGGACCTCAATGTTCCTTGCAATGGAGCCATGCTCCTCCTGTAAGCCTGCACCACCGAGGAAGGCTTTCTCTATTTTTGACTCCTTGTTCCAAGTTTTTCTTGAGTACCTAGTGGCAGTCCATGTCTCAGTAGACTGCCAGTGGGTTCAAACTTCCCTTGTGTCTGTGGCCCCCAGGGGTTTCTGTCCTAGCTCATCCCACTACCAGCAATTTGTTAAGAATTTAGCTGCGTTCTTCTTACCTACTTCTGTGGCACCTTGCATCCCTTCCTCTCATGATGTGACACAGGCAATCCAGTGCTCCAGCTCCATGTCTACTTGGAGGCGCATGATTTTCCATGGAATACAGTCTGCTTGGTTGTGGTGTGATTCCAATTCTCTGGTGGTTTGAAAAATTTTATATGACTTTCTCCTGCTGTAAAGGCAGACCCAGTGGTATTTCTAGCTTCCTACATTCTTAGTGGAAAGATAATTACCTTATTGATTTGAATTTTAATATCCCAGTTCAATTTTCTGGGATTTTCAAAGATTATATACCTTCTTTAAATGATTCATAGAATTAGCTTGCCTTTGTCTTCCAAATATAATACATGTACATTTTATTTAAATTAAACCTATAAATTGTAATAGTGAACTTATCCATTGTGCATTCATCTTCAAATATGCAATTATCAGCAAACACTACTGTAGCAAAAATATATAGTACTCATAGACATAATGTAATCCAAGTTATCAATTTTAACCCAGAAAACCTATTGGGTAGGCAGTATAACATGCTTAAGAACAGAATCTTTAGTAGAAATATTCTTCCAAAAAAACTTTATTTTTATTGCTATGTAAATTTGGAGTACTTTATTAATTTTTTCTTATCTATAAAGTTGATATAAAAATAAACATAAGTTACAGAATTTTGTACTGATTGGAATAGTTAATTCATGTAGAATATTTTGCATATAACTTTTACATAAAATTCATACTACATATTAGTTATTATTTTAATTATTTTCTTATGATTAGCATCATCATCATGAGAGCAGTTTTCTAATGTCAATTTAAAATAACTGGCAAAATTATAAAGAATATTGGAATTAAGGCTGGGCACGGTGGCTCACGCCTGTAATCCTAGCACTCTGGGAGGCTGGGGCGGGAGGATCGCTCAAGGTCAGGAGTTTGAGAACAGCCTGAGCAAGAGTGAGACCCTGTCTCTACTAAAAATAGAAAGAAATGATTTGGACAGCTAAAACTCTATACAGAAAAAATTAGCTGTGCGTGGTGGCGCATGCCTGGAGTCCCAGCTACTTGGGAGGCTGAGGCGGAAGGATTGCTTGAGCCCAGGAGTTTGAGGTTGCTGTGAGCTGGGTTGAGGCCACAGCACTCTAGCCCGGGCAACAGAGCGAGACTCTGTCTCAAAAAAAAAAAAAAAAAAAAGAATATTGGAATTAAAAGTAAAATACCTCAGTTTTATTTTTGTAGGAGAATATGGACCATTTTTATTTGCCATTATTTAAGAAATATATAATAGATTTTAAGCCTATTATATTACATAAAAAGTGATCCTGATTTTGTAAAATCTTGCATTCTGTGGATATTCTGAATTAATTGTAATTCTTTTATAAAACACTTAGGTTGAATATACATTTTGAATAACAAAAAGGCAAATTACAAACTGGATAATGAAGAATAATCAAGGATAAATTCATTGTTATTTATCTAGAGCCTTATCAATTTTCTGCTTGCTGGACAGAATTGGCTTTCCCTCTCTGGCCCCATTCATATGTTGATGCTCTAACTACCAATGTAACTATATTTGTATATTTGGAGATAAGACCTGTGAAGGGACATAAAGGTCATAAGGGTGGGGACCTAATTCAATAAGGCTTGCCACCTTATAAGAATGAACAGAGACACTGAAACTTGCTCTCACTGCCATGTGAGAGCACAGGGAAAACAAGGCCATCTACAAGGCAGGGAGAGTGAGTGCCTTTACTAGAAACCAACCCAGCTAGCACCTTGGTCTTGGACGTCCCAGCCTCTAAAAGTATGAGAAATAACTTTCTCTTATTTAAGCCATTCGGTCTGTGGCATTTTGTTATGCAAATGCAAATAGACTAAAAAGGATTAATATTTAATATGATATATGTAGTTTAGATTTTATACTTCAAAGGAAAGTTACATATCAAATAAAAATAAAGAATTTAAAAACTGTGTGATAGATGAGCATTGGAGAATTTTAAGAGAAATCAAACATTTTAACACTACCTTTCCTTTACATAGGATGTCCTATAGTCCCTTTTAATACAATTCATAGACAGCAATAAGATAGATGTTTTTGACACCTGCATTTAAAATGATGTCAAGAGATCTATAGATCCTTCAAAATTAAAATTTGTGGGCTTACTTTTCATTGCATGCCAATTATTTACCTGGAATTATAATAGGCATTAAAACAATTATTTAAAATGTAAAAATTTCAATTAAATATCTATCTAATTGAAAATATTCATTTACTGGCCTGTTCATTCAAAGATTATTTTAAGGTGAAAAAAAAACCTCTGCTGTTAGAATCAAACAGCACTTGTTAATTATTAATACACAGATTATATGCATTAGTGCATGCAAATTTTAAACTCCTTTATTCTATAAAAGTAATGTTCAGAATGATCACAGAAAGAAAATATAATTTAATCAATCATCATAAATAATTTATAAATTATATATTCCTTAGTCATTATAATGTTCTCTGTATTGGACATTTTTTCCCCAGAGCATGGAAACAAAAAAAGGAATTTCTAATTAGTTTTTAAACAATCAGAATTTGAATGAAATGCTCCCATTACTCCCTAAAGATTCTGATTAGTTAGGTCCTGCTATCTAAGGGATTATTCATATAATGTAGGGAAAAAGGACAAACTCCAGAATGAAATGATTGTTTTTGTTAGATGAAATGATAAATACCTGGATTATATATACACACACACACACATACATATTTATAAAAATACATAAATACATGTATGTATATATAATATATATGCATAGCTTTATGTATAAGTATACATATATACTTATATATGTACACACATATTTATTATTTGCACATATGTCCATATTTTCTTCTTCCTATTTCTTGCTAGTCAGTGTTATCTCTCAATGTAGAATTTCCTACACAAATGCTATTGTCTTGATTTCAAACAGTTTTCTTTCTTAAATAGCGTATGAGCTTTCTGATTTGTCAAAGATAAGCTTACTTCATGAAAATTTACAAATATTGTCTTATATGCATGTATATATTAGATTTTCAGAACTCATTAAGCCTCAAGAGTTAGCCTCATTCTGCTTTATTCTTCTTCATTTTGATGAGATGTTCCAAATGTTATTAAGTGGAAATTTAGAAAGCCTATAAGAGCAAGGACTTTTTCAAATTTGAAAGAGAATCTGCTGCTCTAAATTAATTATGTGTAACACCACTTAATTATTATACTTAATCCTTGAATTTTATTTTAGAATAAACAACTTGCACCTAAAAAGCACAATGTCACCAATGACAAGTAGAAAATTAATACTATGTTTAAAATCCCATACTGGGCATGGAACAATTGTGCACATTACTTTAGCTTTGTGGAAAGGCAACCCATTGTAGTTAACCTTAGGTGAATTGATATATTTGACCAAGTCATTTGGTTGGGACAAAACTCTTCTAAATTCCTCATCTTATAAATTGGCTTATCAAAGTAAGAATTTTCTCATGTCTGACAATGGCACTCCTATTTCTGAAATGCTCTCAATGCAGTAACTACAGCAATGATAATTGCACAGTTTCAGGAAAATCAATTTCAGTCAGCATATACCTAGCCAAATACCATTTAATATGCATAACTACTACAATCCCAGATTCACTTCTACATCCTTATAATAATTATAACTGGCTCTGAGACAAGGGGTTGACCTAGCTCTGTGGCAAAGCTCTTGGCTGGAATTGTGGAAGAATCTGCAGTGTAGGATATATCATACGAGTTACCAGCATGACTCCACATACAGTAAGTGCTCTATAAAAAAATTTTTCTCAAATAAAAGGTACTTACTGATTAAAGACAATGGAAACTTTGAGCTTTTATATGATCATGAAAATCCTGACAAATGATTGGAATAAATGAATTGGAGAAAGTTTTCCATGTCATCACAATGGTTGTTGAGCAATTTGCAAATCCCTCTGCAATTAGCATAGAGACCTCCTTTCATATGAAATAGAAAGCCTGCCTCCATTGACCACACTTAATTGACATTTGCTGCTCTAGCTACACTCAAAGGAATACGTGCTTTGATCAATTAAATCTGTTGGTTCAGTCTTACAGATTAAGAAGAAGAACATTAAAATCAATAACAAAATCTCAGGCAGTTGTAAGGTATTTGAAAGTTACTACAATCAGCCTCTTTTTGTATTTATGTTAAAATATATATGCACATATATGTATATATTCACACATATGTATATATTTTCACCAAATTTCTAACCAAATTAATATCAACAATTAGTTGAAGACAAAACTTTCAGACAATTTACTAGTCAGGTAATTAGTTACCATTTGATATTTAATCAAATAAAATATTCCAGATTGCAGAATGATTGTAACTTTCCACTATGTTACATGCAATATTTGGTACTGAGAAACCTGAAATGTTTTGATTATTAACGGAAGAAGACTTGATCTCAATTTAACTTACTGCCTGGTCTCCTCCTGATCAATTTCTGCAATGAATGCTGTGCTTGGTTGCAAACTGTTTCACTAACTTTGAGAATTCAAATGCAGTCATCCAAATCCTAAAATGTTAACTGCTATATTTTCTCTCTCAGAGCATCATAGCTTTCTTCTTTGTAGCATCTATTGGAAGTGCAATATTATATTTTATGCGCTTAGTGACTGGATTGATGCCTTCTCTTCCATCTAGTTAATGTTAGGATGGTAAGGACCATATCTTTCATGGTTGCTTACCATTGCAGGTAGCACATTGCCTAGAACAGAGGAGGAAAGCAATGAATTTTTGTTGAATGAACAAATCACAAATGAAAAAATTAGAGAAGCTTGACATATAATTTAGGGGGAGGGTATATATTTTGCTTTATTATTACTATAGGAGCTTGAATATGATTAATTGTTAATAAGTTTATCATTCTAAGTTCTTAATGAAAACATAGAAAACACTCTTGTAATTTAAGGAGTAAAATAATTTATTATATTCATACCTGAAGACTTCTATTTGTAGAAATATGAAAAACTAGATATCCTGAAACCATTTATACAATCCATACTACAAATCTAGAAATTCTAAATGAAATGTGGAGTTTACATAACAAAGAAATGTGGAAAACCATGGGCTAAAGTAATAGAGGAAAAAACAATTCTCTTTCCCTGAAAAAAGAAAAGCTTCAAGCTTGACTGAGATCTAATTATATATTTAGTTTAAACCAAATAGATTTTAAAAATCTTGTAACTCAGGGAAACTATAATAATTTCTCAAAGAAATCTCCCAAATAAGGTATGTATCAAATAAATAAATTAGACATATTTATCTTTTTAAACAATTGAATTATTTGTCTTCCCTGCTGTCTCTATAATATACATGTTCAGGCTTTTTCACTAGGCATTTTTTCTTTCAGGCTGACCTAGGTACAATTCCTAATTCTGCTTTCCCAGGTACCTCAGAATATGCCCCATATTAACTTTGGTTTCTATCACCCAAAATAGAGTCTGTTACATCCCATGGAATGCTTATGCCGTTTAGCACAAAATCATATTAGAAACTAAAAAAGTTGGTTTTGGGGGTGAGCATTAAACTCTTTCATGTATGATTTTGAAATGTAGCATGGATATTACTGGGAAAGTGACTGCTGTTACAGATATGACAGGAAAAAAATGTACGTTTATATCATCATGAATTTGTGCTGATACTTCTAATTCAACTAAAGATTTATTTTTACTTTGCTGTTTTATTATAGCTGATTTTATACATTTCTTCTATCTCCCTTAAATTTTATTTATTATTATAATTAATTAATTAATTATTTTTTTAGAGATGGGGGGCTTGCTATGTTGCTCAAGCTGGTCTCAAACTCGTGGCCTCGAGCAATCCTCCTGCTTCAGCTTTCCAAAGCACTGAGATTACAGGTGTGAGCCAGCCACCTCCTACATTTTATATATCATGCTCTACAGTGAAATAATAAAATATGCTCAAGTGATGGCATTACTTCAAAATCAAATATCTATATTTTTCCCTCTGAAAATACAAAAAAACTCACAACAAACAAATAACCTTGTAAATGGCTTTGAAATAAACAATTTTATTCAATTCCCTTTTAATATCATTTGAAAATACAAAATAATCTTGATTTCCCCATTGGGGAATCTTCAGAAATATAAAAACCTTCATCAGGTAATATGTCAACTATGACAAAATAACAAGGAAAAGGCAATAGAGATACCAGCCTGTGAAGATTGCTCTGAAGATACACCCTTAACTCACATAAACACTATTGTCATTTTATAACTTTTGCTATTAGCAGCTTGAGTATGAAAGTACGATTATTGAAAATCCTTTAGAGAAATGTTAGTATTCATGTACCAAAAGGATCCAATGATTCAACTTTTCAATAGTCAATTAATTATGGCAACAATCAGAATAAAATTTATGCTTAGCACCTTTGTAATTTTTTTTACCCAAATTGTTCAAGCAGAACATGTTCTGAAGGTCAATCTTTTGAAATAATATGGTACATTATTTTTCTGTTCCCGTTTTTCTGGAAAGCCTTAAGTGTCTTTTTCGTTTTAGATAGAACCAATAAAAGTAACCAGAGAAATGAAGTTTGCCTAATTTGCAGCATGCTATGAAGCCCAGAATCAACCAGTTACTATACCCCAGTGAAAAGAGTTTCAGGAAAAAATTCTTCCGTTACCAGGCACAAAATTTTGAAGCACAACAAAAAAGTTTGGTCTGTCTTCTCATAGTCTGGTACTATTATTTCTCCTAAATTTTATATATCTCCCCCAAATCTATTAGATCATGAAAGTTTATAAAATGTATTTTACTTATGATTCTTTAATTTGCATGGTTACACAGTAGGATTTTGATAAAAAAATGCCAACAGATGCAGTAGAAAGAAGCTAACTTTCTTAGGACAAGGCAAAAGAGAATCATGACAACTTCACAGTCGGAGCTATGGCTTTCCTGGTTCACTCAAGTTCGTCAGAAAAATCTATCAGAGTAACAATTTTGCCAAGTGTGAACTTCTTTCAGTTTTCACGAAAAGGTTTTTATCCTCTCTTGGAACACCTTCTTTCTGACAGTTTTTTTTTTTTTTTTTTTTTCATAGTCACCATAACTATTTTTATTACATTACAATAATTAGGAGCAGTACAGTTCATGACAAAAATATTACAAATTTCAGATCACTTCACAGCACATACTCCTATAAACATTTAAAAGTTAATTTTAATTAAAAGAGTGGTCATTTTTAATGTTTGATATGACCAACATTCCTAGGTCAGCGCAACCAAATGATGGAAAACAACTGGATCACACTGCATATGTCCCACAAAAAAAAGCACAATGTACAAAATGTGCATGTTTCAGTTTACACTATACAAAAATAGTTAAAATACATTCCAAGTAAACATGTTACATTAAGAAATAGTACTAGTAAGAAATTGGCACTCAAAGGAAAAATGCAAAAGTATTTTCAACATGAAAACACAAGACAGTGGAATAGGAAACTTTTGGATAAAGCATTACTGTAACCCAGTTAGTGGAGGGGGCAGTGGTGGTAGACCC
>CM052445.1:45247372-45319020 GCA_028533085.1 Varecia variegata | reverse complement strand
ATTCTCCAATAAGCCTTTTGTAAATATCTGAGTCAGAATAGGAAAAAATGATTTAAAAAACACATATTAAGTTAAATCTTGCAAAGTATCCATATTTGTTTGTTTATTTGTTTATTTATTTGATTTACCAAGGTGATCAAAGAGTCAATGCCCTTAAAGGGACACTTAGGAACACCTACAAGATTTTGCAATTGGTTTACACAATTCATAATCATATTATTTTAATTATATTTTAAGCAGATAAGATTAGGAGGGAATCCTATAACTGAATCACTTCCCCTTTAACTGATAGGAGAGACTAAGTGTGATACAGGAAAAGAAATTTAACTACCAGTGTTCAGGATTTAAATGCTGAATTGCATGGGTATACCTGGGTGGAAATATTTAAATTCTCTAAGAAGCTATAAAAATATCAAGAAATATATAAGACCAGAGTTTTTTCATTCTGGATTGGAAAACATAATGGTTTTGGAAGAAGTGGAAGGATCAGTAATCAGTATAAGTGCCACTTTTATTTTGAAATAAATTGACAGACTTTCAATCTTTCTTAATATGTTTTGGAAAATGATGCTTTGTTTATCTGAACTTATTTTTTTAATAAGTCAACGGTGTACTAAAATTTCTGAGAGAAAGACTGCTCTAGCTGAAAATAGCACTATAGAGAGCAACCAGCCAGGTTGTGTCATTATGAGTTACAGCCACACATCTATACTACTGCTGTTTCCCTACAATCACTGCAATGAATTACAGTAATACATTCTATCTTGATAAATGATCTACTCAGCTTCTGCTTAATTTAAACCGACTGCAATCCAGATGAGTGCAGCCACATATTAACACTAGGTCCACCACTTCTTGTCTCTATCTGGGTGAATTATGGAATGGTAGTGCTAGCTTTATGCATTGATTAACATTGCGGCTACAGCTTTTTCACAGATCAATGTTCAAGTGGAATGAAAAGTAGGCTCAAACATTCTGCTGCCACATTTAATGCTGTCATCATAAAAATAAATGTGTAGTGTTTAAAATCAAATCTTATAAATAACCCTAGACATAGCCATGCCACAAAATATTAATCTCTAATTTCTTTTACAATTACTATATAAATATAATATTCACAAATATCAGTAGAGATGCCTATGGAGTGATGACTATCTTTTTATATAACCTGTTTTGCCTATTTCTTGAGGATCTAAGAAATACTCTCAAGTTGAATGTTTTTTCATATTCTGTAATATCCCTTTTGAAGACCTAGTCCATTTTGTTTAATTCAATTTTTTGTTGGAATGCATGAAACACACACACACGCATAGGTATAGTTCTCATTTGAATAGTGCTAGCACTTTGTAAAACAATGTTGTTATATTTTTCAGAAAATGAGATGCATTCATTGTATTATATTTTTGTTTTGTCCTTGGCTTTCAGGAATCCTAGAATAGGATGAAGTGCCTAAATATTTCACCACAAAAGCCTAAACTAATTGTATTACCATTCTCTATTTTGATAGTGTAACTGTAAATATCCATCTGTCCCTTAACTTCTCTGCTTATTATTATATTACAAGCTTTTCAGATTTGTGCTATTGAAATTATCGTATTTCTCCAGGCTTTCTAGGTTATAACTTTGGGAGTTTCTTGTTTGTTTGTTTTAAATGTAACCTTTTTTACCTATGTATCAAGTTCAAGCTTGATCATTTGGCTTTGTCTCTTTAATTCCTTTCTTTCCTGCATCTTACATTATAGTTTTTCTTAATATCCACCTATACAGTTGCAAAGGCCTTTAAAAAATTATTGTTGTGATTTAATAAAGATATACTACTATTGACTAAATTCCAAATTTTATTCAGATTTCATTAGTTTTTCCAATGAATCTCTTTTTTTTTGTTCCAAGATCTACTCTAGCACACACCATTGTATTTTGTCATCATGCCTCCTTAGTGTGCTATGACCTGTGACAGTTTTACATTTTCTTTCATGACTTTGAATGTTATGAGGGGTATTGTCAGGTATTTTATAGTATATCTCTCTATCTGAGTTTAGTTGATACTTTCCTCATGATTAGACAGAGGTATGGGATTTTGAAAGTAATACCACAGAATTTAAGTGCTTTTCTATTATTAATAATTTAGGATACAGCTATTAACCTTGATTACCTGGCCAAGGTATAATCTGCTAGTTTTCTCTACTGTGGAGATTATTCATTCCCCCTTTTATACACTACTCTTTGGAATCTAATCAATATTTCACACATATATTGTACACCCCCGACCCCCTGAAGAGGGGGAAGTATCTATGTAAATTATTGATTAGTTGGCATTTTCTCTAAAGAAAATTTGTCCCCTTCTCAGCATTTTTTTTGTTATTCAATATTTTATTTATATCAGTATGGACTCATGGATATTTATTTCATTCTTTGCTTTATAATCTAAGATATTAATTTTGTTTTTTAAATTGTTTCATCTTTTCCCTTTGAGAACTCTTTCAGTTTGACTCCTGGTTTTGTTGTCATGTGTTTGTTTTACTTGCTCCTACACTTTTATATTTTGAACACTTATTTTCTGGCAGTAGAAGATGTTCCAAACTCACCTTGTATTTTTCTAGCCCCAGCTCTAGAATAAGCCATTTCGCCAGGGATTCTTGAATATCAGAGAATGGCATTTGAATCAGAGAATGGTATTTAGAACACCTGGGCATAGAATGTGATGCTACTACTGGTATGTCACTGCTTCTAGGCCCTCTCAGAATTGTTAGAGTGTGTGTATGTGTGTGTGTGTGTGTGTGTGTGTAGTATACAGATTTATTTTCAGTTGATGTTTATTGCTCTGTTTTTCCTATCCAACACTCTTTTTATTACAGTATTTTTAATTGGGTATACTTATATGTTACCTAGTATGCAATGCAAGCATGTCTCTTCTTCCATAGAATCATAGTAGTTTTATCTTCACTATATTTCTTTATGCAAAGATCTACTAAGCTTCTCCTCTGAATCCATTTCTGCTTACCAAATTATTTAATGTATTTTTTAAAATATAAGAACATCCTGAAGCATCAGTTTTGTTTAAAGTTTCACAACCATATTTTGCTGTAAGTATTATAAACAGATGCTGAGGGTACATCAAAATGCCACTCTCAGGATCATGTAATGTTACAGATGATATCTGGAGTACTTTTCAGAGTTTACATTAATTTCATCCTGGAACAGGGAAGAGATCCACATGATACTGATACCATCCAGCAGAGTATGCTGCTTCATAGTAGTGTTCCAGGAGACTGATTCTTCAAAATGTCAATATCTACCAATTCACCAAATAATGTAAGATGTAATATTTAATCTCAGATGTCTTTAAAAAACTAAACAGAAAAAAAATGTACAGATTCAACAAATACACTATCTTTATGACAATAAAATCTACATTTGTGTGCTTGTCTAAACTTTTAAACGGTAGATAGCGAAAGGTTTTTTTCAGTCGTTGACACTTATACAAGTTGTTTAAAAAGTGGCCCATCAGCACTAACACCAGAATGAATATGTTTTAAAAAGTAGGTCACATTCCTTTATATGTAAGATGCAATCTTAGTTGTTAATTCATCTGACAGCTCTAGAGATATAGTCAAAAGTTTAGTAGAGACCTTGGGGCAACTAATTAGTTTACAGGAAAGTACCTACATGAGGATGCAGTTAGATCTGGATAAAGAGAGAAGACCAAAAGTAACCCTTTTAGGAAAAAAACCACACAGAAATAACTGAGTGTGTCAGTTATTTCTAATTCATTTAAAATTATTTCCATGTGATCTTAATTATATATTTTAAGTTTTAGTGTAAAACCTTTTACAATTTGAAGATATTTAAAAAAATGATTATATTCTAGCTAGTACCTTATGCTAAAAATTAGAGTTTAAAATTGGATTTAATAAAATTTTTACAAACATTATTTTTTTTACATTTCATTTAAGATAAACTCTTTAAGATCATAAAGTTCACTTTTATACTGTAGACTTCAAAATTGGAAATACAGCAAAGAGCAATAGTGTGACCTCTTCTAAACCCCAAAGATTCAGCCAAGAGATTCCTGGAATTGATAAATAAATTCAGCAAAGTCTTAGGTTACAAAATCAATGAAAACAAATCAGTAGCATTCCTATTCCCCAATGACAGTCAAAATGAGAGTCAAATCAAAGACTCAATATCATTCACAATTGCTACAAAGAAGATAAAATACTTAGGACTATACTTAACCAAAGAGGTGAAAGATCTCTACAAAGAGAAGTACAAAACACTAAGGAAAGAAATTGCAGATGATACAAACAAATGGAAAAACATATCATGTTCATGGTTTGGTAGAATCAACATTGTTAAAATGTCCATACTACCCAAAGTGATTTACAGATTCAATGCAATCCCTATTAAAATACTCACATCATTTTTCACAAGTCTAGAAAAAATAATTTTACACGTTATATGGAACCAGAGAATACCCTGTATAGCAAAGCAACCTTAAGCAAAAAGAACAAATTAGGAGACATCAATTTACCAGACTTCAAGCTATACTACAAGGCTATAGTAACCAAAACAGCATGGTATTGGCACAAAAATAGAGACATAGATCAATGGAACAGAACAGAAAACCCAGATATAAAGCCATCCAACTAATCTTTGACAAAGCAGACAACAATATACACAGGGGAAATGAAGTTCTATTCAATAAATGGTGCTGGGAGAATCGGATAGCCACATGCAGAAGAATGAAACAGGATCCATCTCTGTCACCACTCACAAAAATTAATTCAAGACAAAGAACTTAAATGTAAGACATGGAACCATAAGAATTATAGAAGAAAATGTTGGAAAAACTCTTCTATTATCAGCTTAGGCATAGAATTTATGTTTTCATTCTTAATTAAAAAATCAAAATAGTTCACAAATGTTCATTATATATATATATATAATGAATATATAATATATATATATATATATTAGAAAGCAAGAAACACTTCAGGAATGGCAGCACAAGAAATCATAAAAATCTTTACCATTATGAAAGTGATAAGAATACTGGCTAAAGTTATCAGAATGAACATTTTCACATTTCTGGAAATTAGGAAAGGCTTGCAACAATCTGAGGAGTGTTTATTCAAGGAAAAAAGCTGAATCTCTGTGAGAACAGTGAGCTTTTGCTATTTGTACTTGTCTGATTACCATCTCCTTCTTGTCAAATCCAAAATATTCTTGGAAATCAGCAGCCTCACAATTACAGTAGCTGTGAAACCAAGCAGCTTCGAAACCACCTGAGTGAAAAGAATAAGTTTGAAGCCTTCCCCCTCCAGAGCTTCTGTCCTGCAGAATTTTAACCAGTGTACTTATCTGGAAGCTCCATAAAACCTCCATTCTTAGGGCTTGTCTTTGTTAATATTTGAACTCACTCAGAACTCAGCTTTTATGTGGAAAAACTCTATTGCTAGGAATTTTGTGGGGGCAAAATAACATCTCCAGTTGTTTAACAATACAGCTAGCTGCCTGAGGCAACAACACTATTGGAGATAACAAAGAGCTGACCAAATATAAATGAAAAGGAAAAACTAGGATATTTGATGTTCATAGTGGATTTTGAGAAGCTCTCAAAATTCCTGGAAATCTAGAAGGGATGCACACATGCATAGTTGTATTAGTTGACTAATTCTGTGGTTATGATAATTTTATAGAACATAACTATCACAAGAATTTATTGAATAATATAGCATATGTTGGAGTTTAATATACATTAATCAGGTATTGAAATAGAATATGTGATGACTTATTTACACGGGATTTTCAGGCAAAAACTCCTTGAGTATAAGACATTTAAAATAAAGCCTATAATCTGAACAAGCCAAGTCAAAAGTGGAAGGAAGAATGTTCATAAAAGAGGGCACTGCTTGCGCCAAGTTCTAAGGTGGGAAAGAGCAGAGTGTTTGATTGTCTTCCAGAAGGTCTGGGTGTCTGGACAACAGTCAATTCAGAATGAAGTATCATCATATAAGGTAGGAATTACAAATACAGTGACCAGGTAATCAGTGTATCAAGTTCTTCAGTAAATTGGGGCATCTATGTTTGCACTAACATTCTTCTTTATCTCATATTTACATCATAAATCTGGATAAACTTCTACCAACAATTTACATATTCCCTTTTATGAGACTGCTTAAAAAATGGGTATTTTCTTGTTGATTAGGCACTTAAGCATGGTGACATCCTTTACATATAAGTCTGTGCTCAGGCGTCCCTGAACTCGTTCTCCTGCATTTAAGTATCACCTTAATCTGCTTCTCAATATTTATTTAATATTTTCTATGGCATAGCCAATATAAACCTACAAAGTACAACTAAATTGCAAAGCATATTTAACTTTTCATCTGAGAATATTATTCCATAACATCAAGGAGTTATCACTCATTTTTCTTTCCCAATAAATTTTCCAATTTTTAAAAATATCCTTTTTTGTGTGGTTTATCTCTGAAAAAGAAACAGATACTTAAATAATGCTTAAGTAAAAATAATGTTTACTTTGGAAGCTCTAATTGTTGTAAGCATTAAATGAAGATCTAACCTACGTTTTCATACTTTTAGTTTTTCAGGGCAAAATTCAAAAGTATATTTGCTTCCTTTAAGTGTTTTGCTGCATGAATATTATATGGCTATCATTTGGTGAAAGGAATAGTATCTCATTGTTTCCTCGATAGTCGTGTACTTTTCATGGATGTGACTTACTGAAAGACACTAAGAAAGCTCACATAAAATTGTCAAAATCAAAAAACCTGTAGCTATTAGGAAAGAGCCAGTGTCAGTAATGCTAAATTAATTGATTTAAAGTCTCTCATTTAGAAACGTATGCAATATTTTTTCAGAGATAGTAACATTTACAACTACATTTTTCTCAATGGAATTTTTTGAACGTTTACTTATAGATGAAGAGGTCCACGTAATTTAAAGTCAATGCATTTATTTATTCATAAAGCAATTGATTATTGAACTCCTACTTTCAGCAGAGGATTTTGCCAAATGCTTATTGTCCTCATGTTTCTTAAATATAAGTTGAGAGAAGAATAGAGATTTAAAGATAGTCTTCATCTCTAACTATTGAAAATCTATGGAATTTCAACAAGCAATTGAATTGTGACATCCTTCAAGTAAATTGTCTCTCTTACAATTTTAGCCAAGAATGAATACAATTTCCTAAGATAATTTTGTAAAACCAAGTTTATACTTGTCATCCAAAGTACCACCAAGATGGCTAGATAGAAGCAAATAGACTTTTATTGGCTATATCAGTATGCAAATTGGGGTGAGATAGTCTCTGATGTGAACCAATAGTGTGTCTCCAAAGAAGAAGAGAAGGTTAGAGGTTTTATGAAATGGAGAATTGTTACCTATTGCTCTTGTGGAAAGTTCATTGGCATTACTGAGGGTTTGGGGAGTTACCAAGCACTGATTGGTGAATAAAAGAGGTGGGTAAAGTTAGTCTTCGGGTTGTGGTAAGTTATCTCAGAAGCTATAGATAAAACTGGTTTTAGGTCACAACAAGCAGCTTCAGCAGTCAGGCTTGCAGAGAATTACATTTTTGGAGCAATATTTTGCACCCTGAGTGCATATTCCCCCTGGCTACTTGACTGTGTTTTAGTTCAGTATGATATGAATGACCTAGTTCGTATGATTAACTTTCACATATTAAATTTAGCTCTTTCAATTCTACAAAGGTATTTATAGAGTCTGTAATATATGCCAACCACCATGATACTTCCGCTTACATTTAACTCTTCAAAGATAGAGATTGTGGTTTAATCATTTTTATAGCCCATTTCACTTAGCAGAATGCCATTTATTGAGAAGATGATTAATAAATACAGCAAGTCCTCAAATAATGTCATTTTTTTCAATGCATTTTGTTACAAGGTTGATGGGGGCAAAAAAAAAAAAAAAAAAAAGATTCCTCCTGCTCAAAGCCACTGTGTATATGGAGTTTGTATATTCTCCCCATATCTGTGAAGGTTTTCTCCAGACACTCCCACATTTCAAAGCTGTGCCTTAGGGTCACTGATGTGTCTACATTGTCCCAGTCTGAATGTGTGTGTGTGTGTGTGTGTGTGTGTGTGTTTGTGTGTGTGCAGGTGTGTTTGTAACTGTGCCCTGCAATGGGATAGTGTCTTGTCCAGGGTGGGTTCCTGCCTTGCTTTCTGAGCTGTTCAGATAGGCTCTGGCCACCCATGACCCTGAAGTGAAATAACTGGTTAAATAATTGTCTTATTTGTATTGATTAATCTTTCTTAAATGTATGTGTACTGCTCACATTTATATCAATGTTTAATATTAGAAGTGTTTGGGGTCTTTATTTAGAAGTTTAGTGATGTTTTTGTGACCAGAAATATGCCATAAGAACTTAACTGTTATCTATATTAATTGGCCTAAGGTAAAATTGGTTTTGTTATATATACTTTAATTTAAAGTCACAGTTTTCAAGATCCTATTCATGATGTATTAGGTTTACCTGTATATATCATACATCCTGTGATCACTTTGGGGTGGAGATTTAACATTTAAATGCATTGTAATTAGGTCCTATATATACGGACCTTGACATATGTGACTCCATTTTGGAAAAAGACTCCATTTTAAAAGACATCATGCCTGATAACAGGGACCAGATGTTTACACACTGCAGCAACCAGATAATGGCATAACCCTTTACTGGCAGTCCTCACCAGAGGACTCAGGGCCATAAAAAGAGCAAGACATTTCTGGTCAGCTCTGCCATTTCTGTACCGACAGTCCAGCAACGGGCCTCTGCCGCCGAAGGCTCTGCCCAAATCAAGAACCCTTCCTTGCAAAACGCTGGCAGTTCCATTAAAGACTGACCAGATCAGCCCAGGGCACTCTCCTTGTCACATCACTTTCCTTGGACTGGTTTGTTAACCTACCTTTTTAAATCTCCCTTTCCTCTTGATGTTAAATGTAACTCTGTTTGATGTGGAAATTTTAATCTGTAACATTTATATATTGATTAAATATACTACTATGTATGTTTTGCAATGTCAACTAACTTTGGAGTGGCTTGAGCCTGTATGTCCACGGCTCTAAGGCAAGTAGAACTTGCCTTCTTGTGAACTCCACGTAGCTCGTGGATTTTAGGATTAAAGTAGTATCAGTAAAAGTGTGACACTGTGGAATTACACCAACATGCATGGACCTGGCTATCTCTGACCTTGTGCCACTCATGACATACTCTTATATGTAAAAAGGTAAAATGTAGGGCATCAGTCCATGAACTGCACATCCTCAGGAGACTGGCCAGGCTAGTCCATCGCCAGCAGTCCTTTATTAAGAAGAAACTCTGTGGTCTGAAGTAGCTGGCATGTCATGTCCAAGCCATAAAAATAAGAAGGGGGCATGGGAGAGTTGAAGGGAGGTTGTATGAAGTGAGCCAGGGTTTTTCCAGTCTTTGCTTCTCTCAACTCAGCCTTTGATAAAAATCTACTAATGATTAGTGAGGGAGAGTGGGTGAAAGTATATGGGATGTGACCATCCTCCCATCCTGCCAGGGTCCAGGACTTTAAAATTTGGGGTTTTTAGCCAAAGCAGGGTCCATTAGTTTATTGGAGGGGTTTTGGACTTTTATTTCAGTTCTCAATGTTAAGTGAGGACATATTATATGTGTTTTTATTAAAAATGAATTTAATTGTCTGTCTTCCAGATATTGAATTAAAAATCAGAAAAAATAAATTTGAAATGTAATATTCTCTTATATAAATTTTCACATGAAAACTCCTGTTTTTCTTAAACAAATAGTATAATCATATTATCAGTTTTATCTATTAAGAGGAATTTCTCAAGAAACGTGATTGTTTCATAAAATCAGAGCAACTTAAAGCTCTCCAATAGATCATTGACTTGGGTTTCAAAAACATCTAAGGTACTGTTAGTGAAGAAATTTTATTAAAATATCAAATATTCTTGGCTTAAAATATCCAGGAATAAGTATAAGCAATAAATCTACTTAAATGCCAAGTATACGGATATCACAGTTATCATAAATAATAATAATGGAGGAATATTCTCATATACAGTTTCCCTCTTGGCATATGATATATTAAAATTTTCATATCTTCTGACCACATTCAGAACGGATGATATTATTTTATATTTATATTCTCATAATAAATTTAAGAGAATTGGATTTATGAGATCTGTAAATATGTGGGCAACATAGTTCTCGAAACATTTTGATCTCAAACACAGTGGAGAGTGCATATATGATTTCAACACATACACATTGCATATGTCTTAAATTTATGAGTTTATGTATATGTATGACTATATTACTATATATTTGGAGAATTTAATAATTCATTTAAAAAACTTCTGTATGTGCTATATGGTTAGAATTTTTAATGATATAAACAATGTTCAAGGAGATAAATTATTTTGAAACTATTCTATTAAAAACTGTACAATTAAAGTTGGCTGCCTTGGGAGGTATGAAGTTGCCTGTCATTGGAGATATTCAAATGAATAGCCAGAAGGAACATGGTGAACGTGTTACAGAATAGTGTCAAGGAACAAATGAACTTTTGAAGCATATTGACTTTTAAATCCCATCAAAGCAATAACATAATGTCACTTTCTATGTAATCCATTTTTCATGGACTTGATAAAGATCCTGCTTCTACTAATATCCTCAAAGTTCTCTCTCCATGGAATTTCTGTTAGGAGTTCATGTTATAATTCAATAAATTTTTTATTTTAGCAATGATAATATTTTGCAGTTGTTTCTGTACATGTATTATGAACCTTTTAGATCAGATGTTTTGTGAAGGACAAAGGCCATCATATTCTCCCTAGATCTTTATTTGAGGATTTGTGCAGAATATACTTTTAATAAATGTTATTTGTAGTAATATGTGCCTCATTAATGATTTCATTATTATTAAAGAAATAATCTGGCAATAAATCGATATTTTCAACCACTTATAAAATTTAAATAAATAATGTCAATCTATACCAAAGCTAAATTATATT
Source organism: Varecia variegata (assembly GCA_028533085.1). Classification (NCBI taxonomy): domain Eukaryota; kingdom Metazoa; phylum Chordata; class Mammalia; order Primates; family Lemuridae; genus Varecia; species Varecia variegata. The sequence goes on along the minus strand of CM052445.1, from coordinate 45,307,974 downwards.
ATGACACTTGCATGAGTATTTTATATTGCTTACATTCTGCTTCCATTTATTTATATTCTACCTTCTCAAATTCGAATTTCCTATATTTTAATAGCTCAGGAATGCACATAAATGTAAGCAGTGCATCAAATTAAAATAATATTTTTTTCCAAATATGATTTTGAATTTATTTGAATTCATAAAGTGGTTCAGAATAATCCACTGTAAACAGATTAGAATAAAGTGTGATGAGATAAGGGAAAGAAATCAGAAAACCTGGATTTAATGATAAAATAAAGATAATTCCTAAAGTGGTTGAGAAAGGAGAGAAAGTCCAAGGTCAATCAATATAGTATCTTTCCTTAGCTAATTGATTAACTTACAGGGGGAGTAGACATGAAATTTTTAATCCATCTATCTTAATATTTTTCTAGAGGGAAGAAAATTAAAACAATTTCCTACTTCTATGTGATATTTTTATGAAATAGTGGAAGAATTTATAAAATTTATGTCAAATATAATTTCTCTTTTTCTATACAAATGGATTAGAATTGCCTAAATTGATGTGTATAATGCTGGCATTTGACATACATGATTCAGCTTTGCAAAATAAGGATGAATAAGCTCTCCAACAGTGATAATAAATATTGACATAAAGCCTCAGTGGAGTGATTTTTCAAATATATGTAGGGGAATTACCTAAAACTCCCAAGAGAATTAAAATCATATAATGCTAAATCAGTATGCAAATAAGGGGGTTGCATTTTAGCAACTTTAAATTTACCATCATAAGATATGACTAGTTCTAATGTCAAAATTAAATAAAATCACAATAATGGCAAGTAAAATAAATACAAATTTTAATGCATCAATAAAAACACTGTATGTTTGATGCTGAGTACATGTGGTGCTTGTTTTTCCATTCTTGTGATACTTCACTTAGTAGAATGGTTTCCAGCTCTATCCAGGATAATACAAGAGGTGCTATATCACCATCGTTTTGTGTGGTTGAGTGGAACTCCATGTTATACATATACCACATTTTATTAATCCACTCATGTACTGATGGGTACTTGGGTTATTTCCACATCTTTGCAATTATGAATTGTGCTGCTATAAACATTTTAGTGCAGATGTCTTTTTTATAGAATGAATGTCTTTTGCTCTTTTGGGTAGATGCCCAGTAATGGGATTGCTGGATCAAATGGTAGTTCTACTTGTAGCACTTAAGTGCACATATAGTAATAACATTCACTGGGTGTCCAGCAGATGGGAGGGAGGAGGAGGGAATGGGTATACACACACCTAATGGGTGCAGTGTGCACCATCTGGGGATGGGACATGCTTGAAGCTCTGACTCTGGTCAGGCAGAAGAAATATATGTAACCTAAACATTTGTACCTCAGTAATATGCTGAAATAAAAAACATTAAAAAATATACTAAATGTTTAAAGTTAATTAGGGATTCATTATAGACTAAATAGACAACATAATATTTATTTTATTCACAGTGTTCTCAATAGGGGATCACTTTTACTTGTGTATCTAAATACTATTTGATAATTGAAAACATAAAAACCAGAAAAAAACAACACTATATAATCTCTTTTATGGAGCAATGAGGTTTGAAAAGGATGTTTTTCAACTTAATTTTTACCTAGTAATGTCCAATTTCATCTGCTGCTAGTGTTTAATGAGTTGGATATATTTGTGACTTGACATCAGCGTGTGGTAGTCATCATTTCAAATTGCACTGTGGTATTATATATCACCATACTATTTTAGTAGCAACAAGATATTTAGTTATTGTGAGTACATATTAGCTAAAAGAAACTATGACTTAATTTATACTACAATAGTTTATAGCAATGTAGTCCAACTTAAAAGAAAATAATCATTTTGTTGATATCAAAATACTGTCTAAGCATAATTTTGAAAATCGAAAGGTACTAAAAGGTTGTAATAGAAAGGAGACTTACTTGTCTTATAATTCCACAACTCCAATAGCTCCTATTTGTGATACTTAAGTATTTACTTAAGTAATATCTTTCATAATAAATACAAAAATAATTTAATAAAAACTTTTCTTGACTGGTTTTGATGTTATGCATTACTATTGCATTCTTTTCATGGTATATGAGTTAGCTCCCTCAAAGATATCCCATTTCGTCCTCCTCCTTCTCCATTGTCCCTAGATTTTGATATAACCAATAGTCATTGTCTACATTGTATTGTTTATGAAACTACTATTCAAGTAGTAAGCTACAGCCCACTTTTTCATTCCTCATTTTTTTAAATTAAATTCCAGAACCTACATCGTGTAGTTAAAAAGAGGACATTTAATAAGAGAATTAAAAAGGAGTTGAAAGAGTTGAGTGGCAAATAGCAGACAGGAGATAGAGAAACTCATACACAGTCACACAGAGTGGGGGAGAGAGAGAGAGATTGAGACTAGAAAGACATGGGAGATACTGACCTATCTAATGCTTCAGAAGTGGGTTACCAGAAATCAGGGTCACTTCGAGGACACTAAAACTATAGTAAGTCTTGACCTTCAGAAACTATGACACACAAAAGTGGAGGTAGCTGGTAAAAATTAGAAACACAAAAGAAATGCAGCTAAAGATGGAAAAGCCACCCTTAGCAGTGGAGGAAGTGTGTATACACACTGGCTTCTCTCCTTTTCAGGTCCTCTATCTCCTGTTGTTGCTTTCCAGTGACCAGCCTAACTGAACCCCATTTCCCAAGGAAGCCTGAAAATGTGGTCTTCTCAAGTCAGCCCCTTGAGACACAGAGCTAAGCAAAGAAAAAGTGGGACTAGATCATAGAGCAACAGACAAATGACAAGCACAATAATTTTCATGTATTTTACAATAAACACCTTGATATCCCTGTCACATATTTATTAATAATAAGCTCCATATCCTGGCAAAATTAGTGCCTTGTTTAATATTGTCCTGGAGACATCCTTGCTAGTCAGCCATGCTTTTTTTTTAAACTATGAGGTTTCTTCTTCACCGTGAAACTGAGCTCTTGTCCTGTCATTTCTCAAGATCACTTTCTTCTGTTAAACACATTGTTTCTGAGATCTCAGGGCTTTATTCTTCATTAATTGATTCTATCATTTGTTGAAGAACAACCTCAAGCAGTTTTTAAGGTATATGACCTGTCTGAATAGTCCTCTATTTTATCCTTATATGTGGTGGCTTGTCTGGGTATTAAATTGTAGGTAGAAAAAATTTCCCCTTAGAGTTTTTAAAACATGGTTCACTGTTTTTAGTAGTCAGTGTTGCTGTACAGAAATGTGATGCCATTCTGATTTCATTGCACATCTTTCATTTTTTCTTCTTCCTCTTCAGAAAATTTTTAAAACTCCTTTATTTTCTAAAATTTCACAAAAAATTGAGATTTTTAATAAATTATAATTCTTTCTGAAATAATTAATTTGTTTTTTTTTTTAAATTAAGGCTCATGTCCCTCGTTGTAGGAAATTTTCTTTCATTAATTCTTTGATAATTACCTCTGCTCCATTTTCTCTATTTTTCCTCTCAGAATGGCCTTTAGTTGGATATTTGGCCTGCTTGATTATTGATTTTTTTATCTGTCCTTTTTTCTTTATTTGTGTTTGATTTATACTTCCTGGACAATATCCTTAAATGTGTTTTCCATTAGGGTAGTACTATCATTATTATTACTTTTTGGTGTCATATAGGAAAAACTTTTTATCATATCAGCAAACTTTACCCTCCTCCAATAAGGGCCATCATGACAGTGTGATGGCAAAATAGCTATCATACCTTGCTTGTTTCACAAAATATATGGACAAAGACAATCATTCAGTCCTGTGATTGAACTTTTTTTTTAAAATCCTTTAGGATCTCTGCAAAGACATGCTTGCATTTGTGTAGCCAAGCAAAGACTCACAAATGTACTCAAAGTTCAATTAGAACATCTCTCAGCCTCTCAAAACAGCCAAATAGAATGCTTGTCAATCACAGACTGTCTCAATATTTCCTCTTTATACTACATAAAACTTACTTTTAAGAGTAAGTTACTCTTACAAACTTATTCTCTTAGCAGTAAGTGCACATCACTCACATTCCATTGGTGGGAATTCAGTCATATGACCACACGTAACGGAAATGTAGGCTGGAAAATTTAGTTTAGTTTTTAGCAAAAGGAAGGAAAGTAGGCTTGGTGAATTTCTGGCTAATTTATAATTTCTAGTATATTTTAGCACAGACCTGAGTACATTGGGGGAGTATGTGACACACCTGTGCACTGGACATAACTCCAGGCAGAGGAAATAAAGTGTACAGAAAGAGCATGGAGAACAGGGTAACTGGGGCAGATGGTACAACAACCAGCAGCTTATGAAAAGGCTTGGTAGGATTTGGAATTTTATTTCAGGTGCAATGGTTAAGTGTTTGAGTATTTAAGCAGTACAGGAATATGATCTCATATATGTTTTAAATCACTGGTTCCCAACCTTTTTGAAACCAGGGACCAGTTTCATGGAAGATAATTTTTCCAGTCACTGGGGGGTGGGGAGGTTTCGGGATGATCCAAGTGCATTACATTTATTGTGCAGTCAAACCTCTCTGCTAAAGATGATCTATATTTGCAGTCACTCCCCAGCGCTAGCATCACCTTCTCAGCTCCACCTCAGATCAACAGGCATTAGAGTCTCATAAGGCATGTGCAACCTAGATCCCTCATGTGGGCAGTTTATAGTAGGGTTCGTGCTCCTATGAGAATCTAATGCCAGTGCTGATCTGACAGGAGGCTGAGCTTGTGTGGTGATGTGAGCCATGCAGAGGGGTGTAAATACAGACGAAGCTTCCCTTGCTTGCTCACCTGCAGCTCACTTCTTGCTGTGCAAACTGATTCCTAACAGGCTGTGGACAGATACTGGTCTGGGATTTGGGGACCCCAGTTTTAAAGGCTTTGATTTATCTGTTTTGAAAAGAACTTGCTGTGAGTGAGGAAAAGTGAAAGTAGGGACATGATTGCAGGAATCTTGTAATTCAGGAAAGAAGCTTTCCCAAAAGGTTTCCTAGAAGCTCCTCAGTCCTTCTAAGAAGGAAAGACCTCAGTTACCACATCTGTGAAATGATAGGACTTGACATCATCTCAAGATTATTATTTTCTAATGTTAAGTCAGAAATCAATGAAGAATAGCAGATAAAAAAGGATGTTGCATTGAGAGATGCATGGTAAGGAAGCATTCATGAACAAAAAGAATATGTATTTCTTGATAGTTTCCATTATTGAAAAGATACACACATCTAATTAATATGATTGCGCTCTCAAAATTTCTTCCTTTCACGTCAGAATATACATGTGCTCCGCATACATCTTTTTTGACAAGTGAAGCTTGTCCTTGCTTTTACATACAGCTGGATAATGATGGCCTGGGAGAATGTGATGTCAATTCTGACATTCCACAAAACATCAGCATGCTGGAGAGATCCTTCACATGGGTAGCAGATAACACATTCACTATAGAATCTCCCTGTCCTATAGAAAAGGCCTTCCAAATTATTTCAGTTTTATGTTCTGCCATAATGCAGGTTTGCTTCTGCCATCTCAGTATCTGATAACCACACAGTATTTCAGAATTAGCTTATTCCCTATAGATTTTCATTACCTAGGCTAGGCAATAGCATTGCCAAAAAACATGCATAGCATTCCTTTCTGCACTGACCTAGAAATATTTAAACTATATTTATCTCCAGTTACTATTTTTAGAGATACCATAAATAAATATTGATACACAACAAAGGACAAGGTTTAACATTTTTAAGTGCATATCAGCAACAGGTAAAATATGTATTTCTTATGCATACATATTATAGAATATCATTTGTTCACATAGATTGTGCAACTGATACCATGATTTATTCTTAATATGAAGACTGATTATAAAAGTTAACTCACATGGTCCCAATACCTAAAAATTAAAATCATTTGCAATTTGGAGCATTTTATACATATTGATTGTATATAAAAAACATCCAGCTTCTCTGTCGTTTAATTTTCAGGAAGTTATGCTTTTGGAGAAACCAGGGTCTCTCTCTCTTTCTGTGTCTCTCTAGGTGTTCATAAGTTTTCTTTGGTTTCTTCTAACTACTACATGTGAAGGTTAAAATCTGAAGGGGATGGGTGTATACCTACATGATGAGTGCGATGTGCACTGTCTGGGGAATGGACACGCTTGAAGCTCAGACTCAGGGGGATGGGGGAGGTGTGGGCAACATATATATAACCTGAACTTTTGTACCCCCATAATAAGCTGAAATAAAAAAAAATCTGAATGATGAAAAATTTCTTGTATACTTTAAGGTATAGCAATATTTGTAGTGTTTAATTCCATAGGGTTCTGACATATCAGGTTCTTACCTGATTTATAAGTCAAACAATATTAAAAATTTTCTTTTCAGGAAAAGTAGTTATAACAAATGTGGATAGTGTTTAAAAGCTTTTAAAATAAAAATGGTTAATATATGTATACATGTGCATTTTCGTATTTTATATTTATATATTTTATAAAAGTCTTGATTATATAAAAACACTTCTATTTGCAAAAAGACCACTTTAAGACAAAGTGGACATTCAGACAATATTTTAATTATTGTATATTGTAATTTTGAAGCTAGACCATCAAGAAGAAGAGCTTTGAAATGAATAGATGTATTTTATTATTGATATAGTAGAATTAGAGAATGATTGCTGGAATTATCTGAATGCATCTTGACAAAAGAAAAACCTTTCTAGAGTTGACTCATAAACAAGCATTTGGTCAAAATGACCAAAATGAATAAACAGGAAATTTGTTATACTTGTTTAAAAAATTCCCTACAGTCATGCATATAGTATTACTGAAAAAAATCAATGTTTTTTCTCATTTTTTTCTAATGCAATTATTCATGCCTTTAAATCACTATGGTTGTAACACAGTATTCTGACTGTAGTAAATTCATTTCTTAAAGGAAAAAAAATTATCTAAATTAGTTTTCTTATATATAAAAATTTAAGAGAATAAACTGCAAATTATATTATCCAATTAGTTTTCTATTTTCACTGAAGTAAATCTTGCTCTCAATTCCCAGTGCAGCAGATAATTTCAAGGTTGTGTTAAATATGTAGCAGCTGGAGGTTGCCAAATGAATGTGTTGAATGAGTGCATTTTAGTGAAGTGTGTACTATCTTTTTTGACATGCATGTAATGATAACACATTTTTTGGCAGCTGGGTTCCCTAGGGCAAAGTGAAGCTGCAATAGATGATAAAACAGCCTGCTTATGTAATGACCATAAAATAGTATGTGTATATTTCATGAAAAATGTCTCAATTGGATGACTGACTTCAGTTGGGGTCATACTTTACAATTCACATCAGTCAAACATTTTCAAAATCCTAGGTAGAATTGTAAGTACTTAAATACATGCATCTAACTATATTTAGCTCTTGCAAACTAAATCTTCTCCAATTTTATGTAACATATCACCAAACTGTCTTAAGCATTTTCTAAATAAAAAGATAAGATAATTTTAATAAGTGTAAGTTTTCCTATCACAAGTATATAAACAGAATCATGTATAGCTTGCTGTTTATTTCCTCAATTTTTATTTTCAATTCAATCTTGAATACGTGAGGAATTTATTTTTCTATAAAATACTAGCTAATGATAGCTCCCCCCCAAAAAAAGCTTATAGTCAGTCACTAATTTTGAATAGTAATTTCTTTTTTAATTTCCCAAAGTCAAACTTTACTGACAAAATAAAAAATACACAAATGAGTAAAATATCCCCAGGTCTGGGACATGTTGTATGACTCCTCAGTTGCTTTCTCGTCACATCAAAGACCTGCTCTCTGGACCAGAATAACAGATGAGCTCTTTAAGTGGGCATTTGTGAGTTGTTACCTCTCACTCTGTTGAGAGCATTTAAGTTATGAAACATATCTGTTTTGTAGCTCAGAGAATTATTTAGCTTACATGATATTCTAAGGGGATGAATATAATGATTTTTATTCATAGAACTACAATGTGTTATATTTAACAAGTTTAAATTGTTAAATATAGTTGTATCTATCACTAGGCTTTCTATTCTTATCCATTATGTCTGTCTTTGATCTGTACCAGTGTAATGTGCACTTAATTTAATGCTTGAGAATGTTTAAATTTACTGAAGAAGAAAAAAATAAACAGGATGGATAAAAATTTATAAGGTGTCTTGGTAAAGTTAATGAATATTCTAGGAGATTTCAAAATGTAGATAACATAAAATGCTTTCAGTATGTAAAATAACTTGAGACATTATAGAAATATTAATAGGTAAAATGCATTGAATAGATGATAAAAGATTTAGAAAGGATATCCATAATTCTAAGGTGAGTGATAATAAAATGGAGAAGCTTCATATTTATCTACATTATGGTATTGAATGACAGAAAGACTAAGAAAACTAAGGCAAATAAAAATTCTCATAGCAATATTAACTCTCAAACATACAATTGGTATTGAAAAAAAACTAATAACAAAAAAGAAGGTGATATTTTGAGATGCCTGAGTTGTTTGAAACTGCCTTGAACAAATTTAGTTATTTATGTCTTTTCGAGGTAGACACCTATATCTCTAATTTTATAAAATATTTCTAAATATAAAGGTGCTAGACATATTAGTGTATTGTGCTGACAATATTTTGTAAATGTTTGAAAATACTCTATATTTGTGACTGCATTGATTTTTCATTTACAATATTGATAATTTTGTCATTTCTGTAGTTTTCTTTGTTCATTCTTATTGGACATTTTTCCCATTAAAATATTTTAAAAGAATTATTTTCTAAGTTTTAAAATCTATTGTTCTTTTTGATTTTTTAGTTAATTTGTCTTTTTTATTTTTATTATCCCCTTCTTGCTATAGAACTAATATTTATTTTATTGTGTCTTAACTTCAGTAATTGAATGCTTATTTTATTTGAACTTACTTTTTACTAATAATGTCTTATTTCTCTTAAATAGTGATTACTGCTCTGTTAGCTTTCTGTTTGCTTTTTGAATAAGCTCTTGATGGATGCAAGAGTTATTTTTGAAACAGCGTTTGTTTTTATATGGTTGCATTTTTAAGGAGATGATATTAACATTTTATAATTAAACAACTGTATTTCAATGCAAACAGATAATGTGGTTATTACATTTCTACTTGTTGAATCAAATATGAAACATTTTTGAAATGCCAATGCCATATATATACACATATGGAGTTCGTGTATAAATATGTAACTGAGCATATACATAAAACCAATGTTTTAAACTATATTATTTAAATTTTATCATGTCCTGTTATTAAACTGATCTAGTAAAGATTTAGAGTGTGTTGTTTCAATTGTTTATTCCTAGAGTTTATAGTATGCTTGTTGCATCTTGACCTATCCTTTCAAATACATAAAACCTCATTATTCCACTTAAATCTCTTTCTTGATTTATCTTTTTTAATTTTACTAATATTAAAACTACTGCTTCATTATATTGATTTTTCCACAGATAAAAATATATAACATACTTGGATTTTACATTTTCATAATTTTTTAAAATCTTTGTCAATTTTTGTTAGTTTAGCATTTAATGTTATCATTTATACCATGCCTTAAACTTCATGCTGTTTCAGTTGGTCTTCATTTAGTGCCATATCCTTCAGTACATTAAATCACTTTGATTAAATATTTGATCTAAAACAATTGTAACATGTACTTATGTTGTATAGATCTACTAACTTTATTATTATTTAAAATAAAAAATTGATGATTTTAATAGATCTAATTTAAAATGAGAGAATCAACTGATTTTATATATTTTGTATTCATTCTACTAATTCTAAAAGGTTATCCTTTCAATATCAGCAAATTAACACATTTTATAAAAAGTAGAAGGGGTGTCAAGTTTCAGTTGGCACATACTCTGTTTTCTGATCTGATACACCTGTCTTCACCATCAACTTCCTTACATAAGTCATCTCCTTTTCTTTCCCAATATGCACATTCTCTTATTTGTTAGTTTTATTTTTCAATTAGGAAGAATTTTTCTGTCTCATTACCTGCCTTCATGGGATTTTCAAGTAACTATAATAATGGTTTATTCATGTGCCAATGTTATCATATAATACATTCTTAATTATTATATTAATGAAACATTTTATGACAAAAATATCTTGCTAACTTATTTGTGCAGTGCTGAAATTTATCTACATATATAATAATTGAACAAAAAATATGCATGTAAGATATATGACTTTTTTTCTAAATAAGAGTATTTAATTTTATGGAAAAATCAAGGATATGTTGCCTAATTCACCATGGTGTCTACTCTGTAGTAATATTAAAAAACACTGTGAATATAATTTGCAAATGATAGGGGCAGAAGAAAAATAATTGTATTTTAAACTTAACCTTGGATTATTGAATATATTTTTCATATTTCATTTTAGCAAATTGATAATATATTGGATGCAGTCATATTTTTTGTTAACATGAAGCATTAGAGAGCAAGTTGTGATACAAAAATGATTTTGACAGACTAGAACAATAGACCACATATGATAAGTGACCTCTAATAACTGCAAAGGAGAGCCATGAAATTAATTTCAAAGAACTAAATTGCCATAACAGCAGATTATATAAAAACAAAAATTTTTAGAGACTTCAGCTGACTCAAATATCAATAACTTAATATTTTGATGTGAGTGCCCAAGTTATTTATGATCTTAGTCTAAATTAGTAGAAACACCATGGTCAGCATAAAATGCAGGGCAGACCTAGCACTTTTCTTCTTCTTAGACAGACTATATTGCTTATTTACTTTTTGGTGGCCCATGTTTACTGGCATTGGCAAGACTGGGCATGCTATGGAGTAACTAGATTTAATTGAAGAGACTCCAAACACTCTGAGAGACCAATGACTAAGGAAATACAAGACCAGCCTACCTGTAAGGAAAAAAAAAAAGAAACATATAAATACACATAGAGAATCTTTAATAGAGACCTAACAACCATACTTTGGTGAAATTGTGTAGAGAATCCCAATCACAGTTACAGTAAAAGCATCACTTCCCATATCACATGATCAATGTCTGCAAAATATTTAAAATATCTTTCCTAATTACAGTTTTGCATTTTATTAAAACTTTACATGCAGAAATAAATTATTGCTTAACAAATGGATACCTTTAATTTTTTGGATTTTGAAATTCCAAGTATATATAGAATATGAATTACTAGAAAAGTTTTAATATTTTTAATGATTTCTAAAAATAAACAGCAAAAGTCCTAGAAGAGAATAAAGATATTTTACTGCAATGAATATACCTTTGCATTTTACCTTACTGAGAACAATAATGTATTCGAAAGTCATATTTTATCATCATAAATGTAAGTCTAATAAGAAAAATTAAATGTGTCAGGCCAATGTATTGAAGAAAGCTAAATTCACAGTTTCACAGTTTATTGTTTTTTTTGTTTTGTTTTTTACTGCTGAGCTGCCATTTCCTGACTCTTTAAGCACTCATCACAGCTTTTGCTCTGCCTCTCAGAAATGTGCAGGATAACTATGGCAAGAAAAATTAGTCTACATATGTCCTCCTCATTGCGGAGTCCCAAACAAGCAGTTTAAATTTGGAATCTCTGAAAATAAACAGCAAATAGCAATACGACATAGATCACATAGATCAAGACGCTCAGACATCGATGTAGATGTAGCAACTCAGTGAAAATAATTCCTGGTCTGTTAAGCACCACTAGATTTTGATAGTCTTGCATTGGAAAAGGTCAAAACTAGAATCATAGCCAAACTCCCCTTTCATACACCAGGCATGTTTATGAATCATTCATGGTCTTCAACTGTGAAATGGCAGTGTTTTGAATGAGTAATTTATGTCATAGACATAGGGTGGTATTAATTAAACACTGAATTAGCTTGGTTATTTTTATCATTATTGTTATTATGTCAATACTTTCACAAGTGATAATATGAATTACTTTCTGGTTTGCTCTGAGAGTGAAGATATTATTGAAGGGATACCAAACTTTTAAAGTATTTTTTCCTGATTTGTCCTTTTTAGAATTCTAAGTTAAATTAGCATCACTCACTTTTATTCTATACCCTACTTCTCTTCTCTATCTACACTCTCTTCCTCAAAAAGAAACTTCTCAGGTTTCATGGTTTGCATATTTTCCAAATGCTGACAATACACATATTTATTTTCAGTCTCAACCTCTACCCTGGACTCCTGACTCTGACTATGCTATCACTCTACTTGAATAACCTATGGGGATAGCAAAATGATAATGCCCAAATAAGAATTACTTATTATTACCACCTGTTCCTTACTCCCCAAATTTCCTAATCTCAATTAACTGTTTACAACATTTATCCAGCTATGTTTACTTACAATCTAAGTGGTATCCTCTCTTTCATCTATTGCTTTCTCCCTCCTGCTATCCCAAAACACACATAAATTTCATCTGACTGTAAATTCGGGTCTTTATATCTCAGACTAGTTCTCTTATCTAACCAATTCTCACTTCACTGTCTACTATCCTAGATTTAGATACTGTTTGCTAATTGTAGTGCAACTGACATCAACTTATTCAACTTGCCACCACATTTGTCCTTCATTAGGTCCAGTTTGGGCCTTGGAACCACATGGATCTATCCAATACAAAATTAAAACAACTTCACTACCAATGTGTTCCCACCATAATTGGAATAAAATTCTCACTCCTTGGGTTGGCCTAAATGGATCTAAATTATATGTCCACTTCCCACTTTTTCAACATCATCTCATAGCACTCTCCTCCTCAAACACACTACAATGCTTAAAAAAAGAATGGATTCTTTTTTTTTTTTTCTTTCTTATTTTAAAGCCTTGCCAATTGTTCTCTTTTGACAGGGGTATTCTTTTGACAGTTATGTGGGGGACAATCAAAATCCTTCATTTAGATCTTAGCTCAACTGTTACATTTGTTGAGACTCAGAAAACTGTACCCCAAAATGAAGGCCTCAGAAGCAGCTTCTGAGCGGAAGTTTTTCTCTGACCTTCTCCAGTCCTCCTTTTCTCAGTCCCATTCTCCTCTGAGGCTAGCTACAGAAACTAGAATCCCTCTTCCCTAAGGCAAGTCATAAAAGCTAGAACCCCTAGCTTTCTAAAAGCCAGACAAAACCTAAAGTTTGTCTGTGTAAAAATTGACCATAAGGAAATTATCTGACCTACCTTTGTTTGACTGTAGGTCATAAGACCCCCATTCCAGAGAGGGCCATGCCTCATACCCAGAAGGAAGGAATGCATGCTCAGAGAGGCCAGGATGAATCTAGACAGGCCTTGCTGGGTTTCCCCACTCAGTCTGTTAGCATTATATCATACCCTTTTTGTACAATAATATTTCTACACAGCTTTTCATCTTTGTTGAACCTAAGCATAAAAATGGACAATTTCCCATGTATCTTTGGGTATTCATTCTGAAGGTTCCTGTGCAAACATGTTAAATAAATTTGCATACATTTTCTTCTAGTAATCAATCTGCCTCGTATCAGTGGTTTTCAGTGAAACTTCAGGGGCCAAGGGTCTTGGTCCCTACATCTTCCATAATTATAATTTCTAAAATACTATCTTCTACCTTATTTTATTCTCTAATACCATAGCATGCTTTATTTTCTACACACATAAAATATCATTTGAACATATTAATTTATTTTTGTGTATCTTTCCTATTATAATGAAAACATCATGATGTTCATAACTCCATCTTTATTATCTATGACAGTGCACATAGGAACCCTCAATAGATATTTATTGGGTTAATTAATTGCAAAAGGCATATGAAATGAAATTTTATGCCTATCCATCATGTGTATATGATGGAAGTTAAATAACAGTAGAAATTATTTTAATATTGGGTTAAATCTTCTTATAACCACATATAAATTACAACTGATAGAAATTCTCTTTTCTTTTCTCCTTATGGTGGTTTGATCATTATTAACTCATTTAGGAAAAATAACTGTCAAAGAAAATATATTAAAGGAGTTCTTTTTCAGTTCATTCCAGTATTGTGTACTATGCCTTTTCATATTTTATTTCAAAAAGTCCTTACTTAAAATGTACTCACATTTCTCTGAAGTAATTTGTGTTAAAATTTCTTAAAATGAAATCTGTCATAAGACAAAATGAAGTACACTTGGAGACACCAAATGCCGCTTGCATTGCTAGGCCAGTTCCAACACAGCAAGTGGGATCTTTCTCTTTAGAATAATTCTTTGATGAGACTGAAATGAGGTAGGAGGAAGAGCAGAGAATGTGGGTTTTTTTTTGGCATTTTTTAAGATGTATTTTTTCAAAAACTTTGTAAAGAAATAGAAAAAAAATAACTGTAGCTACAAAATAGGAATTGAGTAAGAAATAAGTAATTAATGCATTTTAATATATTTGATATATTTCATTATTAAGCATGGTTTAAATACAGAATTAAAAATGCCACCTAATAAGAATGGAAGCAGGATTTGTCTAAATCTCTAAATGTTATCTTTGCTTCTATCTTTATAGAATATGGGGATAAAGTAATGATAATGCTGGTATTGGGAAGAAAATCATTCTACTGTCATAAGCAAGGTGAATATTTTCATGTTTCTGAGGTTAGGAATTTCTGAGCAAAAAAAAAAAAATAGGAAACCTGGGTCAAAGATATCCTTTTAAGTAAAAAAAATAAATAAAAAAAAAATAAAAAAATCACTGAATACAGAGTGAGATGGGTTCCAGGGAAATTTATCGCCCTCAGAAGCATGTGTTTACTTGACAAAGGGGGGATGAAATCTTAAAACATGGGTTCACATCTCAAAGGATTTGTTTACCGAAAGATTAGACTTCTCTTCTCTCAGAAGAGGAGGTTGGCAGCTAGGCAGCCTGTAGCCTAGACAAATATGCATATTCATGATTTTGGGGTGCTTCTCCTGTGGCAAATTTAATCCTCTTCTTTATGTGCCAGATAACATATGACACTCATAGTCTTTCACTAAGAAAAATGGGGCATGAAGATCCAATGTGGCTATTGTTGTGAGTAATCATGTCTGAAATCTGTTCCAGAAAACGTGTTAGGTTTCTGAATAAAAACAAATAAATATGAATATTAAAATGTATTAATGACTTATTTTCCTTGCTCAATTCCTGTTTTGTAGCTACAGTTATTTTTTCTATTTCTTTACCAAATTTTTATAAAAATATATTTAAAAAAAATGCCAACAACAAAACATGTTCTCTGCTCTTCTCTCTACTTCATTTCTGTGTCATGTAAAGAATTGTTCTAAAGAGGAAGAAACCACTTGCTGAGTTGGAGCTGGTCTAAAAATGCAAGTAGCATTTGGTGTCTCCAAGTGTATTTCATTGTGCTTATGATGGATTTTATTTTAAGAAATATTAACACAATTTGTTTCAAAAGAAATGTGAGTGCATTTTAAGGAAAAACTTTTTGAAACAATAAAATATGAAAAATTGTGGTGCATGATACTGGAATAAATCGAAAAGGAATTAACACATTTATTTCACTAAGCTTAATGAGGAAAGTAATTTGAATACTAGAAATTATGTTGATATCATACAGAAATCTGAAAATGATGATTACACAGTACTTTGGTATTTTCTAATAGTAGCCATATTTTTACATCAACTAAATTCTTATAATTTATTTTTACAAGCACTGTGAGTTAAACAATAAATTATATTTTGTGAGTTTCTTACATTATAAAAGAAGACTTAATAATTAATCTTTGCTCATATTAGATGAAATTTCCCAATTTTATTTCCATATATATATATACATATATATATATGACTCTCTAAGTTTCCCAAAGTTTGGGACTTCTGGAATTAGTTACTGCTAATATCTGAACTATCACAGTTGATATTTATAGTTCTAACTTGTTCTTAAAGAACATTTGCCCACAAATGCAAGTGTTATAGTTAGAATTTAGATAAATATAAGAAATTAAATGTGGCACTATTAAACTTTGAAAATACAGATCCTTTGAAACACTAAGCCTTTGGCATTTACAGAA
Source organism: Varecia variegata (assembly GCA_028533085.1). Lineage (NCBI taxonomy): Eukaryota > Metazoa > Chordata > Mammalia > Primates > Lemuridae > Varecia > Varecia variegata. The sequence goes on along the minus strand of CM052445.1, from coordinate 45,291,892 downwards.
AATAAAGTTGGATAAGAGTTATGTTTAAATATTTTTTACTACTTTATTGAATAAGTTCATAGGTTATATCAGTATTCTTTCAGATTACACTGTGCTTTTAGTACTTTTTACTCATTTTTCAAAGTGAAGTTATATTCAACACAATGATATGCTATAATAGCAGGACCCACTCCATATTTTGCTTTTTATTGCTCAAAAAGTATCAAAAAGTGTATATGAAACTTAAGAAATGAGGAAAATATGTTGTGCTCTCTCTCCTCCCCTCCAGCCAAACCACAATTATTTGGGATCTGGGGTAAATTAACACTTGCTTTAGGATCCACAAGATTGCATTTTTTAAAATTTAATGAATCTGTCAAAGCTGATCAATGTGACACTTATGATTGCTCCCTACCTAGAGAAAGGGTTAATAAAATAATTTTTTAAAGAATTAAAATGTATCTGCTTTTAAGTGGTTTATAAGTTATCAGGCTAGGACTGGTAATGGAAAGTACACATATACCTATTATGTAGGTTAGTTTATTATTAGCAGCATAAAAACATAATTCTGAAGCAAAGAAATTCAGCTGTAAGGTGAGATTAACACAGAATAGATGGAGAAGTAATTTTATGGAATTTAAGTCATTATAATTTTTAGTAGATGGTGGTAAAGGAGGGGATTTTATGAGCAGAAATTAAAAAAAAATTAAGTAAAGTAACATAGTCTGGAAATCCCAGTGTTAGTGGCAAAAATTGTGAGTGGCACAAAACACGCATAGAATAGTAATGAATAACAAATTTGAACCACATATGCTGGGTCTGGAATTCCTCCAGTTTCTAAGTACCTTTCATTTAGGAATGGGAAACTTTTGGGAAGCCAGAGTAAATAAAAACACAGTATGTGTGTGTTGCCTCTGAGAAAAGAGACTGAACATAAGGAGAATATTTAAAATGTTGTTGCAACAATCCTGGTAAGATAAAACTAAGGATATGAAACAGAATTGTAACTGTACTAGAACAGAGAGAAGTGTGTTACTGCACATGTAAGATTCCACAAGTCTTGGCTGTTGATATTGCCCTGAAAAATGAAAATTAAGGGTAAGAAATACCAAGCAGAGACACCAAGCAAATAGGGAGGAGTGGTCCCATCACTCCCAGCATTTTCAGGGATGCTTGTTCTTACTTCAACTGCAAAACAAGACATTTGTCAAACTATATTCCTCTGATTTTCTCTTTCTCCTTCTCCATTCTTTTTCTCTTCCAGTCTGCATATACTTACTCAAATTTAAACATCTACATGTACTCACAACTTTCCTCATCTATTCTCACTATATCTACAGCTTCCTTACCCCTCAACTGTAGACATCATATATTTACAATACATCTTTTTGTGCTTTTTCTATTTATTCTATATCTCATATTAAAAGACACATACAGTTTTAGTCGCTTATTTTTTTCTCCATGTGTTGATTCTTCACCCACTATAATCTAGTGAAAATCCACCCAACCTGTATAGAATTTTACACTATGAAGTTTTAAATGTTTAATTCCATAGACTCTCCTCAGACATCTTCACATAAAGATATGTTCTGCTTTTGTAACTGAAAATCAGATGTAAAATCACCGTAGTATTTTTACTATCTATCCAACTTCCATATCCTCCATTTTGTTCAAGACATCCATAATCTTTCATTTTGACTTTTACAAAAATTGTATAACTTACATAATCTTTTTTGTCTAAACAGCTTCCAAAGATATTTATTTTCTACTAAAAAGTATGATCATTTGTTTCTCATCAATGCAAACTCATGCAAACCTACACACGCACCCACTCAATATATAAACAAGCTAATTCACTTTATTCTAGCTTTAATAACTAGTGTATATTATTTTCCTACTTAGAGCTTCTTTAATGTCTTTTTGTCTCCTACAGTACACCTCCATCTGCCTAGTTGTCTTTGAATCATCACATAGATCTCATAGCATTTTTTTCTAAAACCCTCTCAATTAGATCTGGTTTTGTTATCATATTTTCATAAATCCATGCACCTTACCTTCTCAGCCATTTTTACAACATAATATTTATACTTTTTGGTAATAATTAATGGTAGGTGCCCTTCCACTCTAAATTGGAATCTGAAATCTATTAGAGTATAGAGTCTGTTTTTACATGACTCATCATTGTGTATCTTTTCATTTCTCTTTTTATTTCACTGCATATATGACTGCCTATTGTTGTCCAATTACAATTTTTTTGAAGAATGGATTCAGGGATTCAAAGAAAAAAGGAAGAACAAAAGTAAACAAAATACAAAATAAGGAGAGAAAAATGTAAAAATTTCCCTCTTTACCTCTTTTTAAAATAATCCCAATACCACTTAATACACAAAAATTCAAGATTAATAAATACAACTCTCTAAAGTTAAAGTAGAAAATAAATGATTATATAATTGCTTACTCTTTAAAAATAGGATGTTTTATTATTCATTCAAGGGCTAACATATCTTACCCTCAAACTATCTTTTTTATGATCGTTTTGAACTACTTAATCCATTAGTGTATATTCCCTCAAATGTATCCACTACACCTATCAAAACACATCAATATTTCCTTGACTTAATTTTTTCTTGCTTTTCTATGTCTTGAAATTTGTTCTCTCCATGTAAACATTAATCTCACATTTTTTGTATTTGTCCCAAATATCATATTTTTGAAACTGTTTTAATCTTACCCAATATGTTGTACTCTAATCTTTAAGTAGGTCTACTGGTTCACATGGCAAAATGACAGAGCAGCTTGCACAGGGTCCTGGCTGTATTGCAGAGCCTTCTTTTGTTCTGGGCTCCCCACAAAATTAGCATGTTTTGGGTTACTCAGTTAATGGTCCAGAGTAACACAGCCAAATGAGGAATATGTTGCTTCCAAAATCCAAATTGCCTCATTAGTCATTGTGCCTCTTTTTTAGTTGTAGTAGGGGCAAGATGTGTCACCTCATCCTTTACCTTAGTATGGGTATCTTGACATCCCCCATACCATTGAACTCCTGGAAATTTCACTGAGGTAGAAGACCCCTGAATTTTTTCTGGATTTATTTTTCACCCTCTGATATGCAAATGTCTTACCAATAAGTCCAGAGCAGTGACTGGTCTGGACCTAGTTCACTAGGTCACATCAGCATAATTTCACCAATGTAATCCATTGGTGGAAGAGAAAAGCCATCAAGATCTTTACAAAATAAATTATTAATATGACACAGGGCTGGAGAGTTGATATGCCTCTGAGGTAAGACAGGTAAAGATGTATTGGTAGTGTCACCAGCTGAAAGAAAACTGGCTCTGTTGTTCCTTATGGACAGGGATGGAGGAAATTCACTTGCCTGATCCATAGCTGCATAGCAGGTACCCAGAGATGTGTTACTTGGTTTAAGTGATGAAACCACATCTGGTACAGCAGCTGCAATTGGACTCACCACTTGGTTAAGTTTGTGATAATCCACTTTCATTATCCAAGACTCATCTGTCTCCTGCACAGGCCAAATAGGCAAGTTGAAAGAAGATGTGGTGGGAATCAACATAGCTGCATCTTTAAAGTCCTTCATGGTGACACTAATCTCTGCTGTCCCTCTAAGTATGCAGTATTGTTTTTGATTTGCTATTTGCCTAAGTAGAGGCAGAGCTGATGGCCTTTACTTGGCTACCATAATAGATCTTACTCCATGGATCGAGAAACCAGTGGTAATTCTACCAGTTGCTAAATGTTTCTATTCCAATTATGCATTCTGGAACTGGGGGAATAAATACAAGATGGGTTTTGGGACCCAGTGGACCCACTGTGAGACACATCTGAGCTAAAACTTCATGAGTTGCCTGACCCCCGCCACAAACCCCTACTCTTACTGCAGGGCCACACTGGTGCTGAAATATCTTGGAGTCAGTGTGAATTCAGTGCCAGTGTCCAGTAGTCTGATTATTTCCTTTGCCCCAATTCACTGTTACCGTGGTAAAAGGCCATACTTCCCTTTGGAAAAGGCTGGAAGAAAGAATGACAGTACAATTCTTAGTAGTGTACAAGGATCCTCTATTGATGTCATGCATTTATAGGTCAATCTCATTACAGAGAAAGTCCCTGCCATCATCTGCAGATAATTCTTCTCCTCTTGAGAAACAGCTCTTGATCTAATACTAAGCCTTAGAAGAATCTGAATACTTGAACAAAAATCAACAATTTATCATGTGACCTGAGCCACCTGTCATCAAGTAGCTGTTACCTGACCCATCAAGCCATGAAGTTGGGCATGTATAGCAATACTCTACCATCAGGTGTAAGTGGTATATATGTGATGGGGCCAGAAGAGGTTCTGCAGGTGCAAGTAAGTTACATAATGAAGTGACCAAAATACCCATGGCCCCATTCTTGCTACATTGCTGTCCCTCTCCCAGCTTATGTCTGTGGCCTCATGATGAGTTCACTATGATCAGCTGGCAGAGGCAGAGAAGACTTGGCCTGGTTTACAGATGCTACTGCAAAATATGCAGGTGTCACTCAAAAATGTGCAGAAGCTTTTAGCTTCTATTCTCGTATATATAGCTCCATTCTTGGGTATCCCTGAAATGTAAGGTAAAGGGAAATCCTCCCAGTAGGCAGAATTTCAGACAATTCACCTGGTTGTGCATTCTTCTTGGGAGAAGAAATGGCCAGACATGTGATTACATGTCCATTCATGGGCTGTGGCCAATAGTTTGGGCAGATGTTCAAGGATTTAGAAGGGATATGATTGAGAAATTGGTTATAAGGAATTTGGGGGAAGAGATATTTGTATAGACCTCTGTGGATGGGGAAAAAAGCAAAGATATTTGTGTTCCATGTGAATGTTCACCAATGGGTGACCTCAGCAGAAGAAGGTCTTAATAATCAACTGGATAGGATGACACATTCTACGGATATCAGCCTCTTTCACCAGCCACACCTGTCATTACACAATGGGCTTATTAACAAACTGGGAATAATGGCAGAGATGGAAGTTATGCAGGGACTCAGCAACATGGACTTCCATTCACCAAGGCTGACCTGGCTATATGTCCAGTGCTGAGTGCCAGTCTGCCAGCAGCAGAGACCAATAATGAGCCCCTGATATGGCAGTACTCCCTGGGGTAATCAGCCCATTACCTCTTGGAAGGTTGATTACATTGGACAGTTTTCATTCTGGAAGGAATAGCATCTTGTACTTACTGGAATAGACGTTTACTCTGGTTACAGATTTGCCTTTCATGCTTGCAGTGCTCCTGCCAAAATTACCATCTGTGAACTTACAGAATGCCTATCCTCCCCTCATGGCATTCCACAGAGCATTACTTTTGAACAAGGAACTCCTTTCACAGCCAAAGAAGTGTGGCAATGGGCCCATGCTCATTCAATAATTGCTATCACCATGTTGCCCACCATCCTGAAGCAGCTGCTTGATAAAAGAGTGGAATGGCCTTTTTAAGACTCAGGTATAGTGCTCAGTTACAGTTAGATGGCAATACCTTCTAAGGCTAAGGCAAGGTTATTTGGAAGGTTTATATATTCTGAACCAGCATCCAATATATGGTACTGTTTTTCCCATAGCCAGGATTCAAAGGTACAGAAATCACAGAATGAAAATTGGAGTGGCCATACTCACTATTATGCCCAGTGACCCACTAGCAAACATTTTGCTTTCTGTTCCCATGATTCTATGTTCTGCTACCCTAGAGGACTTAGTTGCAGAGATAACAAAGCTTCCACTAGGAGAAACATCAATGACTGAATTGAATTAGAAGTTTAGATCGCCACCCAGCCACGTTGGCCTCCTTGTACCTCTGATTCAAAAGGCAAAAAAGGGAGTTATGGTAATGTCGGCTGAGGCCAATAATCCTGACTGCCAAGGGGGATTGGACTCTGAGTACTTCACAGTGGAAGAAAGGAAGAATATGTCTCCAATACAAGAGATCCTTTAGGATAGTTTTTAGTATGGCCATGCCTGTGGTTAAGGTAAATGGAAAACCAAAACAACCCAATCCAGGTAGGAGCTTCTAATGGCCCAGACCCATCAGGAATAAAAGTTTGGGTCACCCCATCAGGGAAGGAACAATGACCAGCTGAGGTGCTTACTGAAGGCAAAGGGAATGCAGAATGTGTAGTGGAAGAAGACATTTATAAATACCAGCTATAACTATGTGGCCAGTTATAGAAACAAGGACTGTCATCATCATGAGTATTTCCTCCTTATTTTACCATGACTACATTTGTGAGTATATATATATATATATATATATATATATATATGTATTAATCGAATACCTTTCTTGTCTTCTTCCTTTACAATGTACTATAAGATTCATTGACTTTATATCAGTATCTAGGTATTAATTTTACATCATAATATTTCAGTCATGGGTTATTAGATGAGTAAACATCACTCAAGAATAACGTGCCTTCTCTTCTGGGGAAAGTATTAGTGCATTTCAATTGTAGGCAAGGTAGTTTTATCATGTTAGACAATTTATGACTTTGTTATTGTCTTTATTTGGAGACTAAATACAGTATAAGGAAGTGTATTAATATATGGGTGCCAAGTTAACAAGGGGTGAAACAGTGATGCTTAATTTTATGTGTGAACTTTATTGAGCTAAACAATGCCCAGACAGTTGGTAAAACATTATTTCTGGGTATGTCTGTGACATTGTTTTTGGAAAATATTAGCGTTTTAATCAGTAGACTGAGTAAAGAAGATCCATCCTCACCAAGGTGGGTGGGAATCATCCAATTCTTGGAGGCCTGAATAAAACAAAAAGGTGGAAGAAAGACAAATTGTTTTTCTTTCTTCTTGAGCCATGGCATCTATCTTCTCTTGTCTTCAGACATTAGAGCTCCTGGTTCTCCAGTCTTCAGACTCCAGGTTTTACACCAGAGGCAAATTTATGACCTCCCATTCTCAGGACTTCAGACTTGAATGAATTATATGAGTGGCTTTCCTGGTTCTCCAACTTGCAGATGGCAGATGGTGGGACTTCTCAGTCTCCATAATATTGTGTGAACTACTTTTCATAATAAATATGTCTGTCTCTATCTCATCCTCTCTCTCCCTCTGTTTCTCTCTGATATCTAATAATATATTCTGTTTCTATAGAGCTGCAGTCCCCAATCCCTGGCCACACACACAGCGGGAGGTGAGCTATGAGCAAGCCAGCAAAGAAACTTCATCTGTATTTACAGCCACTCCTTATCGGTCCCATCACCTCCTGAGCTCCACCTCCTGTCAGATAAAGGGCTGCATTAGATTCTCATAAGAGAGTGAACTCTCCTATAAACTGCACATGGGAGGGATTTGAGACTCCTTGATTCCTTATGAGACTCTAATGCCTGATGATCTGAGGTGGTGATGTTAGCGCTGGGGAGCAGCTGCAAATAGAGATTATCATTAGCAGAGAGCTTTGAAAGCATAGAGACCACAATAAATCAGTTGCTTGCAGTATCAAAACCCTATCAGTGAGCGGCTAGTGACAATTAAGTTGCATTTGGTGGCAGGCTTTATAGTGGCAAGTGAGTTGATGTACTTCAACTGTACAGCTGCATCTGGTGGCAGTCTTTAAGTAAGAACATGATATTTATTTCAGTCCACCCATGGCCCGCCCATTATTTTAGTTACCACTTAGGCCCGCACCTCTTTGCCACACTGTGCACTTGTCTCAGTCACAGTTTTGGTAAGCCCACAAGCTAACCCTGAAAAAAATGAATAAAAAGCAAATGTCACTGTAGAGTTTCTTTGAAAAGGGGAAAAAAACCCAATGATGAGACAGCAGAAGACTCTAAGACTGACAACAAAATGAAAGCTGCATTTAAAAGAAAATACCAAGAGTCCTACTTAAATTACGGGTTCATTGCAACAGGAGATTCACATTCTCCAAGCCTGCTTTGAATAATGTGTAGCAACCAGCTAACCAATGAAGCTCTAAAACCTTCAAAACACCTTCATCACATGGAGACCAAGTACCCTGCACTGAAAGACAAGACTTTGGAGTTTTTTAAAAGAAAAAAAAAAAAGAAAAAAGAAAACATGAACGTGGAGAACAGAAGCAATCACTGAGGGATCCACAATCCATTTGTGAATAAACCAGGTGAATCGACTTTGTTAGTGCTAGGAGAGGATCAACCGCTTGAGATCGAAAATGACGGTGGCCTTAAAAGTATGTTTGAGACAACTTCAAATCTCTATACATTCAGGAATAAAGTCAAGGGGAAATATCTTCAGATTGCCCCCAAAGTACTAAAAAGCCTTCTTCCATTTCCAACATCCTATCTTTGTAAAGCAGACTTTTCTGCAGTGATAGCAACCAAAATGAGATTACGGAATAGACTTGACATATGCAACACACTTCAGGTGTCACTGTCTCCCATCACCCCCAGATGGGATCATCTGGTTGCAGGAAAACAAGCTCAGGGCTCACACAGATTCTGCGTTATGGTGAATTATATAATTTTTTTTATATATCTTACAATGTAATAATAATAGAAATAAATTGCACAATAAATGTAACGTGTGTGAATCATCCCCAAACCATTCTCCCTCCCAGTCCATGAAAAAATTGTCTTCCATAAAACCTGTCCCTGGTGCCAAAATGATCTGGGACTGCTGCTGTAGAGAACCCTCAATAATATAGCAGATGTCTAAAACTTTCACTAATGTCTTCTAAAACTTATGTAATGAATTCTTGTGTAATCATTTGAACATGTATTTCCTTTTTTTAAACACAGTTTAAAAATTTTCAAGGTATTGAATCTGGTAAATATATTCTTACATATCTTAATCCCCTTAGGACAATTTTGTATTTGATAGTTTTTGTTTCTCATTTATTTTCATAAATATTTAAAATATAAATGGACATTAGAGATGGCTTATGGATTTGCAATGGGTGAGAAGATAAAAGTAAAAATAATAGCTTAATTTAGAGTTTTTGGAAATTTATTCTATTCTTTGGTACTTGGTAAACTACTAATAATTTGAAAACAGTTATGTCCCACACTTGAAATACTTGTACTATTTGTTTATAATTACCTAGTAAATAGAGACCATTTAAATCTTAGGATAACATTTATTTTAAAATGTCTTACAAAATACTTGAAATATTTTTATATTAGTATTTACTTGCATATCTCAGAGTGTATACTAAGAGAAGAAAGGAATTCCTACAAAGAAGAAATTGTGTGGATTTACCGTTTTATGTATTTCTTTTTGACCAAATGTCCACAGTAAAATCATCTTTAAAACATGTTTAAACTTTTACATTGTATGGTTCTTAGTGATCCAAGAGGAGACTTAAAAAAATGTAAAGGCATTCTTTACTCAGATATGATTACACAACATAATAAATATGTCAGTTGTTTCTAATTTATATAAAGTAATCCCAATAAAAATGCCAGCAAGATTTTTGAAAAATAATTTGATAAGTTACTACTAAATATCATATGGAAAAATAAACATGCACAGATAACTAGGTAAACACTTGAGTAGAGGAGAGACATGTGAAGAGAGCTGGCTTACCATACATAAAAAAGGCAATGAATCCTATATAACTACAATGGTGTCATGAGTAGACAAATAGTCCAGCAGAATTAAATATAAAGCCTGGATTTGACCCCAATACACAGGGAAACCTACTGTATTAGGAACATGTCATTTCATATCACTGGGACAAAAATGGTCTTTTTAATAATTGACACTGGGGCAACTGGATATACATTTGTAAAAAAGAAAAAAAGATAAGAATTATTCTTACTTCACTTAAGAATAATATAATAAACTTCATATGTTCACTGTAAAAATGAAACTGTACCCCTCCTAAAGGGAAATTTACATGGGAATTTCTCTTTGAGCTTCATGTATGGCAATTCTTTACAATTGAATCAAAATTCACAGGAAAAAAATTATAAATTAGTATATAAATTTTAAAGATATTATTGTAAAATGATAAGCTTAGAAAAATATTAGATAATCCAATAGAATACAGTTGGAAACAATCTAAATATTTGTTTATAACAATGTGGTTATAATAAACTATGTTTTATCCACACAAGAGGACAAAGAAAGAAAAAAGTTTCTATGAACTAATATAGATTGCTTTCCAAGATATATTTTAAGATACATTGTGAATTACCAGAAAAAAGTCAAGTATAAAAAAGTATATATAGTATGCTATTATCCATGTAAGAATGTAGGAGATATAAGAACATATACACCTATTTTTCTATTTGTGTGGAAAGAAAAACAATAAGCAAAACCAGAATGTAATAAGATTAAGCAGTTATAGGCAGGAGTGGGAAAAAGGAGAAATGAATGTGAGAATGGAATAAGGTAGAAGGAGTGAGTAGCTGGTGACATATCGCTGAGTATAATATTTTATTTAATTCTGCTGCTTAGAACAAAAACAATGTTTCACATAGTCAAAAATAAGTCTAATTGGAATAGAAAGAGTTATAAACCTAACAACTTCACACATAACTAACATAATGACTCTGAAAAGTAGAGAGGAAAAGAACCAAACTTAGCAGGTTTAGAACACAGTATTTTTCTATATTTTGTAAAGCTAAAGATAAAAACCATTGCCGACAAATGTGATTCTCTGTACATTCGATTTTTTCAGGGTTATGGGTTAGCATAACTACTCAAATTACTTTATTCTAATATTCAGTAAAATAATAAATATATTGTAGATAAGAGAGATTTCTCACAGTAGATTGATTTTTTTGTAAACATTGATCACAGTATGTCATATTAAACACTTGAGTGCGATGCGCATTGTCTGGGGAATGGGCACGCTTGAAGTTCGTGGGGTGGAGGAGGGGATGGGTGTATACCTACAAGAAGAGTGCGATGTGCACTGTCTGGGGAATGGACACACCTGAAGTTCAGACTTGGGGGAATGGGAGGGACATGGGCAATATATCTAACCAGAACTTTTGTCCCCCCATAATAAGCTGAAATAAAAAAAATTAAAAAAAAAGACAATGAATTGCTACTTCATTCATTAAATATAAAATTATGTCAGACAGAATTACAATTTAATTTAATTTGTGATTACTATATGCATAACACTGTATTAACTATCATATCAATAAAATTAATAACATCTAGTTATTATATTCACTATTTTCAAAAGAATCTAAAATTTGAAGAAGTTAAATAGTTTATCTATGATATAGTCCTGGTTCTTGAACTCAAGTATGTGTGATTTCAAGGCCTATATCCTTACATCCATAAAATATTACCTGGCAATATAGATAATGGGTAGAAACATTGAAATTACTAGAATGTTCAAATAACCAGACAAATAAGTTTTGGGTCAAATAGCACTTGGGAGTTTCTAAAAATATTTTATATAAGTCTATAATTTTTGTAGATTTCATTCAGATTGCATATGCTAGTACTGGTTTACTGCAGAATATATGCATAAAATGAATTTGGCTTTTTTTTGTTATTTACCACATTGTTATCAATAATTTCTTAGTAAAATATTAGTAGATATGTCATTCAATGATTTAAACTTCCACAGTAAAAAAAAGAAATGAGAATATATGATACCTGTCTGTAACCTACTTGAATAGAAAGTTAAGAATAACAAAATTGCCTATGAGATAATTATTCTTCAGCAGTAACATAAATTACTGCATTCTGGAGCTAAAGTGACATTATATTAAAAACAATAATACAGTTTGATTAACTAATATTAATCTTTAATATAGCTACACAAAATTACTAAAAAACACACAGCTATTCTCACAAAGGATTTTAAGCAATTTAAAGGAATCAATCTGATGAAAATTGATGACATATCAACCCGTGTCCAGCCAGGAAAGAAATAACCCACATATTTCAACCAGAAGTAATTTCATACACACACACAAATAATTAGAGCTGAAAATAGCATCAGGATGATGATGCAAATAGATATTAGCCAGGCTAAGAAACTACTACTACCCCTAGAGATGGAAGGACATGGAATGTGGGATTGTTATTTGATCCTAGAAGCCAGGGTGTGGTAGACATTGTGATGTGAGCCCAACTTCTTCTTCAATTAATTTAATTCATTATTCCATTTAAAAACACTGTTGGTAGACACCACTATTTGCCCTATCAATTATCTGTCCCTCTGCTAAAGAGAATCATATCACCTAAGGTCACATTCCTTCCTGGGTAGCCCATATCTGATCACCAATGTTGGAGTATAAAAAGAGCTGGCCACGTTGGCCCTGCCAGGGCACTTCTGAAGAGACTCTATCTCTAGAACTATCTGTGAGGAAGGCTGAGGCTGTTGCTGGGCCTGCAATACAGGCTACTTTCTTCCTTCTACTCCTATTTTTTCCCCCTTTTCTTCCACAAGTGTTTAGCCCAAGAAAATTCTGCACAATAAAGAATAGCAAATTGCATGCAAAAATTCACCTAGGAATTGGCTTCCTAGAGAAAGAAATCTGTGACAGTTGTTACTGGGAACAATTTTAGAAAGAAGGCTATAATGTGGAATACTTCACAGTCTGGCTAACAATGAGGGCCCCATACACAGTAGTACCTCTTACACAAGGGGCAATACAACTAGTAACACTTACACTGCTATTTGTATGTATAATGATATATACTGATGGAAATAATTCATTAACTTATGTGGATAAATTTGAGAACTATGGAGGACAGAAAAAACATAAAAATAATGTACTTAATGACTGTTGCTAAGATTAACAGAGCCCTGGAAGAATATTAAATATAATGGAAATCTAAGTCAGATGAACAGCTAATTGAAGGCTAAGTGTGCAACCAGATACTTTCTGAGTGGTTCACATTGCTTTCATTTCCTACAATAAAAGGGGAAAAATACCTGAGGACCAGACCCAGGACTTAATCAACAAAGCAGCCAAATTCCAAAAAGTATTAAACTCCTAACCAGGGGAGATCTGTTCTGCAAAATTCAGGACCTGATTACAAAAGTATAAAACATTGACACAGAATGTGAGACAGACATCTAGGCTAATGATACCCAAACTGTTAAGCACCAGATTTTCCTGAAACCACTGAGCCTGCAGAAGTGGACTGATCCTCATTTTTAAGAGCTAGTGTGTTTTTTTTTTTCCCTTTCTTGAAGCTGATACAGAAGTTTCTTCTCTCCTAAACAGATACAATGTTTTCCAACCCCCACCCCACCTCAGATTCTGTTCTTACACCTCCATCTTGTAAGGATATCTGTGATTAAGATTAACCAACAGTATAACCAAGCTGGCGTTGTGCTGGGTCTGATAAGGCAAAGGGGTAAATCTCCAAGGAAGCTGTAGGGTCTGCCTGGTATGTATCAGCAGGAGCCAGAAGAATACATTTGAGTTTGATAAGGTGGGTCTGAGTACCATAATGGATCGTTTATAAGATTAGGAGCATATTTCTAGAACACGTGATTTAAAATCCTGTAAAGGACTCCATGACATTGTACAAACTTGCTATGAAGATTGCTCCTAGATGTATTAAAAAGTGATATCCAATACTAAATATCGATACATTAGAATTGTGACAGTGGAATGATTATTTAAAATGCTCAGATAAATGGACATACTAGAATAGATACATTATGTAAAGCTGGAAAATACAATAAATGATTATGTTCCATTAGAAGAAACAGGGAATACATGATTAAGACAAAAAAGAATGCACTGGTAAGAATGCATGGCAGCTTTCTTTTGTAGACAAAGAATGATGATACAGGAAGTGGTTATAGGAACTATGCTCAATGAAAGCAGTGAGGATATTGATTTTACCCTTATTAAAGACTAATACATTAGTCTGCCACAGTTTAATGAATGCTAGCAGAGGGCAAGACTCTCCTGGGTCAGAGACAAATTCATAATTACAACAAAAGCAGTAGCCAGAGTAACATTAAAGTTATTGTCAAGCAAGAAGCAAGTTGGCTCTTTATCTGGAGGGAAATATGACCTCACTTCTCAGAAATATTAGCTTCATAAACAATCCTGAGAAATGGTCAGAATGAATGAGTAGTTACAGTCTTGCAATCTTGACAATTTCAATAATATATGCAGAAGTGTAAGGGCCCCCTGCTGGACTCCATCCAAATAATCAATGTGGATGGCAAGTCTCCAAAATAATAGATTCCAGGTGTATGCAATTACCTTAAGACGTGGCAACTGGCAAGGTCAGACCATCAGGTGGGGGCCTGATCCTCAGATATTTATAAAGACAATACAGAGCTGGCCAAGCTGGATAGCCCCATTCCTCTTAGTAATTTCCTTTTACTACTAAAATATCTTGGAACAAGACAACAAACAAGCATAGGAAAAGTCTAAAAGTTGGAAAGAAGTTGGCAGACTACCAAGAGACCTTGTGCTTTGAGGAATGACTCTGCAATTGGTCCTTGATTTCCTTACTGGCTCCTATATATCTCAGATAAGGCATTGTTGGAGCCTTGAATCCAAAAACTCCAATAGGCAGTGACAAATAAAAGCTCTGACTATATAGCCAAGAGATTGGGAAAGGGCTGGCCTAACAAAACAGAAAATCTTTTTGATAATACCTGCTATACTCTAGCCAATCAATGATAATTAAATCATCCTCCTCTTTCCCCCATAGTTTCAACAAAGATGAGTGGGGGTCTGTATATCCACCTCACTCCTCCCAGACCCCATGAATGGATCAGATGTTAGAATTATCTGTCTAGGATTTTAAAGCAATCTTCACAAAATTGCTTTAGTAAGAATTATGAATTCTCTTGAATCAAACGAATAAAAAAAGGAAAAATCTTGGAAAAGAAATATAAAAAATATAGAAAAAGAACCATATGCAAATTTTTGAACTGAAAACTATAATGACAACAGCCAAAAAACCTGGATGGGTTCAATAGCGGAGTGTAGATGTCACAGAATAGACTCTGTGAACTCAGTGAACTTGGGATCAGGTCAATTGAATTTACCCAATTTGAACAATACACAGAAAATAGAGTAAAAAAAAATAAGTGTACAATATCTGGGAGAAAGAACATGGGGTGGAAAACAATATTTAAAGAAATGGTGGTTGAAAAGTCCCCAAATTAGTGAAAGACATATATCTACAGATTTAAGGATCTGAATCCCAAATAAAAAAAACTAAAAAAAAAAAAAAAATGCTGAGACACATAATAATTAGCCCTAAAAACTGATAAAAAATAATAATATTGGAAGCAGAGGAAAATGTTAAATTACTTATAGATAAAAAATATTTCCATACAATGTAATTCTCCTCTGAAACCGTGTACATCAAAAGATAACAACATAGTATATTTCACGTGCTGAAAGAAAAGACTCCTCAACTGTGATTTCGGTATCTGGTAAATCTATCCTTCAGAAATAAAGACAAAATAAAACATTGTCAGATGCAGGAAAACTAAGAAAATTTGTCACTAGCCTTAAAAATAGCTAAATGAAGTTCTATAAACATAAAGAAAATGATAATAGAAGAAGGCTTGGAACTTCAGAAAAGGAAGAACATTGGAATCAGGAAAAATAAGGGTAAATATAGAATAATGTTCTCCTGAGTTTATTAAATTATATTATATGGTTGAAATAAAACTCACAAGAATATCAGATGTTGTGTACAATGTATGCCACGGAAATTCTTAAAATAACTGGGAAAGGTAAAAGGACCTAAATAGAAGTAAAGTCTTTATATTTACTTGGAAAAAAAAACAGTATCAGTAGACCATGTTAAGTTAGTTATGTATACTGAAATATTTAGAACAACCATTAAGAAAAGTATACAAAGAAACAACTTAAAAAAACTATAAACAAATCAAGAAGAAATCTAAAATAATATTCAACCAACCCACAGAAAGGCAAAAAAAAAGAAACAAAGAAATGAGAAACAGAGGAAATAAATAGAAAAATAATAAAGATAGAAAATCATGGTATCTTCTTGTGCAGTGTTTATGAGAACTCAACAAAGGTTCTATTTGTCAAAATAAATCAAAGATGAATGATCTAGAGGCCAAGTGTAGTCAACTCAGTAGTATATCATAACCCCTTATCAAGATTTTGGACCTGAGCTGATTTTTGGACTCAGAAAATACTGAGTGAAGAAAAATCCAGATCCCCAGGAGGAAGAATCTTGTAACACGATAGTAAATGTTAAAGTATTAATTCCCACGCTTGCTTTCCAAAGGGACCTATTGCCATTTTTCAGGGACCTTTGAACCAGGGAAATAGATTTAAACACTCTAAGAACAATTGAACAAAAGTCCCTAGTCTACTTTATTTCCCCAGGATTCCAAAAGCATTACCAAGGTCTTGTGCTAAATTAGGGCTCAGAGGTGTCAGGTAATAAATGCAGTCCTGACCAAAGTCCAACTCACAGAGGATCCTCCACATCTGAAGGTCCATTCTGGTTATTTTCACTTGTCATTGAATAAATAAAAATACCTGGTTGTTGGCAATAAGTCCTTCCCCAATGGACTTGTGTGGTAAGAGCTATCATGGCGTATGTGGCCAAGTGGATACCTCTGAATCTGTCCCCCTACTTTAGCTGAGACAGAATATCAAAAAGAGTATCATATCATTTATAGGGACTTTAGCAGAAATTGATGTCATTCTTAAAACTGAAGGACTCAGAGCTAGTGTTCCCTGAAATAGCTCCATTAATTCACCAGTCTGGACTTTGCAAAAATTAGATAGATCTTTGAAAATCTTAGTAGACTTCTGAAAATTAAAAAAACTAGTAGCCCCACTATTTTTCTACATGTGCTATCATTGCTAGAGGAGAAAAAGAGAGTAGATGATGACTTGTAAAATTTATAGAAAGTCCCAATGGGAGAATTACAATACAGTGCAGTGGTATTCTGGAGCAAGGCCATGGTATCTGCCATGGAGATTTATATATTTTTGAGGGAAAACAAACAACACCAAAAACCAAAACAAACAAATAAACAACAACAAAAAAAGCTGCTAGTGAGCTACTTAGTCCTGACAGTAATTACCTGTCCATGATGAACCTAGAGATGATCACATCATAATTGTTCACCAGGAGTTGTGTTTTTTAAGAGCCACCATGTCATATGACCATGTGGACCCTACAAAAACTCTGTGGAATATGGCAGTGGTATATCCAGGATATAGTAGAAGTGAGAGCAGAGGGCATAAGCAAGCTTCATGAGAAGTGATTCCAGAAGTTCACATCATCATCTACAACTGCTGTACCAGTGCCTCACCCTAACATCATACCTATGGTTGTATGGGGAATCTTTACAAGCAGCTAATGGATAAGGGGGAAAAGCCTGAGCTTGATTTAGAGTGGCTTTGACAGAGAGTAGTGAGGCAAAATCCTTGCAACCTACTGTGCTTTGCTTGTGCCATTAGCCACCTATGATTTCTGCAAAGAGAATTGGTCCATTGTTAGAAAATAAGATAACACATTGTCAGTGACAGATGTCTTGGATGAGTCAGGGGTCTAGAAGGAAAAAGATTGGAGGATTTAGGACAAGAAATTGTATGCTAGAGTTATACAGATCATTCAATAAAAATGGACATAAATGGTGAAGCTTACTATAAAATATAAATATTTATATAGTACACAACAATAAAGAGGATCTAACCAAAACTAAATATGCAAAATGACTCAGCTGGTTGACATCAGTCAGCCTGGTCATCAGTCAGTCCAGTGTTGGTATGATGGGCACATGAGCCATGTGGCCATGATGGCAGAGATGGAGGCCCCAAGGCTGATCTAGCTACAACTGCTCCTGCATTTCCAACTCGCCAAGAATGGGGACCAATACTGGGTCCCTGATACAGAATTATCCTTTGAAGAAATCATAACTTATTATATTAGGCTATAACAAAGTGAGCTAGTGATTCATTATGACAGGGGTAGACACAGAGTATGGATGTGTGTGGGTTTGCCCTTCCTGCACACAAGGCCTAAGCCAGGACAACTATCTAAAGCCTATTGAGTGTTTGATACACATTAACATGTGATAACACTTACCATCATATTTGTCCAGGGTTCTCACTTTACAGCAAAGATATGTGAGAGTGTCCCCATGACCTTGGGATCCAAAACACTACATTGAAGTCACTGGCCTAATAGACTGTGCACAAAGGATGCACCAGCTTAGAGGTGACACCGTAATATCCTTCAGGACAGACTGTACAGTATTATTGATATAATTATACATATACATATGCATATGCATATATGCACACACACGTACACCTTTATAGTGTTATTTTTTTAGTAGGAACCATTGAGTCCAAGAACCAAGGAGTTGAAAACAAGAGTAGCTCTACTTATCAATATTTCCTATATGCTGTCTCTCACCACAACTCTGGGCTTGTTAACTTTAAAAGTATTAATTTCCAAAAGGGGAGCACTATTTCCAGGGGATACAGAAAGAGAGCTAGTAAATCATATGCTGTGATTGCCACCTGGGCACTTTCTATTCCTTGTGCCAAGAGAGCAGGTAAGAAGAGGAGTGACCATCCAAGCTGGGGAATTGATCCTAATCATCAGGAGGAAATAAGACTTCAGTTATTCAATAGAAAGAGTGATGCTATTTGGCACCCAGGTGATTCTCTGGGGAACTTCTGGGTTTTTTGCTTGCTTATATTAGATAGGTAAGTGCAAAAACATACTGACTGCTTCCTATGAAGGGCATGGTGGGAGGGGCTCAATTCTCTCAGAGATGAAGGTTTTTGTTACATTTCTAGATAATCCATTGGCATCAGCTGATTTTCTTACTGATGATGGAGGAATGATGAGTATCAGGTGTGGCCCTGAGACCAGATGTAGCATTTGGGTTAGGAGTTCAACCCAATATCATTCATTTACAACATCTTTTTCCAGAAAGAGAAATTTAGGAGAATACTGGAGAAGCTGGCCCAAGTTTGAGCTGTGTTAAACACGGATGCACTACTCTTTGGTGAAGGACTCATCTCAACTGCTGGGCATGCTCCAAGGAGACAGTCTTCAGCTGTCAGCCCTTCTATGATTTCCTCAGGTGTCTAGTACTTTCTCTCCCAAAGACACGCCTCTCCCTCACAAACCAACATCCAATAAATGAAGTCAGAGTATAAAGATAGCTACCTCAGTCCACCCAGGCTAGCACTGACGCGTCTTTACAGCTCCAGATCTCCCCATGATGTCTGGTAAGACTTACTGGGGCCATATTGCAATTCAACTTCTCTACCCATTTCTGCTTCCTTTCTGTCCCTTCCACAGGCATTGTTAGCAAGAGTACTTTACAAAATAAACAATAACAACCTACATGGTAATCTCCATCCTAAGTCTGCTTCCTGGGAAACAAATTACATGGGATGTCCAGCAGGAGCCAGAGATGTGATAGGGGCTATCCATAGGACTTGGGACCATGGAGGGCAGAGCTATCTGAGAGCAACTAAATTTTGAAAGATATATCCTAGGCTTTCCCTTCTCCTAGTTCTCCAATCTCCCTCTAAGAGCTTAATTACCAGAATTTGGCCAGAAGCCAGTTGACAAGATAGCCTGAGAAATGATGCTGCCCTGACATTCAAAACAGACCAGAAGATGACAAAGTTGTTTATCTGAAAGCAAAACGGCCAATGGCTGGCTATGCCAACAGGTGATATGACAAATACTCAATTTACATAACATGAAATTTTTGGTCTTCTCAAAGTAGAATAAAAATTTAAAAAAAACCCCTTTAAAATATAAACCCTTATTCTCAAAATCTATTTTAAAGAATAAGTTAATATTCCAGTGTTCATTTTTATATTGTTCTTATGTCTCTATATTTTGTCTCATTTTGCTCAGCAAAATCAGAAGCTTCACAGCATTTTTAAAAATTTGATCTATTTTTCCACATGTGTATCTGCCTACCTACCTATCATCTATTTTTATTTTTGACAAAATAAACATTGTATAATGGCTGCTACCATTGCAGGTAAGCCCTGTGTGAGTCAGTAGGAAGTGGCTGTCACTGTCTGATTGATACTAGCGGTTAGGATGATAGCCGTAGGTAAGGATCACCAGCTGTGTGCATAAGGAGAAAGCACAGCAAAACCACCTGCGCAAAATATACTCAGAACCTAAGAAAATGCTATACCTAAACTCTTAGTAAATTAAAAATATTTATTTTTGTAAGATTCCTAACATGGAAAGAGTAGAAGAATAATATAACTAATACTGTCAAGTTAAAATTCCTACTCTTGCATATGATCAGGGATCCTTTTTGTTGTCTATTTCAGGAATATATAATTTATAAATAAACTTACTTCGATATATTTACTGAACTTTCTTAATAAAAAGAAAATAATATGAAAAACCTGATTGATGCATTTTACACTTGTCTGATTTCTCAGTAGCTTAATTATTGCATATATTAAAGAAATTAGCTTTAATTTATTACATGAGATGCCACGTATCTAACTAATTTAATAACTTAAGGTTAAAAACTACAATGGAAGGCTTTAGGTACTAATTTTAATAATAATTTTAGATAATCACCATGTTGGAGTTCATGCTTTGGCTTAAACGGAGTAATCAAATCATCAGAAATTATTTAAAAACAGTGTGAGTGGTAAAAGTATAAAGCTTTTTTATGACTACATTTGTAATCAAAACATTTTTGTATGTAATACAAAACTGTCTTAAAAATTTCTCTTGACTGCATTTTAAATCAATTCTTAAATATATTGCCTTTAACACAGTTGCAACATATAGTAAGTACACTGCAGTGTGTTCAAATTTTAGATCAAAGTATGATATAATTCTTATGGTTTTGAGATAAAGTTTTTATTTTTAAAGAAATATGGCAAATTTTTCAAAGTGATTTAAACTTTTAAGGTAAGTTGGTTGAAATACCCAGATGAAAGACTATATCTTGAGGATATGTGACTAATGGTTATCTTTTCATCTCATAAATCTGCAGGTGAAATTCAGTCATTTACTAAAACTCTGATTTACAGCAAATCTGAATTCTTCCGTGGAGCCAGAAAGTCAAAATCACATTAGGGGCAAGCAACTACGAATAAAATATACTGAACTTCGTATATGAAGATACATTTCTGTCATACCTTGAATTAAAGCACCCAATTATTTTTTCTGCAGAAAAGATCGTTGTGTTTTTTTTCTAGTTTCTTTTTCTGTACTCTGATGTAGATGTGATTTTTTTTTTTTTTTTTTTTTTTTTGTAACAGAGTCTCGCTCTGTTGCCAGGGCTAGAGTGCCGTGGTGTCAGCCTAGCTCACAGCAACCTCAAACTTCTAGCCTTAAGCAATCCTTCTGCCTCAGCCTCCCAAGTAGCTGGGACTACAGGCATGCACCACCATGCCTGGCTAATTTTTTCTATATATTTTTAGTTGTCCAGCTAATTTCTTTCTATTTTTGGTAGAGTTGGGGGTCTCGCTCTTGCTCAGGCTGGTCTTGAACTCCTGACCTTGAACAATCCTCTCACCTCGGCCTCCCAGAGTGGTAGGATTACAGGCGTGAACCACTGCGCCAGGCCGTAGGTGTGATTTTTTTTCCCCCCACACAATTTATCTATTGGCTACTGTCATTAATATTTAAAATTCTGTTTTTTTTTTTACATTTCAGAATTTTTATATAGTACAGAAAATACTGAGATAATACAAAATATTAATAAGCTTGAATAAATATAAATGTAACAATCCTCAAATGCAACTGGAAAATGATGCATTATAATAGTGTAAATAGGTTAATTTATATACTGTTTCACATATTTTATAATACTTAAAAATTGATGTACTATTTATTTTTCCTCTAAGTATTTGAATATGAGTTACTTATTTTCAAGAGCATCTCACTTCCATAGGCTCACATTTTGGAAAATTCTGCTTTACATAAACCTAATTGGTTGATAAGAGTAAAACTTGAAATTTTGTTCATACTTTCCAAGCAATTTTAGTACTTCGAGAGAGATAATTCAATCCAATTAAAGTTATCAAAATTCGACATAGGGTGCCTTTATTTTTAGACACTAGAAAATATAATTCAGGCACTGAAAGTGTCACTATCATTTATTTTGAAATAAAAAAATAAAGTTTAAAATATACGGGTGCTAGGAAGCATTTTTCTTACCAAAATTTTGTCTTATGTTCCTAATGCTTTCAAAGAGTATTTTTTTTTTTTGTAAAAAACAAAATGCTCTCATTAACACTTCTCCAATTTTCAATCACTAGGCAACAAGTGCCATTAGACACTATCAAGTACATACAAATATCAAATTGATCCTGTTTTTGACAATCAGAAGAAAAACCTGTGCAATAATTATTTTGATAAAAATACAATATTATTGATACTAGCTTCTTTGGTAGATATGTTTTAAATATGTATCAAGTGTTTAATGTTAATCTAATCATAATCTTCAGCTCAATAAGGATTATCAGAAGAAAGCAATGTGAGTACCTCACTGCTTTTTTCTTCTTACAAGCTCTATTCTCTTTTCCAATTCTTATTGCCCTCCCCACGTAAGACTTTGGATAACATTTGTAGTTTTCATAGATCTGTGATTATATTTTATGTAAATGATATTGTGTTATATATCTTATCTTTTCTAGCCAGCCATTTGTTTATAAGAACGATCTCTGTACATCTAATTACATCTAACTTGTTTCTGATTGTTGCATGGTTTTTCCACAGTATAAATCAACTACATTTTGCTCCTCCAGTCATTTAGTCATAGGTATGTAGGGAACCTTGACTATTTAGTGCCAAAAGTCACAATATGAATATATTTATGGATATCTACTAATTAAATATATTATAATTACATTAGTTAATCCAAGAGTAGGATCCAATAGTATAAATATACTATCATTCCTTATTCATATCATAGAAAACCAGGAATCATCAAAATTAAAAATTATTTAACATAAGAAAGTTAGAAAAAATGTACTCAAAAAATGAAAGAAGAAAACAAAGTGTATTAAGAGATGAGTTGAAAACTTTAAAAATTTTAATCAATCTATAACTAATATCTACAAATATTGTACATATGTAAATATCATAAGAAAATATCATAAGTAAATAAGTTCTTAAAAATTTAGCATGATACTATGTGCAAAAAATCAGAAAGTTTGAGCATAATTTGAGAAAGAGAGAATGAGAGAGAGATAAGGAGAAAGAAATGGGAGGATAAAAAGGAATCACTCTTATGGTTATTAAGATAATCAAAGCAGAAATAAAAATGTCTGTGGTTCATGAACAAAAAGTTTCATAAGAAAGGATAGATTAGACACATATTTAGTACATGTACATATAAACAATATGTACATATTTTAACCTGACATGTGAAAAATGGAAAACCATAACCAATGTGTACAGTTTTAGAACTTATTGGTGATTCTAGCATGAATAATTTGTATAATAGTTAACAAATGCAGATTTTCTTTTTAATCCTGTATTTCTTCTACATTGATAGATTGCTTTTCTATTTTAAGTGAGTGCTTTTACTATTATACAATTTATTTCAGTATTTATAAATATCTGTGTATCCATTTCTTTATTCATATCAAGTGTGCTTAATGGTTTCTTATTTCATTCACTAGGTTATATCCTTTTTATATTATTGGTAGCCCCTTCAACCTGGTCCATTGTCCTTTATACATATCCCCACCACAAGATGTTTCAAGTTCATTTTGTATTTATATTGTCTAGCCCTGGAATCCACCACTTTTTCTAAGGGCACTGGGTTCTCTTTGTGAAAATTGATGTTTAAACCCAAGGTTGAGTGATGATTGTGCTCATTGCTTTTGGGGTATCATTGCTTCTTGGGCATCTTGGTGGACAGAAACAGGAAGCAGATGCATGTGTTCATAGCCATTTATACCTACATGTAAATGTATGTGTGATCTCTCTTATTTCAAACAAAAACAGCAGAATTCATTTATATCCCTCCTTTTCCATATTTATATTTCCTTTCTCTGTCAGTGAAAAAAATACTATCCAGTATGTATTTACTGATTTGCCAGTCCTTGGTTTCAAAATTGCTCTACTATGGTCTATGAAAAATAAAACAAAATTATAATTAGAGCTTATATATATATATTTTTTTTCTTTAATCTGAAAGTATATATATTAGATATTGTGCTCAAATGTTAGTTTGGTTACTTTCTCTACTCCTCCCATCCTTCATTACTGTTATGTAGTTCACTTAAAATATAGTTTATTTGCTTTGTTTTTTTTTTGTATTTCACTTTACGGATTGTTTCCTCATTCTTGTTTATTATAATTATTTTCTTTATTTGGGTATGTAAAAAATTACAGTCTTAGTTCAGGCTGCCATAACAATGTCCCATAGACTGGGTGGCTTTTAAGCAACATTAATTTATTTCTCAAAGTTCTGGAAACCGGAAGGCCAAGGTCAGGATGCCAGCACAGTTTCTGATAAGGACCCTCTTCCAGGGTGCAGACTTTTGACTTCTAGTTGTATTCTCTTATGGTGCAAAGAAAGCTAACTAGCTCTATGGCCTCTTCTTCTAAGGGTACAACTGCACCCTCATGACCTAATTACTCTCAAAGCCCCCACCTCCAAATACCATGACATTGGGATTGGTTTCAACATAGGAATTTTAGGGAACACAAACATCTAGTCCATTGTAATTGCCATTGCAAAGGCCAGAACTGTATGAAAAGGGCCAGGTCAGAAAAGTGATTTTCACCCCATTACTTTTATCATTCTCAACCAGTTCCCTTTCATCTTCTGTAGGTAACCAAACTCATTAGGCTATATTTTATCCTTTGTGGTTTCTTTTTGCAATAATACCCATATACACTTGTATCTTTTACTGCCTCTTCTTCATTTTACTTCCAATGCAGTGGCAAATGTCTTTAATAAAAAGGATAAAAGGTACAGATAGTGACTGACTTAACAATGATTATGTCATGTGGGTAGATCAGGAGATATTATTCTGTTAAAGCGCCATTTATACTGAGAAGGAAGATGAAGACAGGAAGTCCTCTGATGTACCCTATTCTGTCTGTACCTCTGGAATGTTGTTTGTTTTCATATTTTAGATATTTACTTTCTATTTTTTGCTAATTGTTTTGGCTTCATGATACTATCATCTTATATCACAGAATGCAATATATTTTTAGGGTATGATTTATTATATGCATACTACTTTTAAACCCATAAAACAAATACTATTTCATAAAAGCCATTTTTAGAAAACTTCTTGTGAGTTCTGATTAGATCAATATTTCTTGATGTGAATCACAGAAATATGTAATTTAAAGCTAAAATCTACTTCATATTTGCTATCTTATTATCTAAGTATATATTATCATGATACATAGAGAGAAATTGCTTGTGTTTTGCATGAATAGAAATGTAAATATTAGTAATATAACAAAGTAAATAGTCATCAAACACACATTATTGTTGAATGATTTTATGTGATAAAAATAGCTGAATATTAAGCAAAATGGGAGGAATATAGGTCATGAAAAATAAGATATAATTGAAAATATGAGAATAAGAGTTAAAATAATATTTATTGCTTAATTTTAAAATCTTAATACTCATTTATGTATTTACCTCACCTTTGTTCTATTTCTACTATCTAAAGCTATTTAATATATTAACAATATTTCATACTGATACTTCAAAAATGTTTAATATTATTTAGCCACATATATTTAATTATCCTAGGATATACATAAAATAGTTTCAAGATTATTAAATCATACACTCTGAGTAATAAATATGTTAACTGATTTGTGATAATTGTTTATAGTTTTTGGGCTTTAGCCCAAGGTTGCAGGGGCCAAATGCTATATATTCTAGTTACCTAAGTTAGTCCCTCTTCCCTGCTTCTGGGTGGTGTGGTAATTTATTTGAAATAGAGTAATTTGTTTCTATTTGTATTCCATTTCAATTTTCTTTTGCTTTTCTGATTTTTAATTTTTTTAGTATGTGAAACATTAATATATCTCTGAAAGATCTATATCAAATGTATATTCAGTAAATTACTATCATTTCATGTTTTATTTTATTATTGAAATATTATTCATATACCATAAAATGTGCCCTTTTAAAAGTGTATAACCATGGGTTTTTAGTATATTTACCATATTTCCTTTTCCCAACCATTCTGTTCTATTTTCTATGCACACGCAATATGAAACGAAGTTAATAAGTTATTCAACTTTTATTTTATACTATGTATTCAGTCTTACACTTTACAGTTATTACTTCATGTTTGCATATGTAAACCTCACTTATGGATGAGGATTTGGAGACTAAGAGATTACACGACTTTTTCAATATATTATTGTGCTTATAAATCATATTAAGAAAGTAGGTCATCTGAGGCCATATCCCATCGACATGGTAAGTCCCAATTGCTCCTCCACTGCTGTAATCTTGATCCAGATACTGCAACCCCTCGCCTACGTTTTTGCAAAAGTATCTACCTGGGATACTTACTGATGTCCTTCCTCTCCTGTGATCTTGTTTTCACAATGCAGCCAAAATTATCTGCTGGAAAACTGAAGTCAGATCATGTCTTTTATCTGAATTCCTACAATATTTTCCATTTTCAGTGGGAGTAAAACTCAAAGTACTTAAATGAGTTAAGGTTTTCACATGACTTTCCCAACCTCACTTTTATGGTTTCATTTTCTAACACTGTATCGTGATAATGGGTATATCAACCACTGTAGTCCCCTCATTAGGCACCAATGGGTCTCTCTTCTTTAAAGCTATTATTATTATTTATTATTATTATGGTAATATTCACCCTTTCCCTATATCCTCATGTTTTTTCACTCTCTTTTTACATATCTTAGCTTATTACAAGTCATTTCCTGACCACAGTTCCCTTTACCCTGCCCCAGCCTTTCCTATACCCTCACTGTTCATTTTTCCTTGTAGCATGTATTACGGAGTACTATAGGTTAAAATGTGTTACATAATTCTCCTGTTTCCACCACTAGAATCCCTGTAAGGAATATGGTGGTTTTGTGAACTGCTGTATTCTCAGGACTCATGACATATACTGTTCCAACAAAATAAAAGATTAGGCTTTTAAGGCCCAAAGCTGATTATATGCTATAAAATGTGAAGTAGAATTAGTTTAATTCTCTACCCTAGGAATATCATAGAAATGAAGTAAACTAAATAAAGAAAGAATGCACTCACATCTGCTATTGAATTGATTCTAATTATACTAATGAAACTTGATATTGTCATTTTCTACCACACAGATAATTATATAATAGCTTATTTGCATATGAACATATATGGGTGTGCATTAATGCAAATAAGAATCTAATGAAGAGTCACCTGCATGTAAATTACTGTGGCCAATTAATTGCATAAGACTATATAAGAAGAATTTCAAAACTCTTCTTAAAATTAATTTCTTGCAGTAAAAAACAGAGGATGTTAATGCAGCATTCTGTTGCTGAGTGTCTAGCTCGGAATTACAGACATTCATTGTGTGAACAGCTTTAGCTTAATATGGAATAATGAGGATCTTTTAGAAAACAGAAACTGCTAAATATTCAATAGATATTTGTTCACATCTAGTTGAAAGGTAAAGTTGAAAGGATTGATGTTTAATAGACTCTGACAAGTATTTAGAATAAAAGCATGTCATGAATTACATTACAACCATGGAAATGCTTACCACTGATAAATTGAATATAAAATTCTCTTTATCCCTATTGATTGACAAAAGGAACATTAAACACATTTCATATAAAATCTATCTTGACTCATCGATTTGAAACATTTCTCATCCGCTGAAATTTGACCTTTGCTAATAGGTAGTGACAGATCTAAGCTTGGTATTTTCCTCCTTCTTTTTCCTCTTATTTTTCTTATTTTTCCTCCTCCTCCTCTTCTTCTTCTTCTTCTCTTTTTCCATTTCCTTCTACTCCCTCTCTTTCTCCTCTTCCCCCTCTCCATTTTCTTCTTCTTTTCCTTCTCTTTTACAATTTTTACTTTCCCAATGTAACAAGTCAGAAAAAATGGGGGAAAAATCACATAATTGGCAGAAGGAGACTAAGGAAAAAATATTAATCTTAATTTTCATAAAATTTTTGGATTTTTTTTGATACTAACTTATGATCTATGCTATGGGGTGTTTTCAAAAGACAATCACATTTTAATTTACGTATATGACAAAATGAAGGATTTTATCATTTAGACCATTTCAAAAACAGTTATTACTATTAAATGAGATAGAAGCTTTAAAACATAATGTGAATATTCTGTACTATTTGGGAATACTCAATTTTGTTATAAACAATAGGAAAAAAATAGGAAGAGTATAAAACTCATAAGAAAAGTTAAACACAGATAACAGGAAACCTATTTGCTTATGAAATATAGAGCATTAATAAGATATATTAAGTATACACAAGGGGTGAATAAATAGCATAAAAGACTTCTATAAGATTCTATAAGATGAGTTAAATTTATAATAAGTTAAATGTAAGAAACAACAAAGATAGTAGCAACAGATATATAATTTGATGAAATAAACAAGAGTATCACTTTTAGATATAAATACATGAGAAAAAAACAAGTCATGATTATAGCACTTCTGGGCTGACAGCTACATCTCCCCTAAATTGGCTAGCCATTGGTGACACTCAGTATGGTCCCATTCTGCCCATATGTGCTCAGCCCAAAAAATACAGATAAAACTCATAACTGTTCAACAGGATAATTGGCAAGCTACAGCTATTGGCAAGACGTATTTTCACCTATTTTTATGTATCATTTCAATATAAGATGTGTGTGTGTCATTGGCCCAGGCATCTTCCATCTGTTGAGGTCCCTGTGCTCAAACCTCAACTCTGGTCCTTATAACCAAACCATCAGTGGAGAATGTGACAGTGGGAATATAGGGGGGGAGGCAAATAGATACTAGATAGATAGGTCACATATGAATGTTGAATAACTCAGGATTCAGACAGTGTGATCCTTCTACCAATGTGTACCTTATCATAGGTATATTTACCTACCTAGCACCTTTCTCCTTGCTTCTCTTGGTGCCTTTCAAATTATTTTGGTAATGTGTGTGTTTCTTTTTATTTTTTTTATTTCAGCATATTACGGCGGTACAAATGTTTAGGTTACATATATTGCCTTTGACCCACCTGAGTCAGAGCTTCAAGCGTGTCCATCCTCCAGATGCACCTTAAGTTGGTCTGTGAGTATTTCTGTTGCATGACATCTGGGATAGTTCACTTGGTATTGTATTTAGAGGCTACCACTTCATCAAGGTAATGACCTACAGGACAAAGCACTGCTGCCCTTAAACCCTGGCAAAAGGGCAAAATGCATTGGCCTACTTTTTTGGACCCTTACTGGATCCCATTTTCATGTATATCTCTCTCCACAAGTCGAGGGAATGTTCCCAATAAGAGCCCATGCCTCCAATATGTTTATTATGCAGTGGGTGCCTGAGATTGAAATTCTGAATCCAAATGAATCTAAGACTAGTATCAGTGTCTGCATGGGCCTTTATGCTAGTTTTATTTTCATAAACAGTGGCCCGAATGACTTGTTTTCTAAATAGATGAACAAAACTTGGTCATATGGACAACTGTGTCCATCTGCATGTGCTCAAGGTCCCTCAAAGTGTAGGCGGGAGTCAGGGAGAAAAGTGAAGGTGGGTTGAAGGTCAGGGCTGGCACTGTTCATGGTGCTATATTTAAACCTCGTAAAAAAGGCAGTCCAATATTTTCAAATTCAAACCTGGCTTCCCAAGATTTCATGAAGGTTTATTTGTCAAAGTAGAAAGATGTAATATACTTTATTTATCTGTTAACTTTTAAGTCTTTAGACATATGGTATGTGGGCTGCCATTTGTACCCACCCTTCTTGCAAGTGTTATGACTGGGCCTGCCTTAAGGCCTTTATTTATCTATATAAAGATGAAAAATGTAATAGCATGCAGAAAGCAAAATTATTTTTTTGAAGTAATAGCAGAACTTTGACTAAAATATTACATAATTTTCAAATAATTTTCTTTCTCTAGCAAATTGTTTTTTTGAATTTTGGAAAACATTGCAATCAAAATAACTGGTGCTTAAGGAAAAGGAGATTGGAATAGATAAATGAGGTAATGGAAACTTTGGGCAGTTTAACTATTAGCAATAATGTTTGCTGGCACAATTAAATGCTTTAGTGAAGCTTTTTAGAACAGGGTCGATGTTGCAGCAGTGCATGACTAGACTTTATTACAGATACAACATATCACTTAGTTGTTCAGAAATCAAACTATATTCTAACAGTTGGGCCAAGTAAATCCAGAGCCAAGATTTGTTATTTATCCACTTAGATTTCTACTTGTTATGAATTTTATTAGTTACCTTTTCTTTCTTACCAATTTATCCTGTTAATGTTATTTAATATAGAGAAAAATAATGATTGTATGTGTTTACAAATATTCAATTATGCAATATATAAAAGTACTTGCTAACCCACTAATTTTCTTGATGCCTTCTGAAGATGTTGGAGAATGTGGTCATGTTTATAAGAACTCTTTTTCCTGTTGATCAATCTTTGTTAAATCTTGAGTTTTCTTCCTTTCTATAATGTATAATTTTATCAACTGTGGTAAATAAAAATAAATTGAAAATCAGGAAAAAAAGTATAACCATGCAGAGAAATAAATATAATTTGAGTCACAAAAGAGAATTTTAAAAATTATGAGCCTCCAAAAGTTTTCAGAGTAATTTTGCATGGCCAAACACAAAAGTCACTTCTATGAGAAAAAGTAAAGAAATGACGTCTTACCGAATATTTTTTAAAAAGTTATATTCTCTATTTAAGAATTTCTAAAAACCGGAAAAATTATAAAGAATAAATTTTTATAATGATGAAAAATATAAGTATAAAAATATGAGAAACCATATGTCCTACATTTATCTTGATTTCTAAGAAAAAAATAGGGAATAGGAATGAAGTGAGAGTAGGAATAAATAATAAAGAAAATGGTAGAATCATGTCCTCTGCAAATAAAAATAATTTTACTTCTTCCTTTTCAATTTGAATGTCATTTTCTTTTCTTATTGCTCTTGCCGTACTTTCAGTACTATGTCTAATAGAAGTGGTACAAGTGATCATCCTTGTCTTGAAGCAGATCTTAGAAGAAAAGTTTTTGGTTTCTTTCCATTGATTATGATGTTAGCTGTGCGTTTTTATAAATGGCTTTTATTGTGTTGATAATGTTACTTCTATATCTAAACCATTGAGTATTTTTATCAAAAAAGGATGTTGAACTTTATTGAATGCTTTTTCAGTGTCCGTTGAGCTGATCATATGATTTTTGTCTTTCAGTCTGTCAAGGTATTGTATCACATCCATTGATTTATGTATCTTAAAACTACTTTGCATGCCAGGGATAAATTCCACATGATCATGTTGTATAATCTTTATGATGTGTTGTTGAATTTTATTTGCTAATATTTTTTGCTGTTGAGAATTTTTGTAACAATGTTCATCAGAGATAACAGTCTGTAGTTTTCTTGTGAGTCTTTTTCCGGATTAGGGAGCAAGGTGATCCTGGATTTGTAAAATGTTTTAGAAAGTATTCCCTCCAGCTCTGTTTTTCAGAAAAATTCAAGAAGTGTTGGTATTCAGCTTTGAAAGTTTAGTAGAATTCAACTGCAAAGCCATCTGGCCCTGGGATTTTCTTTGTTAGGAGGTTTTTAATTACTATTTTAATGTCTTTATTATTGGTATTTCAGGGTTTCTATTTATTTCTGAGTCAACCGTGGTAGGTTACATTTTTCTATGAATCTATCATTTCCTCCAGAGTTATCCAATTTGTTGGAATATAGTTGTTTATAATAGTCTATTATGATCCTTTTTTATTTCTGAAACATCTGTTGTAATGTCTCCATTTTCATTTGTGATATGTATTTGCGTCTTCTCTCTTTTTTTCTTTGTCTGGCCAAGGGTTTGTAGATTTTTTTTTTGTTAAAAAAACTCAGCTCCATTAATTTTTTTCTTTGATTTTTCTATTCTCTGATTTATTTTTCTGATTTTTATTATTTCTTTTTTTGCTAATCTAAGGTTTAGATTGTTCTTTTTTTAGTTCTTTGAGGGGTAATGTTAGGCTATTTATTTCAGATCTTTTTTCCTTTTTAAGAAAACTTACTAAAGTCAAATTTAAAAAGTTACATATTTTCACATGGAGAAATGCTAGCAAACTGCCAAATAAT
Source organism: Varecia variegata (assembly GCA_028533085.1). Taxonomy (NCBI): domain Eukaryota; kingdom Metazoa; phylum Chordata; class Mammalia; order Primates; family Lemuridae; genus Varecia; species Varecia variegata. The sequence continues at coordinate 45,259,695 of CM052445.1, read as the reverse complement.
ACAAATTAATTGTGACATATATAGTGATAAATACTAGAGAAAATTAAAAATCAAAAAAAAAAAAAGAAAAAATATTCTAAAATGCTCACAGGAAAAAAAATACAAACATGCAAAATTAGTAAATATTTAATAAAAAGAATTCAAACCTGCAATGCCATACCTAGCAAAACCACTCCCCAATTTAAGGAAATAGTATCAAAATTTCCAAATATGCAAGGACTCAGAACTTATAATACACATGATTTGAATGTCACAAATCTATCACAAGGGACTCAGATGAAAGAAAACATAACAAACCTAATGTAGGGGGCTGTCAAAAATAACTCCAGAAAAATCTATAAAACATTCGACCCTGTTAACGTTATTAAGGAGAAAGATGGCTCCATTTGTAAAATATTGATATAATAATTTAGCATAAATTAGTGATACATGGTAATCTCAATTTCTACTAGCTATAAGAAATCTATACGTGAATTAGGATCTTCAAGAAGGAAAAGTTAAAAAAAGGCTTCACAATGAAACGTATGAAAATAGAAAAAATTTGTAATTTTTGTAAAAAAGAAAAAATGACCTCTAGAAACAGTTCATTTGATCATGACCCTTAAAACATTCACTTAGAGCAGGACAAGGTTTGTAAAGTGGGGTTGCATTTTTTCTTAATGTCTTCATTGATTCTTTTGGGTTCTTAGTAATATTAAACAGTTAAATATATACGAGTGACTATATATTAACAATGTAAAAAAGACAATTACAGAGAATAAAAGGGAAAATGTGATTTTATTATTAATATATAAAGTGACTCTCACTCCAAATGTTCACTATTTTTCAATCTCTCCCCTCCGTATTTTCTCTACCACACTGACTCAGTAAACTACAATCAATGTTTCAGAGTCATTTATTAGTAGTGGGACAATATGTATATTTTTTAAAGTTAGAAAAAGAACAAAAGTTAAAATTGCTAACTCTTCATTCTAAAGTAAAGCTTTTAATCTAATGTTTTTGACAAGTAAGAACTATTTTTACAGTGGAAAATGCTATTCTCAGAAAGAATATGCAAGATTATACCATAAAAATATACTAGAAAGATAAATATACCACAGCTGATAATGATATACTTTTTTCTAGTGAAGGAAAAGTTTTAGGAGCATAGATGAGACCCAAAGAGTAGTCTATTACTCTGGTTTAAATTCCAGTTAAATATTTAAATGGGATGATAATATTCCCATAAAATTTGGGAACTCTAGGACAGATCAGGTTGCACCTTGATTTGGGGTGAAGCTGCAGAGTGACAAGCCTCACAGAGCAATCTTATATTTAACAGCAGGGTGCACAGCCTTAGAGTAGCAAAGGTGGCATGCTGTGTTTATGTCTGTGCGTACAGAGAAATGTAGGGTAACTTCCACACATAAAGAATGTGGGAAGTGGCAGTCAGAGTGTAGAACAGGTGACATGCTTGCTATGTTTACATACAGAGGTACACAGTAAACTTATCCTGAAAGGAAAGCTCTAAACACCAAAAAAGCACATAGGAGCAAGGAAGGACAAGTAAGGCAGTGGATAATGCATGAGTCCATGGAAGCCTTTTAAGGTAGGTAAATGATCAAGAAGCAGGTTTGTCTTTTTTCCAGGATGAAAATGCAGCCCTCTGCCAACACACATTCCACCACCATGAAATTAGATCAGTCTTTGAGAAGGTACGAAAGTCTTTTTTTTTTTTTTGATATATAAAAACACTGAATTATATAAAACAAAATGAGCTTTCCATAATTCTGTAAAATATAATAAGGAATGGTCAGAATAAAGGCTTTGTATATGTTTTAAAAATATCACATAAATATGAAGGAGAACAAAGGAATTACTGTGTGCCTCTTCAGTGTTATGGTAAGAAATTATGTAGCAACCCACACTCTCTACTCCTGCTCAAGATTCTCTGGTCCAGGGGTATATGTGTACATTTTTTTTTTACTCTTTTCTATTAATTAGGGTACTTTAAATTTCTGTAATTATGGCTATTAGCTTTTAAAAAACCAATGGAGATGCAAATGAACTATACAAGATAGAGTTGCAATTACATTTTGTTCTTAAGGAAATCCCCAAATTTAAAGTTTTATTGTCCTACTGAACATTTTTTGTAGCTAAGTAATTGTATTCAATCATTCTTCCCTTTAATAACTATAAATACTTCACAGTCTCACTTGTCATTGAATCAGCCTTATCGTCATGCTAGTGCTCCCATTAATGAGTTTAATATTCAGCACTCTTTCTCTTGTTCTCTCTCTCTCTCTCTCTCTCATTATAGTTTCAGAATAAAAAAAATCACCTAACATAATGCTCCCCCATTTCATCCATGCTGTTGCAAATGACAGGATTTCATTTGTTGTTATTGCTGAATAATCAATTGTACATATGTACTACATTTTCTTTAGCTATTCTTCCATTGATGGACTCAAAGGTTGATTCCAAATCTTTGCTATTGTGAATAATGCTGCAATAAACATGGAATAAAAATATCTGTATTCGACATACTGATCTCCCTCCTTTTGGATATATACCTGGCAGTGGGGATTGCTGGGTTATATGGTAGTTTTAGTTTTAGTTTTTCTGAGGAATCTCCATGGTGTTCTCCACAGTAGTTGCACTAATTTACATTCCCACCACAATGTACATGGGTTCCCCTTTCTCCACATCCTCACCAGCATTTGTTATTGCCTGTCTTTTTGATAAAATCCATTTTAACTGGGGTGAGATGATATCTCATTGTAGTTTTGATTTGCATTTCTCTGATAACTAATGATGTTGAACATTTTTTCTTATATCAGTTGGTCACTTGTATGTCTTCCTTTGAGAAATGTCTATTCAGATCCTTTGCTCATTGTTTAATTAGATTATTATTTTTTTTCTTATTGAATTGCTGGAGCTAGCTCCTTATATATTCTCTTATTAATCCTTTGTCAGATGGGTATTTTTCAAATATTTTCTCCCATTCTGTGTGTTGTCTCTTCACTTTATTGACTGTTTCCTTTGCTGTGAAGAAGGTTCTTAGCTTGATGTGATCATATTTGTTCAATTTTGCTTTGGTTGCCTGTGTTTTGGGGTTATTACTCAAGAAAGACAAATCTTACATGTTTTTACTCATTCTTACTTGAGAGCTATTAAAATAATTGATTTTATGGTTATCAGAGGCTGGGAAGGCTATCAGAGAGGGAGGGATATAATGGAGATAGTTAATGAGTGTAGTTAGATAAAATGAAAAATATTTGATAGAGCAATGAAGTGACTATAATCAACAATAATTTAGGGTATACTTTAAAAATATTAATAACTAAGAGTACAATTGGAATGTTCCTAATGAAAGAAAATGATAAATTCTTGGGGTGATGGATACCCTAATTATACTAGATTTGATTATTCACATTGTATGCCTATATCAAAACATCATATGTACTCTATAGATATATATAACTATTATATACCCATAATAACTAAATGTTTAAAAAAATTAAGAGTAAATATGTAAATAAAATCAAGGTGAAAAAAATAAAATTATTGAAAACTATTTGTAGTTGCTCTAAAATTCAAACTCCCAAATGTTTAATGTCATAGCTAAATTAGTACAGATTGTTTAATTGGTGATAGTGTTCTTGTTTTTATAACCTATTCCACAAAAGAGATACTGTGGTGTTTTTGAGTGGCAAAACTTGAAAGACTTTGGAAATTTGTGTAGAAATTATCAAACCTACAAAAAAACAAACAATAATTATTTCATCCAACTCACTAAAGCCAAATGTTGTTGCCTTGAGCATAAACTCCAGCCCATGCACAACTGTTTGTTTTTATAATCCCCTGGAATCTGGGCCCAAATTTCAGCATATTCCCAGGAAATAGACAGTAGGTCAAATAGTGAAGTCCACGCTAGAAGTCACAGGACACCAGCATTTTCATGTAATGTGAGATTACATTTCTAAAATGTCCTTTATCTGATAAGAGATTACACGTAATATTTAAAAAGCATATGGGCTTTGCACTCAAGATTTTCTAAAGTCTAAGTAACTTGAAAATGTGTGAAAATGGCAAGATGCCAAATGAGTGTATAGAAAAGCAAAATAGGTTATAAATTTCTGCCTGCTCCACTCATCAAAAAAACAGAAGACACTGCTCCAGCAGATATATTAGACTAGGAAAAAAATGTAGAAAGCAGTGAAGGAAAAACAAATCATTCTTATTTTTAACATGTAGTAATAATATCTATTCTTAATTCCACATGGGAGGTCTGAGTGCCCTCTCCCACAATCCTTGCTGAAATTAATTTAAGGGAGGACCTAATTGTCATTAAAATAATTGTACTTCATTTGTTTTCATTATACAGATGTACATACATAATCTCACACACTATCAGATACATGCTGTAACACATCAAAAATTGAAATAATAAACTTTAGGACAACAATATGTCTGCAGAACCCTTTCCATTTAATCAAAATCACTGAACAAAATTCTTGACTTACATATTGATGTCAAACAAAACTTGAACATAAGTTTAGCACAGTTTGAATATTATTCATCAGGAGTTATAATGTGACCTACCAGGATGTATTCATGTTTATGAAAGTGAAATATTCTAAGAGTAAAGGTTAGTTATCTGCCCATCACAATTATGAATATTGATTAATTTCAAGTACATATGCTAAAGAAATGTGGAATATCTTAAAACAACACATCACAGTATTGAATACATAGTGGGCATTTAGTAATTACCTTGTGAAAGACATTTATACACTATCAAAATTAAAATAGTGATCTCATATATTTCTGTGTATCTGTGTCAAGTTTTCATTATGGTAGGGGTAATATTTGAATTGCAATCTAGCTTCCTTAAAGTCTGTCACATTACTGAAACATGACAATTTGGATGATGACATAATAGACAATTAACAAAATGACCATTTTATAAAATCACATAGTGTGAATCCAGTTTTAATATAGGAATATTTTTGTACTGGAGGAGAAAAATAGTGGTTAAGATATAATACAAAATGTATTTTACTTCCAAGGGGAAAAAAATCTGTGCATGTATAACACTTAATGACTCATCTATTTTAGAAACTGTAATAAAAATATTACTTTAATAAAGATTAATGTCCAATCACATCATGTTAACAGGTTTGTAAGTAATCTGGCATTAATAATAGTCTCCACTTGAAAAAAGAAATTGGGACAAGATTAAATACCAATTTTCATTTCAGTACATATTGGTACATTAACGAATACACATGGCTAACCAAAACAAGCAATGAGAAATGGGCATGCAGTTTTAAAAAGTTCCACACAGCTACATCAATGGGAAAGCCACAGAAAATGTTATTGGTAGTTAACTAACTTTGTGCAAAGAAATGTTGAAATGTACAAATACCCAGAGGATATAGTGTGGTAGAAGATTCTGCAAGAGGGGGGATATATACCTTATAATGTGTGGACATCTTGGCAAGTGTGAAGCCAGCAGTAGGATAACTAGTGGTGTGAGATGCTGTATCATATCTGCTTCAGGCAGCAAACATCAAGTCACTTTCCTTAAATCAAGGTGAATCAAGGAGATACTTCTCTGGGCAGACTATAGAGCCCTTTACCGGGCTGTTGAGGATCATTGAATGAGCAGTGAATTAGAGGATAATCTAGAATAAGGCACTTAATCCTTCTGCATATTTTGATAGTGATTAAAGTGTCAATGGCTGTACATTTTCACTTCACTACAATACAGAGAAAATTTTCAGTGGGAGAAGAGAAAACAAGTTGAAGGGAAGAAAAAAGCTGGAGAGAAGATGATTAACAACTTCACCTCACTAATCCCACCTCTGTCCTCACACTGCTTTTTGGTAATTGCCACAGCCTAGTGAAAAAGGAGCAGTGTCAGTATCCAGAGATGTAGTGCCAAATAATTAATTAATCAAGAATTTTACATAGGGCAAAATAATGGATTCTACAGGTCATCGATTTCAGGTTCGCCATTGATACTACTGCAGTGGGCTTTGATTCTACCCCTTTGGGGTTAGAAAGGCTATTCATAGAATGACCTTAATTTACCACATTGCCTAGGATGCTTTACATTTCAATATTATACTGTAAAACAATTGCTAATTTCGTCTACTTTAACTCTTGCAAGTATCTCAGTTTGGAAGATAAATTATAGGATCGACCCAGCTATGAAGCTTCTAGTGGTTTATGTGGACCTAGTGTCTTGGAGAAGGGCGTGCAGTAAGTTGGAAGGTCAATGAACTGACAAAACTTGGTCTCTAGTCTTGCTCCTAGTGTGTGTGTGTGTGTGTGTGTGTGTGTTTGTGTGTGTTTAAGGAAGTCAAAATGGTCAGCATGGTAGATTGGTTAAGAGGCAGTGTAAAGGAAGGAATTCTCATTGGGGATGGAAATATAACAGGGAGATAAGGGAAACTTTGAAACTGTGACAATAAAGAAATAATTGAAATATGCCATTGTCCTTCATGAAAATATTGGTAATTTATGTTTTGTTGTTATTATAGCAGTAATATATCACATAAAACACATCTAGAACTTTTCTGAGCACCTTTTTTGCACTACACCTTCACCCCTCTGGTAAACCCTATAAGTATCATTAGCAGCGTTATTTTATAGAGGAGAAAACTAAAGTTGAGAAATTGAAATCATTATTCAAGCTCACACAGCTAATAGCTGGACAGACAACATGTCGATGCAGGCTTTTTGGAGTTTCAACATGAAAATTTAAAAATAACCTCTCAAACAGTGCTGTCTAATAAACATTCAGCAATGATACAAAAGTTCCACCATGGTATAGAGTATTCAGTATGTAAGTCACTAGTAACATTCAATAACTTGAGTATTTGAATTATAGATATATTGATTGAGGAACTGAAATGTAATTCACTTTAAATTTTTAAACCATTTATATTCTCAATATGAGGTTTATTGTATTTTTTATGTCTAGGTATATTTAGATACACAAATACTTACCATTGTGTTACAGTTGTCTACAGTATTCAGTACAGTAACATGCTGTATAGATTTATAGCCTAGGAGAAAGAGACTATACCACATATCCTAGGTGTGTAGGAGGCTCTCCCATCTAAGTTTGTGTAAGTATAATCTATGATATTCACACAGTGACAGAATCAACTAATAATACATTTCTCAGAACTTACCCACAACGTTAAGTAACACACAACTCTGTCTCTGTATGTAAAATTATTTTTTCTTTTTTATAAATAAGCAAATACATCATTTGACTACATTCACTACATCTGTATATACATGGAACAGAAAGATAAATGTAAAGTGAAAAAAGTTAAAATTGTAGTTTAAAAAATGAATGTAAATATTTTCTTCTAAAATGTGGCTTCAACTTAATACAGAACATATTAATGATGCCTCTTAAAATCAAATTTATTTCTTATTATAAAGCAATGAGCTATGAAAAGATTTCCACTTACTAATGTAATTTGGAAACAAGATAGACACAAATAAATAACTTGATAGGTTAAAAATGAAGGTACTGAGACATAATTAGATAATAGACTTTCAGAATTTATGAAATCTTACTGATTAGTGTAACTGATGAAGGAAATCCATTACTCTGCTTTCTCTATCAGGTATTCAATATCTGTGTAGTATGAGAAAGGCCAATATGCATATAATATTTTGAAAAAATAAAACATATGCAAATATGAGAAAATTATCATCCTCCTGTTTATTATTTATCTCATCCTCAGTCCTACCTCTAATGAGACTTTGATGTAACAGCTGAAAAGCCTGAAGTTAAGTTTTTCCTCTCAGAAAGAACAACAAGCTGTTGTATATTAGAACTGTTGTAAGGCAAAATAGTTAATGAATATAATTTTAGTATATGCAAAATTGCAAACCCTACACTGTCTTCCAAAAGTTTTATAACATGGTGCTATCGAAAGAGAAAAATTCTTAGATAAAAATCAGCCTCTATGACTCCTATTTGTAGATCTGATGTAGTATCTGGCTTTCTGCATTCTAGTGGATGACAAGATTCTCTTACTTGCCTTCTGATGAGGGAGAGCTATGTGATTAGCTCTGGCCTAAGAACTGTTAGCAAAAAGGATATATGTAAGTTCCTGTTAACTAGAGTATTTAACTGAGGTAGCAAAGGGAAAACTAGGTGAGGGGTATATTGAAACTCTTTGTACCCCTTGAACCTTTTCTGGAAATCTAAAATTATTCTATAATAATAATTTATTGACTTTTAAATGATGCAAATCAAATCCAATAACATTTATAATGACCAAGAGAGTTTATCCTAGAAATGCAAAGTTTTTAACATTTGAACAGTGATAAAAACAATTCATAGTAATGTAAATAAAAAATGGTTGTCTTAATGCAGAAAAAGCATTTGACAACATTTAAAAGTTTGTTTTTGATAAAAGCTCTTAGCAACTTATGAATAAAAGGGAAATTCCTCTACCTCATAAAAAGAAATCTATGTGAACACCTACAGTCAACATCATACTTAATGGTAAAAGACTGAGTGCTTTTCACTTTTCCTCTAAGATGAGGAACAAGCCAATAATGTTGACTCTCACTATTTTTATGGTGTTTCCAGCGAGTGTGACAAGATCAAAGGAGAAAAAAAAAAAAAAAAGAAATAAGCCGTCCAGGGAAAATTAAAATTGTTTTTATTTTCTAGGTTTTCTTGATAAAAAATTGTACTGAATCTACAGAAAAGCTGTCAGAAACTCTCAAGTTTAACAATGTGATGGAAATATTTTTGAATGTTTGTTATTCAGATCATACCTAGTGCTATGGTTTCAAATGGTTTGTTTAGCCCCTCCAAGTCTCATGTTGAAATAGAATCACCAGTGTTGGACATGGGGCCTGGTGGAAGGTGTTTGGATAACGGGGTCAGATCCTTTATGAATGGCTTGGTGGGTACTTTTATCTAGGCAGTGAATGAGTTCTCTTAGTTCTTGAGAGAACTGATTTTTTAAAGAACGTGGCACCTCCTCTACACTCTCTCTCTTGTTTCCTCTCTCATCATGTGATCGCTGCACGTCACCTTCCCACCACCTTTCCACCAAGAATAGAAGCAGCTTGAAGCCCTAACCAGATGCAGATGCTGGCACCATGCTTCTTGTACAGCCTGCAGAACTGTGAGCCAAATAAACCATTTTTCTTTATAAATTACCCAGCCTCAGGTATTCCTTTATTGCAACATAAATGGAATAAGACGTCTAATTAACTTTTTTAATTATACAATGTTTTCTTATTTACAAACTAGATCATTTTTGCTATATTATGGTTAGTCCGCACTTCATCTCTTTTTCCTAACTTCTATGTCTTCTCCAGATTAGTCAACTTCTCCTCTCTGCCTCCTTCTCCCTCTAGCTCTGATTTTTCTGTTTTTTTTTTTAAATATATTCTACACATTGATATTCTTAATATACCTTATTTTCTGACTTTTGAAAACAAAAGAGAAGTTCAGTTAACAAAGACCAAGTGCAAATGAATTAATAATTCAAATTATTGGGTCTTTATTACAAATGTTCTAAGAAGTTTCAACTGTGAAAGTTTTATTTACCTTTTCTTACATAGTTCAAATGACTTTTAAATTAAAAATTCCTAAAAATCTTCATTATTATTTTGAAATTTTTTCCAACCTACTTTAAAAATCAACTTTTATTTTATTTATATGTGTGTATATGTATACAATTTGAGAATTTTAATTATAGATTTTAATGTTGAGGTGCTTTGTATAAATTTTGTAATGTTATATTTGGATATGTTTTCTCATACAGAAAAACTGTCCTGAAATATTTAAGTTCAGTAATTTTTATTGCACAACATTTTAACATATTAGTTTATAATGACAGATGATATCTTTGAGGCTTATGAGACAATAAGGCAGTTGTTTCATTTAGGTCTTGATTTGTTATTTCAAACTGGGTGTATACCAAAATTGTTAATTAATATTAGTGCTCCATGGGGATACCATTTAATAGAAGCTTTACAGGTTCTCAGAACTGTAATTTCTAAGAATATATGTACAGCATATTAATGTATTTTGTGATGCATTTAATACAAAAATATATTTTAAAAAACACAAATGTCAAAGTCTGTTTGTAACAGAAAAATGTAAGCATAGGCACAGTAAAGTGTATGCTTTCAGGGAGTTTATGTAATTTATAAAGTTGTTTCACCTGTAGTACTCTGATGTAATATGTTCTATAAAGACTGAGTTTTAGTCAATAGAAAATTGGAATGTAAGTTCTATGATTTCATATTATGTAAGAAATATTAAAAGAATTCATGAACCTTACCAAGGTCAATAAATATACTATAGATAATTTAGATTATATTAGGCAATTTATGTTCAAATTCATCTCAAATAATGTCCATTCTTTCAAAGATAAATTTTTACAAAACACAATTATTCTGCTTCTCAACATTGTTGTCATGGTTTTAATTGGAGGATACTCTTTAATCATATAAGGCAATCTTTGTATTTCTTCCTTGAACAGATTACGAATAGGTTGTGAGCATTCTGGAGGTCATTATTTTCAAATTGCAAAGAATGAAGCAATGATTACCAAGGTACAAGAGTGCTTGATAACACAATCAAGCATTTACATAATTCATTCTGATCTCTTTATTCAGAAGATGTAATGATAGCATGCAGTGGAGAGATAAATTATAGAAAATTGTCTGCTTACAGCTTCATACATATTTAAAAATTATTATTTTTTTCTGTTAACCAGGCTCTGCACATTCAAGGCCATTTTGTGCAAAGTTATTATGCTCCTGTGGTTACAGACCTTTAATGCCTTATCCTAATTTCCTCAGTGCCCATTTATAGAAGTACCCTTATGAATATACTTATTTGTAATGCATATATATGTATATATGTATGTATATACATATAAATATATAATCGGTTTTTAAGTTTAAAATAATCACTGGTTATTTTTGGAAATTAAAGTGAATGCAGTTTGGGTATTTTATTATTTTATGTCTATCATCTTTAATTCCTACTAAAATTCTTTCAAAATCCCTCATGAAACCATAATGATGATTTTAATAAGACAATGGGAGAATATATATGGTATAAAGGGATGATCATGTGCATTTTAATTTCAACTTTGACATTAGAAGTATTTGTTATTTTAATTTGGTTCATTCTTCTCAATCTCAATATAAAATATGAAATAAAAATTTAAATCTATAACTTCAAATTTGATAATAAATTTACATTTATTAATAGAATTAATGTTTTACTAAAATCAATGTTCTTTCTCATGGATGTAAATCAAATGACAAATATTAAAAATGGAAAAAATCTAATTAATTAATTATAATATAAAGCCTTGGTTATCAAATAGTTTCTTATGTGAAATTAAAGTGCAAAGTAAGATCCCAGACTTTCCAGATGAGATGGACTTTCTGTGGCTAATAGAGGCACCCAAATCAAAATGACAAGAACTGAGTGACTATGGCTGATGAGAGAAAAACAGACATACTTTTTGTTCAGAGAGGAGAGAGGGAGAGAGAGAGAGAGAGAGAGACATGCTCCAGATAAACATTTTGTTTGCACCTCTAAACTAACGTGATTCCTATAACTGGCATTAAGGCTTCATGACCAGAAAACTTCTCCCACTTGCCCCCTTAGAAAAACGCCCAGCAGAGGCTTCTCTTTGGGCTTGAAAACTACCCAGTCAAGACTTGGTGATTTTCAACCAATCAGGACAGAGCCAGTTTGAAGCCTTCTTTTTGAACAAACTTGGTTGAGAACTAAGGTGGGAAGGTACCCCTTTTAAACCAGGTTCCCCTTTGTTATTTGGAGCATATCTTTCAGTTTTCACTGAAGGCTGCGTCTCCTCAATCTTCAGATTGCTTATAGAAAATAAAACTCTCTCTTTTTCTTCTGCAGATCTCATGAGCTTTTGTTAACCCTTATGAATACATATATTTGATATTTGATCTGTTCTTTTACACATTTTCGTATCCTATAAAATAGCACATATACAAACTTGGATGTAAATCAGTCTGGGTTAAAGAACTAACCGTGATGACGTTTTTCTTTTCTTTTTTTTTTTTTAATTTCAGCTTACTATGAGGGTACAAAAGTTCTGGTTAGATATATTGCCCATGTCCCTCCCATTCCCTCGAGTCTGAGCCTCAAGTGTGTCCATTCCCCAGACAGTGCACATCGCACTCTTCTTGTAGGTATACACCCATCCCCTCCCCCACCCCCATCCCCCAAGTCAGAACTTCAAGCGTGCCCATTCCCCAGACAGTGCACATTGTACTCATCATGTAGG
>CM052445.1:45221338-45246872 GCA_028533085.1 Varecia variegata | reverse complement strand
TAGGTGATGATCAGGGAAACCAATTTGCTGGTGAGTACATGTGGTGCTTATTTTTCCATTCTTGGGATACTTCACTTAATAGAAGTATGTTCTCCTGGAGAGAGTTGGAAACCATTCTATTAAGTGAAATACTGTTTCACTGTTATATTGCATTTCTGAATCACAAATAAATTTGAATGAAACTGAATATGAAAAAGGATAACTCTAGGCAATAAAGAGGAATCAAGGTAGCAAAATTATGAAAGGGCAAGAGTTCAGGGCCAATGTTTAGGCATTTTTGATTGTCAATGCAAAAGCAAAGCTGAACATAAGATTATCATCCAGATCTCTAAAATATGAGAAATGCCCTTATTACTCAGTACTCTAAGAAAATGTAATTTATACAAATAGTTTATATTTTCTTCATAAATCTTGGTAGGTAAATATAACTAAATGAACATATACATATGTTTCACTGATGTCTTAATCATATTGATATGTATAGCAGTAAATATAATTTTATATATTTTATATTTAGAAAACCTGAGGAATATGATGAACACATAATTTATCCAAATTTGGTTACATAAACTATAAATAAGTGCCTGCAAAACCATAAGCAAGTAAATTAGGCAGCTAACATCACTTATCGACAATGATAAAATTTGGATTTTTTTAATAGTTTCCACTGCAATGAAAAAAATATTCCACAAGCGATAGTTTGTTTCCCAACTCTGATTCTTACTAAATATTAATATATATTCATTTGGAATGGATCCCCATTTAATTCAATACAATTAAATATATATTATATAACAATAACAAATATTTTTAAAGAAATATTTAAGTACCATATGAGTTTAAGTGTGATAAATAAATTTAACCATTCTAATCTGTTTCTTCTTCTTCAAAAAGCAAAAATAAATAAAAATAAACATCTTCAGAGTGTCTCAAAATGACATACAGGAGAGAAGTTGTAAGTGGAGAGAAATTGGATAATTAAATAATCGCTTTAAATTATCCACTCTACTCATTTAATTTTAAAATAATTTATAGCAGTAATGAGTTTTACCTGATATCTAGATTAATTCAAAACATATTAAAGCGTTGTAGGTGGAGAAAAGAGCTAAATGTTAAAGCACGTTTTTTTTTAAGGATATGAAACAAGTATGAGAAGATGAGAGAGAGAGACTATTGTATAATTTCATCAAAATAGTGGCCTTGAATGGATGAATTATCATAAATTATAAATTATTTTGACACTTAAATAATCTGAAATTAAGAAGGCATTTACTAACCTGTCTCATATTAAGTTTCAAACAATTATGTATGATTATCATAATGATGACTGTTACATAATGCTCTTAGTTACAATATTTGAAAGAACAAGAGAAATGAGGTCACAATAATTATAATACAAAGTTATATAATAAAAATATGATTGCAGGGAATTTTAATTTTCTTATATATACCGCCCTTTACATTTCACAATTGCTAAATTAAAGAATTGAATTTTTACGTTTCTATTTTACATTTTCTGTAACATTTGGATCGTCAAAAAGGGTTACATGAAGCAGAGATCTTATCAGTCTTAAACTACTAATAATTATTGAAGAGTACAAATAACTACAAGCCACAGGTAAGAACAGAGAGAAATAAGACTCCCAATTTCAGTTTCCCAATGCTATTCTTGTAGTAGGATGCACTCTGACCTAGATTAAGATATGAGGTTCCAAGTTGGTGTAAAAAGTCACATTTCTGTTATTAAATATCTTCGTTTTTTACTGAGATCGTTTCATTGCTTCAATAAGATTTTCCATAGAGCCATGCCACATTAATTACTAGATTCTATGTTTGTTTGGCATAAATAATACTAGACAAGGGAGGTACAATACGCTGAGAACATTTATTAAATAGATTAGGATCCTTGTTTAGAAATACTAATCATTTGTTGGCCAGAATTCTGTCATTGTTATGTGTAAAGATTTGCTAAGCTAAAGATTTACTAAGGTACCTTCTTTTTATTTCAGATGAGTAAAGGGAGGGGATGTTTACCCATTTCCTTCCTACTGTATAATATTAATACTACTTCAAAAGTTGAGACATTAAAAGTGTGTATCAATCAGAGTTCTCAGAGAAACATGCAATCCAATCAGTAGAAAGGCCTTTTGAGCAAAAATCGAGGTTTCAAGAGCAGCTATTTTGCCTGAAGTGCATAGTTAACTTATGTCTCAGTTCTCAGCCTGCTGGCCTGCCCTGTGAATTTCCAACTTACCAGCCTTCACAATTGCATGAGCCCCTTCTTTAAAATAAAATTCCTCTCCAGAAACTTCAGTTTAGGTTCATAAGGCCTTTCAACCAACTGGATGAGGCTTTACTCATATTATTGAAGATAATCTTACTTAAAGTCAATTGATTGTAGATGTTAACTATCTCCACAAAATTCCTTCAGGGTAAAACCTAGCTTGGCATGTAATTAAATAAAGTGTAGGTAAATATAGCCTAGATTAGGTGACACATAAAAGTTAACACAGCAGAGTGTGTGCCCCCTATTAATGCAAATGACTCTTGCATTTGAGAATTACTCAAACCCTGATTCTAAGTACACCAATCCTTCTTGATGATGTTCTGTTGAGAATCTTGATTTTATGGTATGATTGCTAAGAAAATATTTTGTTCACTAAGTTCAGGTTCAATAAATTGCCATCTGGTAACTCATGTCAAGTTTTAATTTTCACTAGTTTCCAAGAGATATTTCTCAAGAAACATTGCTGATTATAGTGCTGCTTTGTTCAATGTGGCACATTATATTTTCCATAATGCCCACAACTATATCTTCTAGCTCACATGTTTTCTCCAATGTGACAACTTGGAGAAAAATGATATAACTTTATCAAAATACTGGTTTTGAAATGGATGATACATCTTGATATTAAGATAATTTGGCACTTAAATACACAGTATATTTTACTTTTGCATATTTTCTCTTTGTTTTTAATATATCTATATGTATAAGATTTATATTTTATAATTAAATTGCTTGATCTAAAAATATCAGATATTTCTCTGACTAAATGAACTTTCTGCTAAATTTTATCACCTCTAATGTTTATTGTACAAGCTATTTTGTGGTAGCTCAAACACTATGTTTGGTTTCGCAGCTCTATGTGACCATGAAAAGTTCTCAGCTCTTGGACCCTGGAACTCTTGGACCCTGGAGCTCTTGGACAGAGTAGAATGATGGTTACCAGAGGTTGGCAAGGGTAGTGAGGAGTGAGGGGGGGATGAAGTGGGGACATTTAATGGGTGAAAAAATATAGTTAGAATGAACAATATTTGGTCTCACAACAGAGTTACTATAATCAATGTAAGTTAAGGTATAATAACCAAAAAAGTAGAAATGGAATGTTCCTAACACTCCTAACACAAAGAAATAAGGTGTTGAGGTGATGGATACCCCAATTACTCTGATTTGATTAATAAACATTGTATGCCTCTATCAAAACATTGCATGTATCTTAAAAATATATTCAATTATGAGTATAAAATATACTCATAATAATTTCAAATAAAAAATTAAAAAATAAAGTCTCTGATATAAATACTTTATTTATTCTAGTTCTCATTCCAAGTTTGGAAAAACAAAGATGACTTTAAAGAAGGATGCTTTCTTTTAAAAGAGGGACAATTATTTTGAGATTCCATAGAGAAAAAATCTGAGAAAAAGAACATAATGATGGAGAAGTTCCAGAAAGTTGGAGAAAACCAAAGTTCCAGAAAGAGGGTTATAGGGGGAAAAGTTTTTGAGAGCTTTTACCCACAAGTGGAAGAGGGTTTCAAATATGGAAAGTATAAGTTTCAGCAAGAGCACTTAGTAAATTCTCTGTGAACATAAACATCAAATATAAAATTGGGCCTAAGTGTCAAGACAGTGCTTTGTAAAAGATACTAAGATGTTTAAAAGATAAGGCTTAAGGCTTTGAAGACATTTCATATTAGTAAAAAAAAGAGAGAGGAAAAATATACAGAAAACACTTTAATAGATTTTGAAAGAGAGGAATAGAAAGATTAAAAAAAATTTAAAGAAGAAAAAGGAATTTTTTCGTGGGCAGAGATCCATTTTTCAAAAATCATGAGATAGGTGTCATATGCACCCTTATTAATTCTTGTTATTATTGTCCTGTTTTTCTTGTTACTTCCTTTGCTTCTCCTCTTTCATGATTTTGTGGCACTTGGTCAATGTCTTTTGGAAATAACTGCTGCTGCTGCTGCTGCTGCTGCTGCTGCTGCTGCTGCTTAATTTCATCTAGAGAGAGTGACAACACACTTCTGTGGCTGTGACGTTTAACCCACTAACTATAAAAGCAAAAGATCATATTAACAAATGCCATCACCAACCAAGGAATCAAGAGCAGATTGGCTTAGGGCATACTGCAAATATTTGAAAATATTAATGTATTATAAATCTGCTAATACTGAGGACCTACAGGAAATTATATTTTATTTATATGGTAATTTAATCACTTTTACTGAATAGTGAGAAACATTGTATTTTTTGAATGTATAATCTTGATAATTCATCCTTAATGCTTTCATGCCACTATAGCATTTGTGATTTATCATAAACAGAGATTAAGTGTTACTCTTTTGATGTCTTTTAGGAAAATAAAGCACTGGGAATTAACAAATCTTAATTCTGCTTTTGTTCAATGTAGATAAAGCATACATGTACTTCAAATATCTCCTTCTTACAATGTAGAAGGGAAATGAATCATTACTACTGTCTTATACAATGGGCTTCAGAAGCACTTGCTAAGTAACTTCATTTATCTACAGCCAATTTAAAATTTCTCTAACTCAGCTTCATTGAGCAATGGAATTTAAGGCTTTGTAACATACTGGGATTTCACAAAGAAGAGAAAAATTGTATTATGTATGTGTGCAAAAGAAACCAATAGAGAGTGGAAATGAGTACCTTTTGTTCCACTTCTTGACACATGCCCTTATAGTGCAAGATTCTCATAATTCAGGAATTCCCCTTCACAGGGGAATTATACTGAAAGAGTGTTTATTAAGAGCCCCTTTTAGACTATCTCTTATCTGTGCAGAACCCATATATCTTCATTAGGACAAAATCTAAAGAATGTATTTTTTTCTAACCCCATGCTAAAATGATTAATGTAAAACCAACTACAGGAGTTTCTGGGGCTCAAACTATTTTACCTTTTCTCAGATTTTAGCTATTTAACACTGAAATAGCTTACGGATAGAAAGGGGGAATGAGGGTGAGGCAGCTCTTTTTGTCATATTTTCTGCTAATATTCCAAGTGGAAAGAAAATATTAATAACTATTGCTAATATAAATCCTAATAACTACTTCAAGAGAAAAGAAAAAGAGAATCCTTTATATCTAGAAAACAATATATTAACATATCAGCATATTCTAAAAGAAGCCACAATCATTCCTCCATCAGTTCATTCATTCCTTTGTAATTAATACTTTTCCATTCAATCTTTCATTATCAATTTCATAAGTCTCATCTATTCCTCAATTAAAGTTCTGTAAATGCTAACTGAGTCCACTGGTACATCTTCAAAATTGTTTAAGTGATGACATAAGAAGCTATACTCAATATTACCTGGGATACTCTTTATCTTCATAGCTCAGGGATAATTCTTTGTTGAAAATGAAGGACTCTGGTCTGTAGCTGATTTACAAGCACATTCAAGGAAGCATTAATTAAAAAAAAATACCTTTAGGCAGATAACAAATGACTGTGCTTAAAATATAACTGATGATTTTAAAAGGTGAAAGATATGATTAGAGCTTCTTACAAAAATAATACAACTAACAAAAAATACTTGGTTATTTCTGTGGCATACAAAAAAGTCAATCCAAAAGTTTCAGGCAAATATCTATAAATATAATTATTACCCATACAGTCAAAGAAGAGTGGATATTACATCAAATTTATGAAAATGAATAAACATAATCCTTATAGACAGAGTAAACAAACTTGGATACAAAATGTAATAATCCTGAGATGTAATATAGAATAGACACACCTTAGAATATATGCCAAGAACATGTTAACATTTTCAAGTAAGGAGATTTGGTAAGTCTAATTTTCCAAAAGTAGGTCTTAACGTATGCATATTGAAGGAGGGACATCACCACAATGATGGAGCAGGAGAAACCAGTCCCTATTCTTGCCTTAGTCCATTTGGTCTTGCTGTAGCAGAAAACCTGAGGCTGGGAAATTTAAAAAGAAAAGAGATATATTTGGCTCACAATTCCAGTGGCTGAAAGCACCAAGAGCATGGCACTAGCATATGGTAGGCTTCTGGTGATGGCCACATGCTGCATCACAACATGGAAGAGAAACATAAAGGCAAGCTGTATATGCAAAGAGGCAAACATGAAGAGGAACCTTGCTTTATAGATTTATATTAGCAACAACCTGCTCTCCCAGTAGCTAATCCATTCCTGAGGCTAAAACTTACTCCTATGAGATGTCATTAAGCTATTCATGAAAGATCCTATTCTATGACCCAAACACCTTCCTTTAGGCTCCACTCTCCCAACACCACCAAAACGGCAATAAAATTTTAACATGAGTTTCAGAGGGGAAAATCCATATTCAACCCATAGCATGCCAGCTGTAGAAGCCTGAAATTCATGTCATTTTTACAATGTGAAATGCAATCATTCTATTCCAATAGTCCTAAAAGTGTTAAATTATTCCAGCACCAACTCAAAAGTCCAAAGTCTCATCTGGGACTCAATGCAAGCTCCTTCCAGGTATAAGCCTGTAAAATCAAAAATAAGTTATTTACTTCCAAAATACAATGGTAGGGCAGGCATAGGGTAGACATTCCCATTCCAGAAGGGAGAAATAGGTCAAAGGGGTAATTGGCCCCTAGCCAACTGGAAAGCCAAGAGCACAGACATTCAATCTTAAAGCTGAGAATAATCTTCCTTCACTCCATGTCCGGCATCCTTTGCACACTCTGTGTGCTGGGGCAGGGGACAGACTGGACTCCCAGGGCTTCAGGCAGTTCCCCTCCCCACCCCCCGACAGCTTTGCTGACTGCAGTCCACATGGCTGCTTTCAAAAGTTGGAATCCACTGCATGTAACTTTCCTAGGTAGGCATTGCACACTCTGGTAGCTCTTCAATTCCAGGATCTTGAGGAGGGTGATCCTACTCTTGGAGGTACACTAGGAATTGCCATGGTTGGGACTCTCTGTGGTAACTCCACCCCTGAAGTAGGTTTCTGCCTGGGCACTCAGAATGTTTGCAACATCCTTTGAAATCTAGGTGGAGGCTGCCATGCAAATAGTATGTGCAAATAGGCAAACATGAGGAAAAACTTTGTTTTAAAACAGCCTGCTTTTTGGCCGGACGCGGTGGCTCACGCCTGTAATCCTAGCACTCTGGGAGGCCTAGGCAGGTGGATCGCTCAAGGTCAGGAGTTCAAGACCAGCCTGAGCAAGAGTGAGACCCTGTCTCTACTAAAAATAGAAATAAATTATCTGGCGAACTAAAATAGATACATAGAAAAAATTAGCCGGGCATGGTGGCACATGCCTGTAGTCCCAGCTACTCGGGAGTCTGAGGCAGTAGGATCGCTAAAGCCCAGGAGTTTGAGGTTGCTGTGAGCTAGGCTGATGCCATGGCACTCACTCTAGCCTGGGCAACAGAGTGAGAATCTGTCTCAAAAAACAAAAAAAAAAAACCAACAACAACAACAAAAAAAAACAGCCTGCTTTCATGGTAACTAATCCAGTCCTATAAGAGCAAAAACTCCCTCCCAAGTGGCATCCATCTATTCATGAAGGCTCTTTCCCCATGACTCAAACACTTCACCCACCTCTAACACTGGAAGAAACGTAAGGGAAAGCTCCATATATTGGTCTGGGCAATGATTTTTTGGAAAGGATCCCAAAAGTCTAGGCAACAAATGCAATAATAGAGAAATGGGATCATATCAAACTAAAAACTTGCCCAGCCAAGAAAAGAATCAACAGAGTGAAGAGACAACCTACAGAATGGAAAAACATATTAATATTTACAAACCATATATCTGATAAGGGGTTAATAACCAAAAAATATAAGAAACTTAATAGTAAGAAAACAAATAAACCAATTAAAAAAAAGCTAAGGACCTGAATAAGCATTTCTCTAAAGATGACATAGAAATGCCCAATGGGCATATGAAAAAAATGCTCAACATCACTAATCACCATAGAAATGCAATTCTGTCATGTCTATCACCAGAATAGTGTTTATTGTAGCCAATAAGTAAGTTTTTATTCATTAACCCTCCTACTACTTTCCTTTCTTCATGGTTTCCCATGTCCTTTAAATCCTTTTGTACCCATTGTTTAGCTCCCACCTATGAGTGAGAACATAGAGATAAGCATTATACAAGCTATCCATGTAACAAGAACCTTTGTATCCCCTTAACATTTTTAAATTAAAAAAAGAAATATAAAAAAATAAACAAATCATCTGCAATAATTAAAAAATAAAGAAATGCAAATTCTAACCACAATGAGATACCACTTCACACCTGTCCGGATGGGTATTATCAAAAAGAAGAAAGATAACAAAGGCTAGCCAAAATGTGGAGAAAAGGGAACCCTTGCATATTGATGTTGGAAATGTAAATTAGTGCCACTATTATGGAAAAAGTAACGATGCTACTAAAAAGACTAAAAATAGAAATATCACATAATCCAGCATTCTCACTACTGGGTATATATTTAAAGGATATGAAGATGAAGTGAGTATCTCAAGGAGATATCTGTATTTCCATGTTCATTTCAGCATTATTCACAATATCCAAAATATGGAATCAACCTAAATGTCTATCAAAGGATGAAAAGGTAAAGCAAATGTGATATGTACATAACTACACAATGGAATTCTATTCAGCTTTAAAAAAGGAAGAAAATCCTGTCATTTGCAACTACATGGATGAATCTGGAAAACATTATGCTAAGTTAAATAAGCAAAGCACAGTAAGACACATATCACATGTACTCACTTATATGTGGAGTGTAAAAAAGTCAGTCAAGGAAACAGAGTAAAATGGTGGTTACTGGAGGCTGGGAGTTGGGGGTGGAGTAGAGTTATGTTAACAAAATTTCAGTTAGACAGGAGGAATAATTTCAAGAGATCTGTTGTACATAATGACTACAGTTAATAACAATATATTGTATACTTGAAAGTTGCTTGGAGAGTAGATTTTAAGTGCTTTCACCACACACATACAAAAATCTGCATGTGACATAATGAATATATTAAATAGCTTGATTTAGCCATGACACTATATATATATATATATATATCACGACATCATGTTGTACATCATAAATATATACACATTTTATTTGCCAATTATAATCTTTTTAAAAAATGGTATATTTATAAGTTTTAAAAATAAGTGATATAAATACTCAATTGAAAATACCTGGCCTAAAATATACCGAGTTCAAATTAAAGAGTAAAGCTGCAATTAAGTTAATATTATTTTTAAAAAGAACTGAATTTATAATTATTAACCCAATAACATTATTGTCTAATAATATAAATAGATAATATAATAAAATTAAGC
This sequence comes from Varecia variegata, assembly GCA_028533085.1. NCBI lineage: Eukaryota > Metazoa > Chordata > Mammalia > Primates > Lemuridae > Varecia > Varecia variegata. The sequence continues at coordinate 45,237,270 of CM052445.1, read as the reverse complement.
AGCACCAGGACTCCAATAAATAGAAACATAGAATTGACAATGAGGACACTGATGTATCTCTAGTAATCTTCTATACAGCATAGAATTACTGAAATATTTATATTAATAACATTTTATCCATACACATTTAACCTAGGAAAGTCTAAAAAACATCTCTGAATTGAGGATGTTTACCAAGATGCTTATTAGTAGTAACATAAAAAAACTAATTATTTCTAGCAGCTCTCTTTTTAAAAAGTGAAATGAAAGAATACTTTGTGATTTTTTTAAAAACTCTCTGTAAAATCTTAAAAACAGGTTTTGGTTTGAAAGTGTCAATTAGAATGCGATTTTGAAAATGCAAAATATTAAAATTTGTGAAAAGATTTGAACACTTGATTAAATAAGACCTAGCTTATTAAGAAACAATACTTGGCTACCTATTCAGCTAAAGTGAAACAAAAGATATTAAAAGTAAATAGTATAAGAGGTAACATGATTATAAAGGAACTTACTCTTTCAGAAGTGAGAAGCCTTTGCTTTATTAAACAATCAAGAACATGTTAAATTCTATATAAAATAGAACATTATACTAATAAGATAGAACATTTGTCTTTTATTTAGATTACTTAGAAGGTAAGGGAAACTTTTACAAATTCTCATTTATAGAACACCAAAAATCCAATGTCTTTTTTATTTTATCAGAAAGAAAATAAAATTCTAATTTTGTGTTAGTGTATATTTGATACTAAAGTTTTCTTCTTGAAAATCTTAAAAATAAATTTATTAAATCTTAGCCATCTTTGACCAAGGAAAATAAAATTTGTTCTCCATCTGTTTCCACTTGTGGAATTCTCCAACTGTAGAATCTTCTACAACTGTCTATATCAACTCAGGTTTTACTTTATAGCAAAACTACTGTATTTTCCTTAACAAAAACACACCTTGCTTCTATTGACACTAATACTTCTATTCACATATATTAGCTATGACTTTAAGATAACAAGCCTTCTCTTTCACAGAGGAAACTAAGAGATGGATAACTGTGAATTGTCATACACCAGCATTTTGTGACAGACTAGCAGAGCTTATGAATATACATGTATAGTTACTACAACTCCTCTAAGTGGCAAAAATGAAAAAGGAATTAAATGATCCAAATATACGTACTCTATAATAGAGAGGTAAAAAGTATATAACTTTTTTTAATATCACAAAGTTTACAAATAGATGATGCTTACATGCATTTTTACAAATGAATTTATAATTTTGTGAAAGAATATTCAAAGCAACCACTTTAAAATCTCATGAAATTTAGTTAAGTATGGTTCCAAAGGTAATTTGCATGTAACATGTGTTTAATGCTTGTGATATGAGATATAACTGTGTGTGTGTATATATATTACATCATACCCTTTTTATCCAATCACATTTCTATACAGTTATTCATGCTTCAATCATGTCTAGCTAATGAAGTCTCCATGAAAGACCCAGAGTGCTTCTAAACAGCTGAAATCATGAAGGCTTACAAGAAGCAGAATAAGAATTCATACATGTTCCAAGGGGATGGTGGACCTCAACTCCACGGGAACGGAAGCTCCTGTGCTTGGAACATATCCACACCTACCTCATGTATGTCTTCATAAGAGTGTTTATTTGTATCCTTTAAAATATCATTTATAATAGACCAGTAAATGTAAATATGTATTTCCCTAAGCATTATGAGCTCCTCTAGCAAAATAACCAAACCTAAGGATGGGGTTATGAAAACCCAAACATGAAGCCGGTCAGTCAGAAGTTCTAGAGGTCTGGATTTGTGACTAGTGTCTAAAGTAGGGGCGATCTTGTGCAACTGAGCCCTCAACCTGTGAGATCTGATAAAACAAGGATCCAGTTAGATACTTTCAGAATTTAATTGGATTGGAGGACACCCAACTGGTGTCTACTGCAGAACTGATAGTTTGCTTATTGATGAGGAGAAATCCCCATATATTTATTTGGTCATAGAAGTCTTTTATGCTTATTGTTGTGGTGTGAAAACAAAGTAAAAACAGTTTGAGCTTTTTATCAACTCTCAATCCTTTTTTTCAAAAATTTTTCTACTTAAGCATTGATGTTTATGCTAAACCACATGTATTAACAATTGTTATGCACGGTAAGTCAAAGTTTTGGAAATGGCTTCAGTATGAGGAAAAAAATGAACAGTTAAATATCAACTGTTTCACATTACCTTATGAAAAGGATTTATAACTGTTTCTATATTTATGAGAATCACACAAGAACCCTGCAAAACCTATAATAATATTATTTAAAATAATTTTATAACTTTTCAAAAATATGCCCATGCTTGTTCTTTTTTTTATAAAAAGAGAATTCCATAATTTATGTTATCACTAGGGTACAAATGAATCACAAAGGAAATATTAGAATTATTTTTTTTCAAGTTTACAGCTGAGATGTTCACAAGCCATATCTAATAGTCTATCTCGGGAATAATTGCTGGTAATGGGTATCCAAGGGAAATTATTGCCTGCTGCTGTGAATTAGGAGTGCCACAGGTGGTATTCATCACTTGAAATGGGCTGGAGAACTCTGAGCCAACACTGCTTAAGCTTGATTTCTGGAACCATTGTTTCTGGACGCTTCCAACATAAATTGACAACTTCTAAAAATAACCAACAATTTTTTTTTTTTTCAAGCAAAGCAAAATGGTGTGTGTTTAAAGCAAAATACAACTTCAGCATCAGGTTTTTAACATGTGAGAATGCCTTCATGTTGTAGAAGACACCAACTTTATCAAAAATTTCTGAGTAAATATAAACTATTCTAAATAAAGATTAACATTAGATATTTTAAGTTGCTTTGGTTTATTTTTGTGTGGAATTAAAATAATTATTAGCGAATTGCATTAATCAGTTACTCCTTAGTATATGTTCCTAAACATATCACTGCATATCTAAATAGCACCATTAATTTAACTTCATTATTTTTGCCATTTATCACATGAATTGGGAAAAATTTATGATACATTATCAGAAAATTGTCTAAAGTTGGTCTGTGGATCAGCATATAGAATTACATGGATGCTATTTTGTTGGATTCTTCTTTATAAGGTTAAAATGCATTAATTTCATCTTCCCAAAATTAGTTATTTTGAAATGGACAAAATTTTGTTTCAATCTTCTACATGTAGCTATCCAATTTTCTCATTTTTTGAATAAGGATTCTTTTCCCCAGTGTATGATTTTGTCTACGTTGTCAAAGATTAGATGTCTGTATGAGGTAGTTTCGTATCTGGGTTCTCATTTCTGTTCCATTGGTCTATGTCTCTGTTCTTGTACCATGCTCTTTTAGTTATTATAGCCTTGTAGTATAGCTTGAAGTCTGGTAAATTTATTCCTCCAAATTTGTTCTTTTTTCTTAATATTGCTTTTGCTATATGGGGTCTTCTCTTGTTGCATATGAAACATAGAATTATTTTTTCTAGATCTGTGAAAAATTATGTTGGTATTTTAATAGGGATTACATTGAATCTGTAGATCACTTTGGGTGGTATAGACATTTTAACAATGTTGATTCTTTTGACCCATGAGCATGTTATAGTCTTCTACCTGTTTATGTCCTCTGCTATTTTCTTCCTCAGTGTTTCATAGTTCTCCCTGTGGAGATCTTTCACCTCCTTAGTTAAATATATTACTAGGTATTTTATTGCTGTTCTGAAGGTTATTGAGGCTTTGATTTGGTTCTCAGTTTGACTGTTGTGGCATACAGTAATGCTACTGATTTCTGTACATTGATTTTGTAACCTGAGACTTTGCTGAATTTATTTATCATTTCCAGTAGTCTCATGGCAGAATCTTTGGGGTTTTCTAGATATAAGATCATATAATCAGCAAAGTGTGGTAGTTTGACTTCTTCTGCCCCCGTTTGGATGCCCTTGATTTCCTTCTCCTGTTTGATTGCTCTGGCTAGGACTCTCAGCACTATGTTGAATAGAAGTGGTGACAGATGTCAACCTTGTCTGGTTCCAGTTCCAAGCCCATAAATACATGAGTGGATTAATAAAATGTGGTATGCATATACCATGGATTCTACTTAGCCACAAAAAACAATGGTGATCAAGCACCTCTTGTATTATCCTGAATAGAGCTGGAGCCCATGCTACTAAGTGAAGCATCATAAGAATGGAAAAACAAGCACCATATGTACTTGCCATCAAATTGGTATTTACTGATTAACACTTATGTGCTCATATAGTAGTAACATTCATCATGTGTCGGGCAGGTGGGAAGGGTAGAAGGGGATGGGTATATTCATACCTAATGGTTACAGTGGGCACTGTCTGGGGGATGGACATGCTTGAAGCTCTGACTCAGGGGGGCAAAGACAATATATGTAACCTAAACATTTGTACCACTGTAATATGCTGAAATAAAAAATTAGTAATAAAAAAATACATTTTGTAACAATATGGATGGAACTGGAGACCATTCTCCTAAGTAAAGTATCACCAGAATGGAAACATAAACCCCACATTTGTTTACTATTAAACTCGAACTAACTAACCGATCAGCACTCATGTGCACAGATGGAAGTAAAACACAGTGGAAATCAAGCAGGTCAGAGAGGGCATGAGGGAATGGGTGAAATCATACTTAAAAGGTACAATGTGCACTATCTGGGTAATGGGCACACTTATGACTTTGATTCAGGCAGTAGAAAAACAATCCATTAAACAAAAACATTCGTATTCCTATAATATTCTGAAATAAAGAAAAAAAAGACAAAAGGAAAAATGAGATTTTTAATAATGTCAAGTTATTTTGATATAATTATTTCAATGTTCATAAAGTATCACAGATAATTATTTGAATATAAAAATCCTTGAGAAAAAATATTTTAGACAAATATCAGGTCAGTCTGTTAATTTAATTTAAATAAATTATAATTCCAACTACATTATCCCTGTGACTGCTGATACTTTTACGTTAGATAAAAATTTTAATTAGAGGAAAATAGTGAGTACACACATTATAAAATAACTAAAAATAAATCGGTGAAGTGGCTGACAAACAACAACAACAACAAAAAACTGCAAGGTCTAATTGGGATAAGATTTTGATTTTAATTTATTTCTGCCATCATAATGAAACATGCTAAATTAATGCAAAGCTAATTAAATTTTGTTTCCAGATCTGAGAAAACTCAGGGCTACATTCCAAAGATAAACTGAATACATTCAAAAAGAAAATTATTTCAAAATAAGATGTAATATAAAAAAGAATAATAAGAATATTATCAGAAAAAATGTAGAGGGCTAAGTAAAAAGTCAAAATAAAGGGAAAAACAGTTAAAACATTATGAGCACAAGTGAATTGTGTTTTGTGCTGTTTCGTAAGCTTGATGCATAATGAGTAATATCTATGTCCCATTTGTATATTGAAAAAATGAAAATAAAATCCTTGCCATTCAATTAGTTTACTTTTAAGAAAAGGTAGATAATTTGGCATTTATACTGAGTTCTATCTAATAAAACATATAATTAAGACAAAATGCACTGATATTTTCCTATCAAAAAGAGGCAGTTTTATTGGGACACTATTTTCTCATAGGGTACTTAATGCCATTTGTCTGAAGTACTTAAAGTACTCTCAATGTTACTATCTCATTGTTGTAACTAGATTTAGTTAATATTATTAAAGGATCTTGAATTAGTAAAAAGTAGAAACTTCAAAAAAACTCTTTCAGCATTAGTAGTGAATTTTACAATACCCCTAAGGTCTAATGATAGTACTTTTGTTAAATAATTGTAGTACTCCTATATAATGAATTATAAAAGGACATTAGTAAGCTTATTTAAGATAGATAAATACTAATTTATTATTTAGAGTCAATCAGGAAAGAAACCTCTCTGAGTATTTAAAAGGGAGGAAATTTAATGCAAAGGATTGGTTATTGATGTGGTAATTTAAAAAGCTGAACCAGTGTCTATAAAACAATTCAAAGTCTAGTAGTAGGATGCTTCTTCCATGCTTAGACTGAAGGAGATGGAAGATACAGCATTGCAGGAGCCCAGAAGCCAGGGTCACTTGCAGAAGCTGGAATCATGACAGATCTATAAATAAGGAACAACAACCACAGAACTTACCCAGCTACTTCTAGAGATGTAATCAAAGGCAAAGACAGAGGGGGAATCATTGGCCTCCTCCCTTTTTATACCATTCAAATTCCCACACTGGCCTTCCTTTGAAGAAATTTGGGCAGAAGTCAGCTGGGTTTGACATGGGAGGGGACTATTCAACCTGAGAAATAGTACAGAGCAGGAGAAGGGCAGGACTGAAATTGAAGGGATGAGACACAGGCCTACCTAAGGTAACAAGAGCAGACAACATAGGGAAAAGGTGGAGAGAAATTTTAGAAAAGGTATAAAGGGAAAACCTTTCTGAGGAAATGATATTGAGGTGATTGTTTCAGAATTTCCTAAATTTTATTTAACCATTATTTCATCATTGGATTTGTTCAAAGTTCTGTTTTCGGAAACCGTGCTATAGATGAATCAAATTTTTGCTTGTTTCCTTTCATCAATTCCTTACTACACATGGCATCAAGCAATGGGCCAATTTCTTTTTTTTTTTTTTTTTTTAATTTTTTCCCCTGCCTGATTTCTTAAGAATCTTCATATATATCTGTAAAAGCATTTTCCAAAAAATGATTTATTTAATTCATACTTCCAACAATAAGAATGTATCTTCTATGTGTCTACTTTCTAAACCTTTTGTAAGAGTGGGTATTTTTATCACTGAATTAATGTGTATATACATATAATTGAGAGCCAAACCCTACGCTAGGCATACAAAAACATTATCCCCATGAAGAACTGAAGACATTATAAAATCAAAGAAATATTGAAAAAAATTGGAAACTTTATCGATTTCAAAGTGTTGGAATGAGTTGGAGATATATTTACCCAGTTTTGGAGAGAGGGTTCTCCTTAAACAAAAATTCCCAAAGCCAGGTCTATATAAAATGATATCTTTAAGGCTTTAGTGCTGAATTACTTCTGAAACTCACTATGACACAGTAAATCTCTTTGGGATAGGCTACAAAAGAATTCCCCATTGTCAAAGAATGATGTCACTCTAACTTTTCCATTATTTCAATATAATGAAAACTAATAGAATACTATTAATAATTTCCATTCAGCCTCATAGTTTTCAGTTCTCTTCTACTGGAGAGCTGTGAAGGATTGGTGAGACACACATTTCATATTTCTTTCCATCAGCAGTTTTGATTTGCTGGCTCCTGCAGATTTAACCAATAGTCACTTTTGACCTTTATCTCAATATATTAACTCACTGTTCATGCATAATGAAATGTACTATGTTAGTAATCATTTTCTTTTAAAATCATTTTAGTTTCACAAGAGGGCAGATTTTAAAAAGCAGGAACAAATCCCCTTAGGGATTCTTAGAGGCAGTATATGCTGCCTTTCATACTATTCAACCTTTTACTTACAAAGGCCTCTTTTAGACTCCAAGTCTTATGCCAACTGCATCAAAGAGTGCATGAAACAAGGCTTTCTGTCAGTCATCTTCATTCAGTGTTGAGGGAACTCCCCATTATGAGTTGAATGTTTGAAAATAAACCTGAAGAGAGAATGTCACTTTTGTACTTCTCCAAAAAAGGAACTTCCTAATAATTTAGAATTTTTATATTATTTGGATATTATATATGCCCAAATTGTTGAAGTAACATGATAGATTACAAGGGACAGAGCATGGTATAAAACCAAAGGACAATTATTGTTCCAATTTTCAAACTGACTTTTTCTTCTTAGTTTTAAATATTCTATGCAAGTTTTATAGCTTGATTTATACTTCTGGTTCAGTACATTGTACCTTTCCAACTCCCCTACAAGTTTGAGATTTTGATCCTATTTTATTTAGATAAAATTTTATTTTTGACTTCTATAAAAATAATGACAATTACTAGAAAGAAATCTCAGTATTTCAAAAGAAGGGAATGGGACTTGAACTCTCTTTGGTTTAGGGAAAGCTACTATACATAGTCTCTTTTCAATTGATTAAGCACACCAAATAAGGTGAAAATATAAAACTCATTTCTTATACATTGTGTTCCTACTTACGTTCACACAGAGCAGCACCAGTTCTACTTGCTTTAATAATTTATTTTCAGATTAAAGAAAGTTTGAAGTATCTCTAGGCTACAATGGTGGTTCTCTCTTGTATATCACAGGATCATGACTGAGATGGGATTTCAGAATAACATGTACAAATTAAGCCATAAATTCAGAGTAACCAAGGCAAGTGTGGGGAACAGTCATGGGACCAATTTAGAATTGAACTCAGAAGGATTATGAAATGGGCAGAGAGGCAATTGTTCTGTGTATGTGTTAAGACTTGAAAATGACAAAGGTCGGATTTAAACTCCATAGCTTGGGTGGATTACACTCATTAGATGAAAGTTTGCTATAATTCTAATTGCTGATGATGAGAAAATAAATTATTTTCATTCATTATGAAAACGCACTATGCTTTGCAGGGATGCATTTATTATATTGCTGAGGATCTATAAAAGTGCCATATGAACATATCAAAATTATTTTACTTGGAATTTTGACTAATGTTTTGGAAAGAGCTTTTGAAGTCAATATAGATGGCAACAGAAAATTGATTTACCAATAATTTATGAAATCAAGCCTTTTAAATGAAGTATACTAGTCAATAATATCCTAGTTTGAAGGGAAATATGATTATTCAAGGATAGTTTGTCAACATGGAGCATTTAAGAATAAGGCGCTCACTCCACCTTTAACAACTCCTCAGCCTTATGAGAAAAGCCTGCATAGACAGAAATACAATATAGTTTAACAACTGATGTATAAGTATATGATAAAAGCATAGTTTCCAGGAATCTAGCCTTGTTTTGATCAGTAATTCTCAGAGAAAATTGGAACAGATACTCTCTAATGTCTACTTTCCATATTACTCTCCTTGTGTTAACCCAATAAAAGCCAGTTATAACAATTCATTCAAAGTTACTTCCTGAGATTTCTAGCTGACCCTACATAGATTTGGCACTACATTAATCTAGATTATATTGAATTTAATCTCTAGTCCATCACAATTAAATAAACCATCAATGTCATATATCAAATATTTAGATGAAAATTGTAGACTTATTTATATGCAGAATTTATAGTTGTGAATAAATTGTCTTGATGGAAAATATATAAATCCTATGTATGTAATAACAGTTATACTCTTGCATGGTAATTTATTCATTTATTTTTATTCATGTATTAATATTTCATTCATATACCTAATCCAAAAATATTTATTAGGCAGATACACTATTACAAGCACTCTTTACAAGCTGGGGGAAAAAAAGAAATTTTTTTCAACTCCAATGGAATTTATGTGTAAAGGGTAAAAGACATAAAATAGACACAAGTAGATTTATACAAAATGCACTTTTTGAAATAAATACATTAAAAATGTGCTTTCATGTAAGTGACAATGGAAAATTGTCTCTCAAAAACATCCATCCCATTTTCTTACAATGTCTTAGCTTTGGGTGAATTATCCATGAGCATGCTACCTTGATTAATCTGTCCAACGGAGAGATCAAATCCATTCCATTTGCTTATGCAGCATTTAATTAAGGCAAACGTCAACAGGACTTCAAGAAAAAGGATGAGACCATCCTGCAATACTGACTTAATACTTCTTACATAGTTGTCAGATTTAGGAAATAAAAATACAGAATATCTACCTGATTTGAATATCAGGTAAACAGTTTTTTAATATGTTTGTCCCTAATATTGCATGGAGCATACCTATGATAAAACATTTTCATTGTTTATCTGATATTCAAATTTATATGGATACTCTGTATTTCATTTGGCACACTTACCTCCAGGGTCTCTGAACCAAACTAGCTTAACAGATCATATGCCATCCGAGTCAACCTTAGAAATCCAAGTAGCTTTTTTTCCTAAGTTTTTGTATTGATCTTTCTTTTAGCCTAAGCTTTAATCCCAGTACTGAAGAATATATTAGCAATGTGTAGACTTTTCCTTGGCCCACACAGAAATCTAGGGAAATTCTATCATTCATACCAAACATGAACAGTGAATTGAGATTAACCTAGTAATTGTCATGGCCAATGTGAGATCATTTATCACTTCGGCGAAAGAAAGGAACAGATTTCTTACCACAATTTTTTAAGAGGAATTATTCCCATGGTAGAAATAACTGCTTGCAGGGTGCACATAAAAATGAGTACTTATTGCTCCAGAAAGCTTTATAGAGTAACTAATAGTAGCAACATTTTGGGGAGATCACCACAGTCATCAAAGGGTCTACTGAGATGTTACATTAAACACTTCGGGTCTCACAACCACCACAATTATAAGTCACCATGTTTTCATGAGGGAGGGAAGTTAATGCCCGGTTTCCATATATGATATATAGACCCAGAAGTGTTAATGTTACCCCTGGAATGGGAGGGTTGTTCAAAATTTTGAAAACTCAGAAAGTGAGACCGCTTCTGTAGAAGGCATAGATTGACAGTATCTTCAACGTAGCCTCCAGGGAAGTAAGCCTAAAGGTTCCCAATTCAGTTTTATTAATTGAGTTTATATCTTAATTTTAGAGGTATTGTACAGCCTGTCTCATTTGTGCACATATTCAGCCAGTTAATTTTGTTTTGCTTCATGCAATGACATCCAGAGGGTTTGACAGGTATGTTGGGTACAGGTTCAGGAACTAGGGCCATCACTTCCTGTCTGTGAAAGACTTCTTAGGAAGGTTCAGGGGACTGGTGATCAAATCATAATCAGAACTATATGGCAGAAAATGAAAAACTTAAGATTAACTAAATTTTAGGTACATGAAACATATTGGAAGAATAGAACCAGGGTATTTTCCTTAATGAGGAAAATATAATTCTGAAAGACAAAGATTATTAATTCTCTTCTTTCCCCTGTACCTCTCAGGGTCTGAGGTATTTTCTCTCTAACCAAGGTGGTTGTTCTCACTTCATAATCATAAAATTGGTTTGTCTTGTTTGGAAAGCTAAAATATTAGCCTTTTCCAGTCATTCCCTACTTGTATCTAGACATTTGGTGTGGAAAGCTCACTTGAAATTTTTTGGAAGAGTATTTTTATGAAAGTTACAGAGATTCATTATGATCACAGTAGTGAGACTTGGTGAGTAATGTACTAAAACAAGAAGTTATCTTTGTTAACTAAGACCATGTCAATTTAAGAGAGAATCAATGCGCATAACCAGAATCAATTTTGAAACCCTATGGTTTTTTTTTTTGGCCAGGCTGCGACTAAGACTATGTAATCAGGCCATTTTGTGATTGCTGTTTAGGAAAACAAAGACGCATCAGCTCCTGTGTTGAACATGGTAGGATCCCAGTTTTGCAAAATTGGTTTAGATAACTTATTATCACTTTTGTTCTATCATTACCTAGAAATAGGTCTAGAGGAAATTATTTCTTTATGCAGAAAGCTGAATTAAATGACATAACTGCTTTCCTTAGATATACGGATGAAAAAGAGCTCCAAAAGTTCAAATCAAGTATATTTTTTAGTTAATTTTGAATTATAATGAGATTGAAAATTTCCTCAAGAAACCTATCAGCCTGTGGTTGAGTGACTTTTGCAATGAAAGACATACAATTATCAGACTGAAAATGACATTGATTGCTGAAAACATGACTGATTAATTTCAAGGACTATAATGGTGTGGCTGAGTTGGCCGATGATACTGGAACAGTAATACTGTAATCTAAAAATTGGTCTATAGCACATGCCCCTAGAAGAGGTTAAAGTTCTGTTAAAGTTTATCTCTCAGGAGTAGACAAGTATGACAAGCTATGCAATGTGGCCTCCTGAACTTGTGTATACTTCTAAAAAACAGTGACCCTCAAGAGAATGAAAAACTGACCAATGAAACTTTAATAATTCTGACATTCAGCATGCCACCATGGGAAACTCCCCTACTTCATATATTTAAACCAGATGAAAACTGAAAAGATGTTATCATGAAAATGTGGCAGCAAATGCCCCAGAATAAAGTGGAGTCTTTCAACAAGTAACTTTTGGCAGGAGATAAAATTCTTGAATGTAGTGGTAGGCACTTCATCAGAAACATGGAGTCTTTTGTTTCTTCCCATTCTATAATGGTGTATATGTTTCCATGTCTTAGATTCAAGATAGTAATAGTAGCTACCTGAGTATTCTGGGTTCAATCTGTAACTGAATTTCGGGCAGACTCATCAGAGAAAAGGCTCTTATTTTTGGAATGCATATGAGTGACACAGATGGTTAAATTAGAAGCCACAATTTGTTTATAAAATTGTGGTCCCAAAGAGAAGTTACTTGAATCTGCCAGACAGTGTGCAGTTTTCTAAGTGGCAGAACAAATAGCTGAGAATTGTTATCTACAGTTCAAAGGTCAGTAAAAATAATACAAGTTTTATCAAGGGGGTAATGTCCAGAGCTCTGAAAATGGCCTTGAGTTTTGCCCACTGAGGAAACTGATCAGATACATTTTTCATGCAACAGAACTGGCTGTGAGTTTGAATATCCATGGCAGCATTGTGGGAACAATCAGATTTTAGTTTAGCTAAACTAATAGTGCATCATACCCAGACATTTAGAGAATTTCTGAGAATCAAGGCCTCCTTTGATTCAACAACTTTGCTTCATGTAGTGTAACATATTCACCAAAGGAATATTTTTTCATGTAATGCTTATGGGCTGCTCATTTTTCAACCAAATCAACTTCTCATGATTTCTGTATACTTAAAACTTTATATGAGGTAACAAGGTAATCACTCCTGACGTGATTGTTTCTGTTTTGGGAATTTCTTGACTCAAGAGCCATAACGTACTACTTTTTGGCTTGGGCTGTGGGGTTTGTGCCTCTTGGTTGTTTTGGGCTTGGCTCATACAACAGTGAATTTCTTTGTAGGCTCTACCTTATCTGGGGCATTTGCTGCTACATTGTCCCAATGGCATCTCTTAAATTTTCATCTGGTTTTAATATATGAGTTAGAGGAATATATCATGGTAATGGGCTAACAGTAGGAATTATTTAGATTCCATTGGGTCAATTTTTCATTCTCCCATGGGTCATCTTTCTTTGCTTATTTATTTTTGATAGGTGTATAGACTGATTGATCTATCTATGGTTTCACCCACAAAGGTTTTTCTGTCACTGAAAACTTTCTCTGAGATGGCCAAACCTCACTTATAGGAGGAAGTACTCATTGAAAAAAAATTCTGAGAGCTTTTATTTTCATCTCCAAGTGGATCCAAATTTGGAATGCTGGGCTATAGGAGACTTGGACTCATAAAATGGCCTTGCTATTGCTGTTTTTCCTTTACAAAGACTATGTGCCATTACCCCTCATCTCCCAAACAAACAGGCAAAAGTTTCAAGTTTATTCATGTTTTCCCTAGAGTGGAAATTCCTCTCTTTCACATTCAGTATACGTGCACATCAACATAACTGGTACCTGACAAGGGATGGGATATTAGTAATGGAAGTTAGAATGGGGGCATCTTGATGCTGATCTCCAGATTGGTGGGAAAATCCATATCACAAAAAAATAGGGAGCAGGAAACAAGGCACTTTTTAGGCAGCTGTAATTATGTACAGTTCCTAACAATTGGCTTGTAACCACCTCCCAATATTTTCTTAGTACCATACAAGATGAAGCACCATTTACTGACCTGTACACCATATGATTTCTCAGTATATCCACTACCCATTCCCGTGGACTTCCCATTAATTGCCTCATGAGCCTTTCATCCTTCCTCTTTCAGACCTTGACCTTTAAGCATATCATCCCTGTTTCAAAACCATCAAGAAATATTAAGGATCTACAATTTTACCCTGCTTACAACCTAGCAAGTTAACCTGCCACAGTTTAATGAATACAGGCAGAAGGCCTACAACTCCTAGGTCAGAGACAAGGGAACTTATTACTGATATGCATCATTATATTATATTTATATCAGTTTTTCTTAACCACCACTCCTACCGTCCCATGAGACTGACATGGATGGACCCAGAGGTATGCTTGCATAGGCAGGGGATTGTTTTACAGGAGAGGGGCTCTGAAATTAGTAAACCTGAAAATTTTATAATGGCAGTGAACATGCCAAACCTTTATTCAGGAGGGAGCCCTTTTTCTTCTACTGGATGGTAAGTATGTGCTTGCTTATCTTTTGTGGCACAAGGGGACACTGTACCAATTTTCCAAGGTTGTTTGCTATAAAATTTTCTTAAAAAGATGGTTTGGAAAGAAGACTTGGAAGTAGTGCAGAAACCAAGGCTCAGAGAAATGAGAGACTCACAGAGAATTATCTCCCAATATATCATTCCAATGATATAATAATATACATGTTTTATAGCAATATTAAATGACTTGTGAAAAAGCTTATTGTAGCATATATATATGTATATATATATATATGTCAGCATGTAATTGCCCTGTACAAATTCATTTTTAATATGTTTTCATATACCAGAATCTTAGCCTGGGTGTACTGTTGCAAGGAGAAAGTGTAAACAATTATAATAGGTTCTTACTATATGCCTAGGTAGTGATGCTGAAAAAAATAGAAAATTGAGCAACAAATATCAAATATATATGTCAATTTGGGATAAGGTATTACCATGGTGACTACGACTTCAAATGGAATCCACTACCCCTTCTCTCTGATAACACACACACACACATTCATGCAAACACACACAAACAGAGCAGATTACAGAGCAGTTGTGTCCTATCAGTATTTCTTTCTGATTTCTATTACAGCACATTGAAATGTTTGCCTGCTTGTGTTTTGCACATTTCATGATTTTCTAGTTATCAAATATCTGAATTTCAAGGATGAATTTCACACTAGCCTTGTATTTTTATTTTGTCTCAGATTTTACAACAAATTAACTTCATACTTCAAGCAAATATAAAAGTTTGAAATATAGCTCTCAGAATTGTTTAGTCTGTTTTCTTTTGAAAAGCTTCTATTCATGTCTTTTGCCCACTTTTAAATGAGGTTGTTTGATTTTTCCGTTGCTGATTTGCTTCAGTGTAGATTCTGGTTACTGTTGCTATTTTGTGTATTGTGTAGGGATTTCATATATTTTTGGAGAATTTTAAATATCTAGTGTTTGCTGCTATAGAAATGTATGTATCCTGAACTTGTAGAGTTCACACTAATACATACATATGTTTATATATGGCTATATACATACACATATGTGTAACGAGTGTATTAATATTGGTACATTGAATTAATTGAGAAGACATTATTATTGAATGCTGTAAATGATATCCCTTCATAACCTCCAGCTTTTAGACTTGATTTTGAATTAGTAAAGCAATGAGGAGGGATGAAAAATAGTGACACTAAAGGAAATGAGGGGTCTCCCCAAAATACCCTAGTTTAGAAATCAAAACTCAGCATTTTGACCAAATAAATATTAAGGCATAATTTGAAAAGGAAAAATAACATAAAAAATTGATAATAAATATTTTTAAAGTGATTTTGTTTTAATAAAAGAAATATGTCTGAAAGATATATTCAAAGTTCAGTATAGATGATTAAAGGACTATATATCCATGATCTTAGGATGCCCTCATGCTGTCACTGAATCAATTGCAATATGTACATTGTATTTCAGAAAAGAATATTCCAAACTTATTTTAAAAAAAGACAACTAACTTCAACAAAATGTTTTGTGTCTTGGATGGTGAATTTTATCTTAATTTTTTACATGTATATACCTGTCTTTATCTACAAAGGCCTTTAATAAGCATTTTTTCCTTAAATTTGGGTAATGTCATAAATGTACTATTATAAAACATATGAGAAGCAACTTGATTACTGATTCTGGAACTA
>CM052445.1:45202990-45220838 GCA_028533085.1 Varecia variegata | reverse complement strand
CCATGGTTCAGAATCATCATGCTAATGATAGAAAAGCTATACAGTAAACAAGATACTTAATTAACATTGCCTAGTTAGTGTGTGCTCTGATAAATAACTTTGATACAGACCAAAGCAATGAAATGCATAGAAAAAATAATTTAAAAATATTGAGGAGTTAAAATCTAATGTACATATTGCTATAAATGAAAAATGGAACAGATATACACAATGACTTTTGGATTGCAGATCAGTCAATTATTAATAAAAGTAGGTAAGATTTTCTAAGTGTATTTTATGTAAAAAGAGAAACTAGAGTAGATTCATTAATTGGAGGTTACCTGCTGCTTTAACCCACCCCTGACCTTAGGATCCACCTCCACCTGCCACAATTAGCTGGATAAACAGCTGAAAACCATTACCTGAATTTTAATTATGGACAGCTGCAGGCTTCAAGAGACCAGAGATGTAGAGTTTAGTTACATGCTAACATTGCCAGTAGTTCTGTGGATTACCCTAACATAGCCAAATCATATAAACATTATATTACTTAATTATGAATTTGGGACCCACAAAGCTAGTAGAAATTCTGAAAGTATTTTTTAAGCCCTTCTTATTTGGCTTAAAGAGGATAGGGCTTAATGAGTGTGTTCACAGCATTCTGATGACTTACTTTCTCTTAAAATAGATTCTCCCTCTACCAGTATTTCATCTCTGAATGAATTGCTAGCTTTGAGTGTGATTACCAAAATTGGAATGAAAGTTTGGTGCCATAATTTTGGCAATTCCTGTATGGATTGCCTAGAACTGTCCAACAGAGCTTTCTGTGGTTATAGAAATAATCTATATCTGCACTATCCAGTAAAGCAGTCATAAGCCACATGTGGCTAGTGCAATTGAGCAATCCAATTTGTAATTTAATTAATTTTAATTAATTCAAATTTAAATTTAAGTGCCCACATTGTCTGGTAGCCACCAGATTAGGCAGTGTAAATCTTGAAACTTAAAGTTGAATATAGTGGTAGGCATGCTTTGTAACTTCAGTTCAATATATAATATGCTAAAATGTATCTCAGGTCTTCAATTTTAGTAATCAAATAGTGTATTATATCAGATGAATCTTTTACACTATGAGAAGTACAATGCTAGCAAAATATTAAACATGAAACAATTGTTAAAAGCCATTGATGAACAACTGGGACAGGCAACTTGAAGTTCAAAAATATCTGAAAAAAAATATAGTACACAAATGAGATCCTCATATTCACCTTTTTCTTATGTTGGTTCATTTGTTGATTTATGAGTAAAGAAATATAGAAAATCAAATCAGAAAATAAGAACAGGAAGTTTGAAGTACTCTCTATTAGCTGGGAATATCAAGTAAGGGGTTCAGGTTTCTATGGAGACTAGAATTTGAAGAGGACAAAGTATCTTAGAAAAGACACCCTGAAATATTGTTAATTCCTTTCAAGTCTTTTGCCAAATCTCAAGCAGAATATCAACAATGTGAACCTTCCAGAAAGCAACTGCTCCATACTAAAAAAAGATTCATGAGCCCATAATGAAAATGCTTACAAATATATAGTTTATTATGCAAAAAATAAACCAATACAGCAACAGCATTGCATGAAGAGTATGCAAAACAGCCAAAGGCTGCTTCAAATTAAGCAATAAGAAGAGGTGAGGTGTAATTTCAATTATTCTCCCTTTGTAAGGAACACACTGAGTTTTCTCTCCTGAATGGAAAACTATGTATATTCATAGAACACCTCAGAATCAGGGAGCCCAAAATGGAGTCTCATCCAGAATCTCTAGTACCTTTCTAGTTTAGAAGGTATATTCTTACTATATAATGGACTTTCAATGTCAGAACCCTTGGGAGTTCTCAGGGAAAACAGATGTAAATCACCAATCACACTGTTATCTGTAAACACCACAGATAAGCTAGTAAACATCCTCCAAAGTTTCTTCAGACCCCTGGTTACTACATACACTATTAACCAGCATGTATTATGTCTTACCAGGGGTCAGTGCAATGCAGTTACAACCTACATTTTAATGAAAGCATGCAGGCTAATTCCAGGACTGCTGGAATTAACCATAGAACACACTGAAAAAATAAGAAGATTATCAAATATTTGAGCAGTCTTGGATTTAGGATGTGGCTTATTGGCAGGGCCTTGAAATATAAAATGATTTTAATTATGACCCCACAAATGTCTACTTCTTGCCATGATGGAGTAGCAGAACCCAGATTTACTCCCCTTGCTGAAACAACCAAACATAGCAGAGTCAATGAAGATGAGTGATCCTAATGACACAGGAACCAAACAAGGTAGGCCCTATAATTACCCAAACTTACTAGCTTGGAAGAATTTCTTCTCTATCTCATAAATGTCAGAAGAAATTACATTGATCAGGAATGGCTATATGTGGATAAATGCATCCCTAATGACCCCTTTGAGCTACAAGTATATGAGGTGGATGATTTTGTTGCTTAGAACCTTTGACAAAAAGACGCAGCTTCCACACAGAGGCATTCTTTAGGGTTTGGGCTCCTAGCATCCCTTACTTTGCTCAGTTATTAGCTTGTAAATGAACTCTTTTAAAATCAAAATGCCAGAATCATGGGGGCCTTGTGATTCTCTATATATTTCAATTCTCCTGTGGGAATGGTAACAGCTTGCAAGAATTTGTCATTTTAGCACAGAAGTAGGTGATCATTCTAACCAAGACACTTTTGAAAAGTAAAGTGGCTGTCTAGCACTAACTGGATTGGTACCGTAATCCATAATCCTACTTAGAAGTTATCCTTCTGAATGCCCAAGACAATGGACCCATAGAAACATCAATATATTAAAATTTCCCCAAATATTCATGGGATTTATCTTCATTCTATGGATTAAATATAATTTTATAGAGTGCTCAAGGGTTTATTTTAATTCCCTGGATTGAATATCTTCATAGATAGTTCAGGATATCTAATAGACATCTTAGTAACAACAGACCATTTTCACCAGAGCTGTACTATTTTAAACGTCATGAAAACACCAGTATGTCACTATATGGAATGTCAGGATGATCTGTCCCATGGAGGAAAGAAAGATGGGTAGTTAAATAATCTGAGGCAAGACAATGATGAACTGCTTCTCTCTTTTTTTATTCAACTGGAACACAAACTGTTTTTGATTCTCCCTGCTGAATATCTAAAAGAACTGATTCATAAAATTCATAGTTGCATATCATGTGCTTAAATTTGCTCTAGTGATGTCACCCCACCCAGCAGAGGGGAACAGTCAGGAACGATATCTGTGTTTACAGTAAGCACTATCATCTGCCTTGATTTATGTGGATTTTTTACAGAACAGATAGGTGAAAACACAGGAATGCACTGGTGAGAGAAAAGCTGATTTTATTAAGGAGCTCAGTGCTGACTATATTTTGTAAGCAAGGGCTGATGAGAAGAGGTGCTGCTACAGAACTGGGTACCATGATGGTAATGAGAAAACTAAGATTCAAAGGAATAATAGAGACCAGGTGGTGATGCTTAATCAAATACAAGCAGGAGAATCTAATTATTGTAATGAGGAGATTATAAAACTGGCAGTTAGGAAAGCTTGACCCACAGAGAGCTATAAAGATATTTAATGGAACATGGAGTCCCCAGGGATAAGAGACATGAGCACTCAAAAAAGATATTGCTTTATATAAAAAACAAAATAAACCTGATATGGATGATTAGGAGACAGTAGGCAACCTTACCAATAAGTTGGCATAATCGCTCACCCTGTTTTCAGGCTTGAACCAATTTTCAGTCCAGAAACCCATGGACTAAATGGAAGGCTGGCTGTCTTGAGAAAGGATACTGGGACACTATAGCAAATATACACAATATTCTTTCCGCAAAATGACCTATGGACTTTTACTTAGATAGACATATACTAGGAAAAGTACAAAACCTTGTTGAACAAAGTGTCCAACTGGGTGGACAATAATAACTGAAGACCCAAATATCATCATGGCTCCATTGTCAGAGTGGGGGTGTACAAGATTATCTTAGTCTATTTTCTGTTGCTTCAAATACAATACCTGAAACTGGGTAATTTATAAGAAACGAAAGTATTTCTTTTTTTTATTTTCAAATATTACAGGGGTATACGTTTGTGGTTATATGTGTCAATTTTGTTATTCTTGAGTCAGGGTTACAAGTGTGCCTATCACCAAAACAGTGTTCATTGTACCCGTTGGGTAGGTTTTTGCCCATCCACTTCTCTTTCTTTCCCCCTTCTTGATTTCCACTGAGTTTTACTTCCTTCTGTACATATGTGTGCTCATTGGTTAATTCCAGTTTAATAGTGAGCATATGTGGTGTTTGTTTTTCCATTCTTTAGATATTTCACTTAGGTTAATGGCCTCCAGTTCTATTCAAATTTTTGCAAAAGACATTAAATCATTCTTCCTCGTGGCTAAGTAGTATTACATGGTATACATATACTACATTTTGTTAATGCACTCATGAATTGATGGAAAGTTGGGTTGATGCCACCTCTTTGCAATTGTGTTGCAATAAACTGCAAAATTCCAGTGCAGGTGTCTTTTTGATAAAATGGTTTCTTTTCCTTTGGGTAAATATCCAGTGGTGGGATTGCTGGATCAAATGGTAGGTCTAGTTTTAGTTCTCTAGGGAATCTTCATATTATTTTCCATAGGTATTGTACTAATTTGCAGTCCCTGTAACAGTGTATAAGCATTCCTTTCTCTCTGCATCCATGCCAGCATCTATTGTTTTTGGACTTTTTGACAAAAGCCTAACCAAGACACTTGGTTAGATGATATCTCATTGTGGGGTAAGATGATATCTCATTGTGGTTTTAATATGCATTTCCCCAGGAATTAGTAATGTTGAACATTTTATCATATATTTGTTGGTCATTTGTCTATCTTCTTTCGAGAAGCTTCTGTTCATGTCTTTTGTCCACTTTTTAATGGGATTGTTTGTTTTTTTTTTTTTTCCTTGCTGATTTGCTTGAGTTCTTTGTAGATTCTAGTTATTAGCCTTTAATCAGATGTATGACTTACAAATATTTTCTCCCATTCCATAGTTTGTCTATTTGCTCTGTTAATTGTTTCTTTAGCTATGCAGAAGCTTTTTAATTTAATCAAGTCCCATTTATTTATTTATTTTTGTTGTTGCTGTCATTACCATTGGGGGATGTGAGGGCGATTTGGCTGTGACATCTGTCACCTCATTGATCCCCAGGGTCGATTTGGCTAATCTGACTGGTGAGGCAGGTATCCCCATCCTCCCTCGCTGCTCTATGTGCATCCCTCCCGAAGCTATGTACTCAGTGGAAGAGGATGACTTTCCCAGATAGAGGAGGACCCTTCTTTGCTCAAGGGTACATGAGTAACTGTGCTCCCCTGCTGAAACCTCCAAACAATATCTCAAAATTATTTCTTATAGTTCTGCAGTTTAGGAAGTCCAAGGTAAAGGGGGCACATCTGATGAGAGCCTTCTTCCTGGTAGGGTCTCTGCAGAGTCCCAAGGTACAAGGCATCACATGGTGAGGGGACTGTGTGACCTAGCTTAGGTCTCTCTTCTCCTCATAGAGCCACTAGTCCCATTCTCATGTTAATAAATTAAGTAGTTAATCCATTAATGGGTTAATTGATTCATGACGGCAGAGCCCTCATGACCCAATCACCTCTTAAAGGCCTCACTTCTCAATACTGCCCATTGGGTAGTAAATGTCAACATGATTTTTGGAGGGGACAAATATCTGAACCATAGTAGCAGTCAAGGCAATAAATAGAGTATGATTCTCAGTCTGGTTCAGAGTGAATGCATCAGATCCATTGGAACACTTGATGATAATTTTTTTTCTTTGCCAAAATATACTATTGGAATGGGCATAGCCGGGCAGAATCACACACTGATTTCTTGCTCTTTTGGGTGAGGCTATCATAGTGGAAAAGATATAGTGAAACCTAGTGAAAATGACTCCCATTGTAATAACTACAAAAATAAAAAAAATAATATTTTCATCTTGTGCTTCTTTTTTAATGGTGGAAGGTAAAATAAAATATAATATTTATTTTATAGAACATGTTTGGTTACACCACTGGCCACATCTTGGGAAGAAGGCAATGATTACATACTGGTTAAATTACTCTTACGGAAGAGTGGTGAGCCCATTTATACCGTCATTTAAATCATCACTGTGGCACCACCATAAATCTACTAGATCCAGGAAGAGATCAGTGGGTTTTCACACATTCAACAAGTTCTACCCCCATTTGCAACTGTGATGCTATGTATAGTATCTTTGATCAAGCTGATTAACACATCCTCCTGTATGTGGTACATTAGCAAGTGTATTTTCTATTCCTGTCAGGCAAGAGGGCCAGTTTATGGTCACATGAGAAAGCAAATCACACACTAAAAACTAAATTAACTGTCCTCTGTCCCTATTCCCATCATAATATAGTCCAAAGACTCTGGAAAATCTCAAATTCATACAGACCTATTATAGTATTCCACTATATTAGTGGCATCATATTATCAAAGTAGATATTCAAAGATCTTTTCGTAAGGCAAATGATCTACAGAGGGTACAGGTGGTTGCAGATAAATGGAAAGAAGTGTTCTGACCTGCCATATCAGTGGAAATTTTCTTGTATCCAGTGGTGCAACTAAATACGTTCTCTAAAGTAAAGAACAAATTATGATTTCTTTTGACTCCTACCATTAAAAAAAGAAGCACAACATACAAAAGGCCTCTTCCGTTTTGGGATTTAGTACACTTCACACTTGAGAATTCTGCCTCCATGAATTTACAAGTGTGGAAAAAAGCTATTAGTTTTTAGTATGACCTGTAAGAGAAAAAGACTCATCAATGGGTCCAGGCTGTGGTATAAGCAGTTCTGCTTCTTGGGCCAAGATATTAGCCAAGCCCTATAATACAATATGAACCTATGATGAAATAAGGTGTCATATGTCATTTATGGCAAAACTTAAGAGGAGAATCATCAAATAGACCTTGAGGGTATTAGATCAAAGCCATGTTACCAGCAGCAGAGAATGTTACACCATTTTTAAAAAGCTCCTGGAATGCTACTGGACTCTGAGCTCAATATATCAAGTGCCCACAATACTAAAGCATCTCCTCAAGAGCTGGATTCCGCCATACTCACAAAATTTAAAAAAAAAATTGATACCTCAGCATCAATCTGCCTTAAGACAAAAGTGGTGTATTTAGAATTAAGCATTTGCAAAACCAAAGGGCACAACTAAGATTCATGATCAGGTGGTCCAGAGGGCCATGTCATCTACCAACATTCCAACAGCACTTGTCTCTCAGCACACACCTATGGCCATGTGAAAAGCTCATTTATGACCAACAAAGCTTGGTTCATGCATTGCTTACCTTGGGATATAAGTACAAGCTCAAAATTGACTGTTTGACTACAGCCTCACATAAAGTTGCTTCTAAAAGTAAGCAGTAAGGGTTAACCTTTCCAATGAAGAGAGCACTGGGCAGTGCACCTGGTTGTCTAATTTATTTGGAAATAATGTCCAGAATTAAGAAGAGATATGGATATAATGGGTATATATGTGGGCTCATGAGAATTGGCAAACAGGTGGATTTGCCTGTACATTAGTAGGAACAAGATTGTAAAATCAGAAACAAGAAAGTCTGGGGAAGACACAAGTGTACAGGCCTTTGGGTGTAGGAAAAGAAACTAAAACAATGTTGTGCACATTCAATATATCCTCTGTATGGTATACAACTTAAAAGTTTTAGTTGAAGGTCCTTTCTATATGAGAAAATTACTTCCTTACTTATTACAAAAATTATCCACAAAGATATTTCAATGACATTCAGGTCTAATACAGAAAGCCATTACATTTAGGAGAACTATGCTTTATTAAAATCTGTAATGTGCTAATTTGTTAGATGGAGAAAATATGGATCTTCCAATGCAAATATGGAAAATAAAATAGTGAGTAGAATTTTTAATTCCATTACAGTTTGAAACTTAATCGAATAGTCTCTGCTTTATCATTTTTTTCTTATTAATAGTACCAATAATGAGGACTAATGGTACTTTATTTACATTCTATGTTCAATAAGTTCTCAAATAAAACATATTGTGACAGATGTAAAACATAAATGGCCTTAATGTCACAATGAATTTTCTTCTGAAAGCTGATAAAGGAACAACTTTTGTAGATTAGGAACATTTTGCCACATGGTCTCAAATTAGGATGCATATGCTAAACATTGAAATGAGGTTGTTCTAAAGGTTAATAAAATGTCTTTTAGTGGCAGTGTATAGAATTTTCCCATCACTATAACCTAAGTTATTAAAGCTGTAAGTAAACAAAGGTTTCATTGAGCCACTGTCTGCTGCTATATATCATCCTGGAAATTAGGATCAGTTAAGGCTTCATTTTGACAGTTCCTGAACACCTTTGCTGTGATATCAGAAGCAGCTTGGAAATGCTAGTTCTCCCTGCTGCAACAGAGCACCGACTGATTCTGGTAGATACAGATACAGCGTATCTCTTTTACACTGTCTTTGCCTGTCATTGCTACTGTCTTATCTAGTTTAATTTCCTATTTTTATATTTGTGTGGCACAGTGATATTATCTCCAAGGGAAAAAAATTAAAATATAATAAAGTTATGTTCACTGTCTAGATGTGGTTATAGTGGCCACTCTGATGCAAATTTGAATAATTTCAATATTTGCCAGCGTTTTGCCAGTCTGATTACAAATTTATATCACTCACAATAATTATGTATGTGTTTTATCCATGGGGGGACATGTAGGTAAATGCATATTTATTTTAATGTATAAGATATTTAACATAGCCATATTTAGAATATATCTGATTTATAAAACAAAGTGTTCTATATTATAAATTTCTTTTATTTGTGCAAATTTATGGGACACATGAAAAAATGTGTTACATATACATAATGCATAGTGATCAAGTCAGGTTTTATTTTATTTTGTTAATATAACTTTGAAAAAGTGGGACATAAATATAGAAAATAGTGCTTAATGATTTTCTAAAATATCATATTTTAATGTTTTTATTTATTCTCTATCTCTCAATAAATTTTCTAATGAAATAATGTAATTTCCAAAAAATGAAGCATGCATTTGAGACAACTGAAAAAACACAAGTAACATAAATATGGCTATGGATTTTTAGCTTTAAATAAGTTATATTAAATGTGTATTTAAAATATTAGAAAAAATAAATATTTCTTCAATCATATTAACAAAGTGTATGATGGAGCCATGATGTTACTTAATATTTGAAGGGCCACCATAAATATTTTGAGACCAACAACCCAATAGGAATTGGGAAAACAATAGAAAAGAATACGAACAAATATTTCATATTAAGTGAAATTATAATTGAAATAAGCCATTTAAATGTATGTCTTTCTCATAATATTAAAAAATGAATAATACCAAAATTACAAGGTGATTGTTTTTAACCAATCAGCTTGGCTCAGGTAATAATTTTTAAAAATAAAAAACAATTTTGTAGAGAAGATATGCAGATGCTTTCAAAGACTCAAAATGAATACACAAATTGTTGCATCCTCCTTACAGGTCAATTTTTTAATACTTATCGAAATTAAAAATGCATATACACTTGACTTAGAAGTTTAATTCTATATTTTTAATCCCAATGATACATTTCCACTTATGCCAAAAAAAAGTTTTGCTGTATCTATTGCAACATTACAATATTGTTTTTAATTTTGAAGTAAAGGAAACCACTTAAATGTCAATCGATAAAGGACTGATTAAATATACTTAATTTAAAGTAAGACACTATTATAAATTGCATCATTATTTTATATACTTACAAATAAAATAAAAAAACTACCAATTATATGAGAAGATACTGTCAATTATAAGACAGAACTTAGCTTCAGGAATGTAAAAAAAGTGTGCTTAAAATGTCTGAAATATAATCTACAATGAAAGGCTACAAAGTAATGTGAAATATTAAAAGAACAGCACAAACATAAAGTGAATGGGTCTTACATACTTTAATGAAAGAAAAATGAGTACAGAATACTGTGTACAATTTTTCTCATATATATATATATATATACATATATATAATATATGTGCAATTTCTGAAGTAAATGGAAAAATCTTATCAGAAGTTGCCCTTGGAAAATAATTTTACAATTGGGCAGGTGGATGAGTGGAGCAAAATTTGTTATTAAAATTTTTATGCACTGTTACATGTGCTATGTTTCCTTTGAAGGAAGATCATTCTAGAAGACTCTAAAGCAAAAAAATTTCTCCAACCTTTCCAACTTCCAATGCTTACTCTCCCATAGATAGACATTTTCAATTACTTCAGTAATTTCTTTTCTATATATCTCCATAATAACATATACATACATGTATTCCCTTATTTACTAATTTTAGCTATTTTGGATTACATTTCCATTATGAAAGACAGGGATTCAGTCTCTATTTTACCCTTCCCCTCACTCCTCAACACCTAACACACCAATATACAATCATCTACATCTCCACTTCTCATATTTACCCATAATAATATATCATATTTAATTATAAAAGTATGATCTGTTCATATTAGTAATTTTATATAATTTTATTAAATATGAGACATGCAGACTTCTTCATGGAGACCTTAGAAGCCAGAAAGAATTGGGGCCCCTCTTCAGTCTTCTTATACAGAACAACTGCCAGCCTAGAATTTTGTATCCTGCAAAACTAAGTTTCATATATGAAGGAGAAATAAAGAATTTTCCAGACAAGAAAACACTGAGAGAATTTGTCACACCCAGACCTGCCCTACAGAAAACACTCAGAACTACATTATACATGAATCAGCATAGTAGACGCCCACTAGTGTAAAATCACCCAAAATCTAAAGGTCTCAGCTCATATAAAACAATAGCACAAGAGGGAAAACAAAGCAATAAGGTACTACCCAACATGATGAAGAGAATAGCATTCCATATATCAATTCTATCAGTCAAGGTATATGGTCTGAATGCCCCACCAAGAGACAGGCTGGATGAATGGATGAAAAAATACTATCTCAACAAATTCAAAAAAATTAAAATCATTCTTATATTTATTACTTTAGATTAATAAAATATAGAGAATTAATCTATTTTAATAATCAAAAAATTGAGACAGAACAATCTTTATATTTCAGCTTTAAAATATTTTTCTCTACTATGTATCCAATTATCCTGGGAGCTATCAAAGAACAAAACTTACGAAGATTTTCTTTTCTCTTAAGGTCATGTAGGGGGCAGTCAAAGAAACAAACACTTTCAAAGTATCATTTTAAGCAATAAGATAAACATATAAAAATAAGAAATAAAAAATAAATTCCTTTAATATTCTGGTAGTTTTTTCCAAATATTTAATGTTATTATATAATTTAACAAAGCATCTAATTTTCTAACATGTAAGAAAAATTGGAGTGCATGCACCTTAATGATTATTCAATGATTGTGTATTCATAGAGTGGATCTACTCTGTATACCTTAAGCACCACTTTCTATTCTTCCCATTGTGCTTTGTATCCCTGAAGGATAGCCTCTACCGACTGCTTGAATTTTAGAAACACTAAACTTCTTGGTCTTTTAGTTTGAAGTTGAATTATTTCCAAAGGGGGCAACAATAGGGGAATAAGGTGATTTTTTTTAGTAAGGTTCCTTTCCTACATGTTCATGATTAGGCTTGGCTCTGTTCCTTGAGCCCCTTAAAGTTCTGGTAACTATTTATCCTGGAAGTATAAATAGTAAGTAATGACTTCCTACTTCTGTTTCTCTTACAGTGCTTTATTATGCCTTATTGATGTCCTGGTCTTATTTATATCTTTGAAAAAAAAATCCTTTAATTAAGCACTTTCAATGATTCATTTTGAGTATTTATTCTTTTTTTTAATTTTGGACTAATTTGAATTAGTGTGTAATTTTTACTACAAGTAGCCTTTAAAATATACATCCAAAACTAAATTACAAATTGTGTACACATTAAGCATTAGTAAGCTTGTGATGACGTTTCAAATCAATATTTAGAAGTTTCTCTAAGTCTTATCCAGAAGTATTTGTTGACATATTCTCCAAAAAAGTGAGTGTACACTGGAGAATGGATATATCTATATCTTCTAAAAGATAATCAATATTGGCTCTGAAGTGAGATTAATCACCAGAGACAAAATAATTGTGGACCATCATTTGGAGTAAGGCTGAGAGAATTTGTGTTGTAAATGGAATCCTGGCCTATATCTGCCTCAATATTCCAACAGTCCTATCTTATATATAAAATGTCTCTAGTCTCAGAATGTTATGTGAGAATAGGTATATTTAATTAAAAAATATATAAATATCACACACTGATTTTCTGTTCTCTAGAGTTAGGGTAAACTAACGTAGTATAAAAGTAATGCCTTGGAGATGTATAGAAATTGTGGGCGGGAAGAGAAAAAAGATTACAAAGTAGGCCAAATAAACCTTCTTTTGGGTGATAGACATATTAATCATCTTGCTTATGGTACTGCTTTCTCAGGTCCATACATCAGAGATAATCAATTTCTGCACATCACAAATGTGCAGATAATTATACGTTAATTAAACCTTTAAGAGGTTTAATGACATATTTGTTGGAATTTTTTACAGAAATATAAATTTAGCTTTGTATTAAAAAAAAAATGTAGTGTCAGTGAGAAAGTGGAAGGGGCTTTGCTATTGAGAATCGCAAAAGAGATTATCTCCCTGTGACAAGCAGGATATAAGTGATCCTGGAATAGACTCCACTTTGCTTTCCTTGTTTCTATTATTCAAATATTTGATCCACACATCTGTGGCTCCTAATCCAAGAGAAAACACCTCCTATATGGCACTTACAGACGAAGAATCTTTGGAATTTGTGACTGGTCTCCCCAGATTCCCTGTGAGGCAGTGTGTAATGGATATCCTTACTTTAATGATGCTGCTGTTTTGAATTCTATGCCTGACAAAAGGTACAAATGTCTAAACATTGCCATTTTGGGCCCTGTGAGTCTTTTGCAATTGAAACCTATCTAATGCCACTGTTAGGTCTGTCCGGAAGGTCTTCAGCCATGTAATATGAAAAATAGACACATTTATTGAAGAAGATACAAGAAACATCACACAGAGGACAATGATGCCTCAGTCCCCTTCAAAGTAGGCATCTTGGGACCTCAAACAGTCCTCCCAGTGTCTCTTAACCTAACCCATACACATTCAACATTCTCAGGTGTTCTGCTTGTTGCATGCCTTCCAGAATCTGGATCACTTTCAACAGATTCTTGACCATCTTTGAAGTGTTTCTGCCATGGTTTTACTTGCACTGCACTCTACATTGTCCCCAAAATCCTTCTGAATCCTATGAATAGTTTCTGCAGAGGAATACTGAAGCTTAATTCAAAATTTGATGCTGATTCCTTGCACTACTTGCTCAGTCATTTTGAATGCAACAGCCACCCAGTGCACATGATCACTCAACAGCATCTAGCACCCCACTGACTAGGACAGGAAAGACTTCATTATTCATGCATGTGCATTACCGTCTGCTCTCCTTGGCTGCCAGGTTACCTCAATGTTGTGCAAACTGTTCTTGTTATATCAGCAATGACTGTATACTTTCTGGACAGACCTTACATATCTATGGAACAGAATTCTTAAATTCTGAATGCAGTTTTTTAAAGATCAGAAAAGGGAAATCTAAACAACATCTGTCTTTGAGAAATATCTACATGACATAAAACTCTAAAAGAAAGAGAGAATCATTACCTAAAATTGATAGCATTAATTTATCTTACATGAAAAACTATGGTAAAATATAAAAGCAGAATATATTATTCTCACATACTGGTAATACATAATAGTTATACATATTAATTTTTATTCTGGACATTTTATATACTTTTTGACATATATTTCAATATACAGTAATAGATATAATAAAACAAAAATGACACATCTAGATTTTAAATATTTTATGTCTTTAGACCATAAAGTAAAATCACATGCATAAAAATATTGAGGAATAAAAAACACTTTCATTAATCAGGAAATACAGAAGGTTAACTATTTCCTTTTTAAATCACAGAGATCATATTCCAGCCAAATGATAAATGTTTTAGAGTGTTGAGTCAAATTCCAGTTGGATTTATCAGGGTGAGTTACAGTAGCCAAACTGACTTTGGCAGTAAAGGTGTACATTTTCATGAACATTAGGGTAATGCCAAATATCTTTTTGTAAATTAACAACATATTAAATTTGCTATAAAATTGTATAGGATTTATGCCAAAATTCCTATGTCCATAGAAATTCAATTAAAGTATCATCAGTAATATCCTTATGGTTCAATGAAGTATATGCAATAAACTATATGAGCACCCTTTATTGATATTATGTTTAAAACATATTTTAAATATTTTATGAGATAGACAATAAAAATAAAACATGTTATTTTTATGTTCTTTAATACAGCTGTCAATTAAACAGAATGAATTATCCTAAAAAATAGAAATTTCATAAAAAATATAAAATGATATATTAAATGCTGTAATAAAAATATGTTATGGAAGCATAAGATGATTTGGGAGCACATTTAAAGGATGAGTTAACACCTAGGGTCAAATTTTTTTATTGATTAAAAAAAAAACATTTAGGCTTTCATCCAATGTTTTTCCTATGTATGGCATAAAACACATGATCTTTGAATCACTGCCTTGTGACCACTAGCAAAGAAATTTTTTGCCAGTATGTACAGCAAGACAAGAAAAAGATGATCTCAAATCATTTTCTGATTTATTAGTTATTAGTCATGTCCTAATATAAAATAGTATTACAAAATATATTATTAGAAATCTTACTAGTATCAAGAATTTATGATCAATAACAAAGTAATTTAACACATTGAGTATATATACATTTACCATAAAAATCAGATCCTCTAACTTTAATGCTTTTTTCCATTTTAACTTCAAACTATTTTTATAACATTGGCTCATAAAATTATTAATAGATTGCCTCATCCTCTTTACTGCTTTGCTCTGGTTTCTTTTTCAGGCTGTGAAAGAGGATCATGAAGTTCAAGAGTAGAGATATCATTATACTGCTTTAAAATATATAATTAAAATTAATATATAAACAAGGTTACCCAAGGGCATGCATCAGCACTCAGCCTTCATGAAATGCAAAACCTGTATTGAATTGCATGATTATTGGTCACTGTCCATGTACCCAGTCAAAGAATGTCCTTATCATGGATCTGATTTTTGTAAATTTTATTGTATTTTTACTTGACAAACAATAATTGTATATATTTATGTCACACAATGTGATGTTTTGATATATGTATGCATCATGAAATGATCTAATTAGGTTAAATAACATATCCTCCATCTCATATGTATCATTTTTTTGTGGTAAGAACATTTAAAATCCTTTATTTTAGCTATTTTGAAATATACAATAAATTATTGGCTACGGTCACTATACGGTGCAATAATAGATCAGCAGAACTTATTGTTACTGTCTAACTGAAAGTTTGTAGCCTTTAATCATTTTCTATCTGTTTCTCCCTTCAGCCCCTGGTAACCACTATTTTACTTTTTACTTCTATGAGTTTCAAATTTCTGGATACTACATACAACTGAGATTATACTGTATTTGTGTTCCTATGCCTGACTTATATAACTTAGCATTTGTCCTCTAGGTTCACCCATATTGTCACAAATGGCAGAATTTCCTTAATTTGGGGGCCTGAATAGTATTGCATTATATGCATTTTTTAATCCATTCATCTGTTGATGGAAACCTTGATTGTTTTCTTGTCTATTGTGAATAATGTAACAATGACATGAGAGTGTAGACACCTCTTCAGCATACTGATTTAAATTCCTTTGGATATATACCCAAAAGTGTGATTGCTGGATCATATGGCAAATTCTAATTTTAGTTTTTTGGAGGTTTTCCAAAATGACTGTACTTATTTAAAATACAAATACAAACAGTATACTAGTATTTCCTTTTCTCCGTATTCCCACAAAAAAAAAATTATCTTTTACCATTTTAATAACAGCCAATCTAACAGGTCTGAGATGATATAATATTGTGGTTTTAATTTATGTGTCACTGAGGATTAGAGGTATTGAGCATTTTTTTACATTTCCATTGGACATTTATATGTTTCCTTTGAGAAATGTCTATTAAAGTCCTTTGCCCATTTTTAAATAAGATTGTTTATCTTCTTGTTTTTGAATAGTTTCATTCCATATATAATTTGGATATTAGCCATGTATCTGATATTTGCTATGTAAATATTTTATTCCAATCTATGAGTGGTTTAGGGATGTGGGGAACCTGAAGCCTTGGGGCCACATGTGGCCTTCTGGGTCCTTGATTGTGGCCTTTTTACTGAAACCAAATTTTACAGAACAAGTCCTTTCATTAAAAGGGGTACAGCAGAAAAAGATGAAGCTTTTTTTTTTGCCTCCTTTGGTGCTTAAAAAAGAATAATCTTTAAATCAGAAGGGCACAGGTCCCTACCCCTACCACTTGACTCATATGTAAGGGGTAAGATAAAAGTCCACTTTTATTCTTTTTCTTTTATTATTCTTCCAAAACCATGTCTTAAGGAACATGTCTTTTTATAATTTTTTGTACTTGGCACCTTTGTCAAAAATTTATTGACTATAAATATATGAGTTTATTTCTGGGCTTTATATTATATTCCATTGGTAGATATATCTATCTTTATGCCAGTACCATGCTGTTTTAACTACTATAGATTTGTGAAATATTTGAAATCTGGCAGTTTGATGCCTCTGTCTTTATTCTTTTTGCACCAGATGGCTTTGGCTTTTCAAAGTCTTTGTGATTCCACATAAAGTTTAGGATTTTTTAAAAATTTCTGTAAAGAATGACTTTGAAATTTTGATAGGGACTGCATTAAATCTGTAGAGCACTGTGGATAGTATGGACATTTTAACAATATCAATTCTTCCAATCCATGAACATGGGATATCATTCCATTTATTTGTGTCTTCAATATCTTTTATCGATGTTTTATAGTTTTCAGTACTCCTCTTAAGTTTTTTTACACTATTGTAAAGGGGAGTGTCTTATTAATTTCTCTTCTCAAATAGTTATTTGTTATGGATCTTATTTTTAGAAAGCCCTTGTCTCCTCTGACTTGATATCCTTTTTTATCCAATTACATCTCTATAAGCTGGGTGAGGAATTCCTGGCAATTGAAATTGTCCCCCTATACTTGTCCCCCTAGACTCCATAGGTCTTTCTTTTAGAACATCTCAGAACACATGGGGCCCCTTATATCTCCCCACAAAGAGCCTCAAGCTTACTTTCCACATTTCTAAGGGTGGTCCATATCACCAATGTGCTTATGTAAGAAGACCCACAGGGTTCATAAAAGTGTGGGTAAAAATGTATAGGTATTTCTTAATTATTCTATGACCGTTCTCAAATTCTATCGATCTTTTTTTCCAGTTCCCAATCCTAGTAACACAATTTCTACCTCATTAAATAAGATCTAATAATGGATATGGAGGCATCATCATGATTAAAGTGCATAGATTCCCTGATATGGGGATTTGTATTTACAAAATAAAACAACCAATATTATCATTTTTATTTAAAAAAACATAGAAAAATAGGCCAGCATTTCAGTTTTATCACAGTAAATAGGCATACATGACCATACCGTGTAGTATTTAAACAATTCCACAATATTTTATTCCCTATTTTTATTAAAAGATATTCTTCTGGTAGATCCCCATACTATC
>CM052445.1:45181625-45202490 GCA_028533085.1 Varecia variegata | reverse complement strand
TCTTATCTTGGATCATGGCTTACATCAGATTTGTCCTGCCAACTCCAACCCACTCCCTCCCAGACACATGCACACTCACACCCCAAATATCTTCCATTTACCATGGCAACCATCACTTCAGTTCACGATTACTATTCTGCATTCCATAATCACCCTGGTCAGTTGCCTACACTCATTACTACAGAAATTCTATAAGATGTTTGCTATGTGTTATTCAGCATTTTAGATATTTTATATCAGGAAACATTTTTTTTATATTATTGAGTGAAAAAAGTTTCACATCTGAAAGAAAATAATTTTCTAATGTTATAATATCAGACATCTGAATGTTTTTTGAGAGAAATACATTTATGCAAAATAAACCTCAAAACATGTCTAACGTGAAAACCTATAAAGCTGAAGACTAACAGCATTGCTTTTTTCATAGCTTTATGTGATAGTGAGAGAACAAATTATTTCTAACCTATTTTAGGCTCACACTGGCATTATATTGTGTCCTATTACTCCATGGAAGTCCCCTAATTTTCATGAGACATGACTCTCATCATATGTAAAATGGCATTTCTTTCTTGTTGGAAAAGAAGAATGAGATACATTGTACCATTTAAATTTTTTAGCACTTGTTTTAACCATTGTATCAACTGAGGCATCAGGCTAGGTTAAGCAACCTCTATAGACTTTAAAGGCTAGCATTTTGAAATAGATGACCAGATTTTCATCACATTGTACCCTCTACCCTCCTTAGTTGCTTCTTCATTGGAAATTTAAAATTTATTTCACCATGTCTGCATAATAGTGGCACCTGTACCATATAAATTAAGAAATAGAGTCAGAAAGAAGTTAATTGCCTTGCTCAGGGGCACACAGTAAATCAATGGTAGAATCAGTAATAAATGGATTCCTTGGTCACAAATAACCTACTCTCCTGAAAGAACATAAAGCTAATGTAAATTAAACTTTAGTCAGCCTAAATAATAGACAAGTTCTAAAGTCCAGTGTGTTTTAAAAGAGCTAAGCCAAGTAGAAGAGGCTATTGCAACAAAAATATATTCTCTCTTTTTATATTTTATTTCAGGAATACTTATGGCATTACTCCTGATAAGAGTATTACATTTCAATTGCAAAAAGCACATGACAAAAGCTGCATCTATTTCACATAGTTGTCAGGGTTAAAATTACTTTTAATAACCCTTGTATAATTTTAAAACGTATTTTAACTTTAAAAAAAAATTGCCTTTCCTTCTGATTTAGTCCAATCTTATTTTAGAATTTGACATTTTAAATAAAGATTATTTTGTTATCATTTAATGTAATTATTCATTATGTTTTTATTAGATGTGTTTCTGATAAAAATAGACGGAGAGACTAGTAGGACTCCATATTTGTCAACTAATTATTTGTTAATGCTGCATTTGTTAAAATCTTCACTTTTATGTAAAAATACATTAAAAAACCCCTTTCCTCATATCAATATTTGCTTTTAAACTCTATATAAACAATCTTTGTGGTTAATCTCGGTTAGGCCTTATTGGAATTGCAAGTACTGTATTTGCTTCATTGAAGTGAGTAATTGATTAGAGATCTGTAAATTATTTACATTATAAACGTTATATTATGAGTGCCTTCTTTCCTTGAACCCAATGGAGAGGCCCCGTTATACATTGCAAGTGAAATACATTGCAGGTGAATTATTACCTATGCTTATAGGGTAATAGGATAATTACCTTATAGCTAATAATCCACAAAGGACAAGGGAATGTAGTCATTTTCAAGAAGAGAAGCCCATACTAAATTTTCTATAGGAAAAATTTGCTGCCTTTAATTACCACGGTCTTTTCCTAAAAATATTTTTTATCACCTCTACTATGCTAAGAGGTAGATAGAAGGGGAACAGATTCATCATCAGCTTTTGGGGTAGCTGCTAATGGGTAGATGTCATCCCAATAAAATTTCTGTGAATGCTCAGTAATTAGAAGGGAAGACAAGACTGAGCTTTCTAAGAGAAGTTGGAAATTTCCATGACTCATAAGGGACTAGGAGAATGTAGCTGTTAATATATCTCATCTGTTAATTACTTATTTTGAATTAATTAATTTATTTTTTTGGACTAATTTTTTTTTTTTATTATAGCTTATTATGGCGGTACAACCGTTCTGGTTAAATATATTGCCCATGCCCCTCCCAACCCCCCGAGTCTGAGCTTCAAGAGTGTCCATTCCCAAGACAGTGCACATCGTACTCATCATGTAGGTATACACCCATCCCCTGCCCCACCCCCAACACCCCGAGTCAGATCTTTATTTTTGTTTTTATTATTTCTTAATATATCCAACATATAATAATGGATATGTTATAACCATTTAATGACATCTTAAATTTCAGCCTTTCAAATAGTCACAAGGTTTCTAATCCATCATCATTACATCTCTGAATATAGGATAAGTGTATCTATTTTCTTTATTTTACTCTTGAGTTCCCATAGTGTTTAAAGAAATAGTGTACTCAATTAAGAAACTCGAAAGTCACTCATCACTGACATTCTAGAATGGGTAAACGCAATGTCATCTCATTAGCAAAGGTGTTTATTCCTGGCAAGCCTATTTGCTTTAAGATATTTAACTCTGAATTCCATTTAAAAAATATGTATAGTTATACTAAAGTTTAAATATACTACTTTTTCAATGTATTGCTGGTTATATCTCATCGTCAAAGTGACAATTCAAGTAGTCTTTTTGTCATGTATTTGTTTCTTGGCTTTAATTTTGTCCACTTTTTAGTACTATGAGTATATAAATAAAATCTATGCCTAATCTTCATTTCATAATAAGAGTTTATTAAATGGCACAAAGTACGACTTTTTTATTACCTTTTAATATTTGAAATGACTGTGGTTAGGGGTGAATTTGGAGTTGTTGATTGATGTAGACAAGAAAATTATAGAGTTCTTTTACAACACAAATACTCAAAATGCCATGGAGAATAGACAATGTGAAGAGGAGCAATTATCAAAACAGAAATACAGCACCTCTCTGTAATGTCTCAAGTTGTAATCACAGATATTGATCTATTATCTAATAAAATTGGAGTCATTATGCTTTGTAAAGACTCACCAGTTTATATAGTTTTTTTTTGCCCAATTAACTGAAATTTACTCATATATAGAGTGTTCCCATTTAGAATATATTAAATAAGGAGATATTTCATATCCTGTTTGCTAACATATGAAACAAAGAATTAATTGTATACTTTAAGCATTTTTTTAAATTTATTATAGTTTATTATGGGGGTACAACGTTCTGGTTAAGTATATTGCCCATGCCCCTCCCAATCCCCTGAGTCTGAGCCTTTTTTGAAAATAAGGAAATCATCAAGTTAATATAAATTTCAGTTAACTACATAAATTAATATCTAGGAAAAGTGTCATACTAGTTGTATTTCCTTCGACCCATTTTGTTTATTAACCATTCTCAGAACAGTTTCTTTATGCATAATATCAACATAATAATGCCTGTTTAGAATCACAGAAGCAGACTTAGCTCTGTTATTCACAGGTGCTTAATATATAAATGGGTAATATATTCATTTACATATTGATGTTTATATATAAAAGTTGTTGCTTTTGTAACTGGCCATATATCTTTAAATTTTCTGTATAACTCCTTCTACAATCCATTTTATGTTCCCTGTAATCTCAATCAGCACCTAAGTTATTTGATATTTTGTAAATATGAGATTATTTCAACATACATCTCAAATTGGCATAAATATAATTTTTTCTGCTTGTGTGAATTTGTTGCAGTCTTCCATTAACATTTTACTAGGAGGTAGCATATTATAGGCTTTCAACTCTCCAGCTTGAAAAGTGATACTTTTTGTGTAGATAATTAATAAAATAACACCTTAGCTACCTATTTCTTTTCTTTTTTTTTTTTTATTTCAGCTTATTATGAGGGTACAAAAGTTCTGGTTAGATATATTGCCCATGTCCCTCCCATTCCCCCGAGCCTGAGCTTCAAGCATGTCCATTCCCCAGACAGTGCACATCACACTCTTCAAGTTGCATGAGAAGCCTGAAACAGCCAGGTAAGAGAAAAAGAAGAACTGGATTTTGAAAGCAGAAAATACAGAAATATAAATGAACTACAGCATCAAAACCCTATTTTCTGACCTAGATTGGAAAAAGTTGCTGAAATGAATTATCTTACTTTTTAAAAATAAAACCAACCACCAAATACACATACGTTATGAGATTAAAAGAAATGAAAATAAATAAAAAGCTTTTACCGTAAGGAACACTGCATAAAGATCTGATCTGAGTACTCATCTCCTATGATGAACCTCAAAACCTGTAATGATTAAATGTCACTGAAATCAGACTGAATGTTCTCAAACTTATATAGAAAAATATCAAGACATATTTCAGCATAATAAGAATCATTTCCCTTTGTAATGACCAATCTATTATGACATTTGGAAAATATTTTTAAGAAATAAATGAATTATGTGGAAAGATTCAATAAAGTTGAGGGTTAAAATAAGCCTGGAGCAAGTTCTATATAATTCTCCATCTTCCTCAACATGCAAATTCTTATACATAGAGTAATTGGTATATTTGGTGATATGTCAATTATTGTCATGGTTTGTTGATCAGGTTTTGCTTTATCAACTCAGGCTTCTGATATCAGTTATTTTTTTTTCCTTCTTTACAAAATAGCTAAGTACCATGCTTTGTCTTCAAATAGTAACCACTCACATCCTATACAACTGTGTGATTTCCTGCTATTTTAGTTGAATATCTCAGGTACTTTTCAATTGACAGTGTGTTTATGTTTTTGTTTGTATTTAAGATAAGCAATGGACAATGAACAACACCTGAATTTATAGATTGCAATTCTCAAACCTATAAATAGTACAATAAGTAGATCAGAAAACTACTTTGTAAAATTCAATGGCCTTTGCAATGCTTGATCATGGAGCAGAGTTTCTCAAATATACTATGAAGGGAAATGATCAAAGCTGTTTAGAAGACAGTTTTATGTTTTCCAAAATTAGTGCAGATACATTTTAATTTAATTTAATTTAGTTTTTATATTTTTGAAGTATTTTTGAAGAAAATATAAAAAAATACACAATAACTTTAAGTATAGATAATATCTGAATTTTGAGGAATTGAACAAACCTCTGGCACTATTACCGGGAGGGAAAAAAAAGCAAGACATAAACTACACCATACAAGTCCACTCATGTCCTGTTCAAGTCACAGCACGTTCCCCACACAAGAGTAATAGTGATTACGCTGACTCCAGCATGACAGATAAATTTTACCTGCTTTTAAGCTTAATAGAAATTAAATTGAATAGCATTTTCTCTACTGTGCCTGGTTTCTTTTGCTCAATATTTCGTTTATAAGAACTACCTCCATTGTTTTGTGCATTTTTAATTAATTTATTTGATTGTTCCTTAACTGAAAGAAATCTTGATCCCTACGTAATATTTGACAGTGTTTGGCACATATTTAGTGGTAACAACTAGAGAGGTAGCGCTACTGTCATCTAGTGGGTAGAGAAATCCTACAGTGCATTGGGCAGCTTCCTATAACAAAAATTATTCAGCCTGAAATATCAACCTGTGAGAAATGCTTCTGTGTAGAAATACATTAATGAATTATACCACAGTTTATTTATCCACTCTACTGTTGTTAAATATTTGGATTGATTATGCTGTTTGGCTATTCTGAATAGTGCAACTGTTGTCAGGTGTGGGGACCAGATGGTAGGTCCA
This sequence comes from Varecia variegata, assembly GCA_028533085.1. Classification (NCBI taxonomy): domain Eukaryota; kingdom Metazoa; phylum Chordata; class Mammalia; order Primates; family Lemuridae; genus Varecia; species Varecia variegata. The sequence continues at coordinate 45,196,709 of CM052445.1, read as the reverse complement.
TGTTCCCTGGTTCTTGGTTCCCAGTACCAAGGAATGGTTACTGGTACTGAGGCAATGGAGCAAATGAATGAACAGACCAAGCAGATGCAAGCAGGCAAAGTGCCAAAGTTTATTAAAGCATAGTACGCTCCGGAGAAGGAACAGGTCAAACCCAGTGAGTGGAGGAGACACTGAGTTTAATACGATTTCTCCCCTTTATTCTGATTCCCTAATTCTATGTTAAGTGAGGGGTGGAATATTCATAATTTTTCTTGGAAAGAGGTGAAGAATTCCCAAAATGGCAAATCCTCCCTTTTTCTATCCTTATAAAGCAATTTCCTGGGGTTGCCCTGGCATTTGTAAACTGTCATGGCCCAGGTGGGTGTGATTTTTACTATGATAATGAGGGTAGCTCATTTGAGGACACTGTTACCTCAACTGGGTGCATGCTCCAAAGACTTCCTTTTGTGGCCTTGATCCTATCTTCACTTTTTGGTTCTTCTGCCTCTTTCTGGTTAGTCAGTCCTTGGAACCCCCCATCATAGACCAAACATTTTTCAGTCTTTGGAAGCCCCCTTGATGCAGTGTCATCTGTTCCTTCTTGAACACCCCCTCTGGTCAATTTGTTCCTCCTGGTAGACAAACCATCTCCTAGTGCCATCTGTTCCTCTTCCTCCCTCCTTATCCCCATCTAACACTATGAACATTCTTGTACCTGTGTTTTAGGCATTCAGCAGTAGAACTAAGCTATAAATCAATTACAAATCACTAATAAGAAAACACTTCACATTTCTAAATAACCTAAAGATAAAATAATAAATTAAAACAGAAAAGAGAGAATGATGTTTAAAATGTATTGATACATTGAATATTTTTTTCCTGAAACTGTGCAAATAATTGTCCAATAAATTGAAAATATCTATGTGGAAACAATAAATTAAAAATAGCTCAATACTGAGAGAAAAGGTAATAATTCAGGTATCTAAATAATCTCAAAAATTCTAGATTAAGTACTGCCTTTAAATTTATCTATGGAGAATAAAATGTTTATGTCATGTGTATTCTATTACAAAACATAGAACACAGATTTCCTTATCATAGTTTCATTATATCATTTCTGACTAAGTATTCTTTCGAATTGATTTAATTATACTTTATCTTATTTTTTAGAATCTAATATATTTAATTTCAGTTTCAATTTTAACTATTATTCATATTTATGGTATATTCCCTCAATATGACATACATCTCTCTGAACACACATATAAATGAGCATCTTACTAAAACTATATCACTGAATGAAATGCAATAATTTTCTAATCTTTATTACAATACCTTAAAATTTTTTGAATGCATATATCAAATGGTTTCTGTCAAAGTTTTTTTTATCATAACAAGCAATATAATTATTTTTTGAACAGTTATATCATATTTTAAAATCTATGATGATTTATTTTGCTATTATTAACATTATAATTGATTTTGTAAGCATTTCTATGCCAAGTCTATTTTTTTTTTCATTTTTGAACTATTATTTTCTCAGACCATCTTGGACTTTAGACAATCTTTGATAAATGCTGAATGAATGAAACATTCTTAACAGTTTCTTTTTCATATCATTTTAAAACAAACATTGGTGCATTATTAAGTTAGGTGAAAGAGTCAAAATGAATGTCTATTTGGAATATTTCAAAAATGTTGAGTTGGTATGTGATTTTCTATTTTTCTTTGGCAGCTGTTGTTTCAGTTGGTTTGCTTGTTTTCCTTGTATCTAAAATCATATGCTAAACATGTGGTTTTGAAATGATATATGTTAATTAAAATGACACAACCTGTGACAAGTTTCAAGTGCTGCCATGCTAAGTTTTACAAACTAATAGTGCAAAACTTAGCAAAATAGCCACCATGGTAAAAGACAAATTTAGGCATCTGTGATATAAACTATAACCCATTAGATTAGTCATTTTTAGCAAATTTGGCAGATGTAAATGAGTGAAGAAACTGTAGCTAAATTTCTGACAATTACAACAAAATATTTATATTTTGAGAATTTCAATGACATTTATAAAATTCAGCATGTTATATAACATTTATTTTATTTTGAATTGGCAATACTTTTATGTTTTCTGTAACTAGTTTGCTCTAGTGTAGCTTTTTAAATGTGCACAAATTGGATGCTAAAAAAGTTAAAAAATACTAATATAACAAAATTTGAAGTGACAACTCAGTTTAAAAAAAATATACTTTTTATTTCAGTTCAAATTTTTTAGGAAACTTTCCATGCTCAGTGATTGTTATTAGTTATATAAGAGGTTAAAAACTCTCTCTTTAAAGGTAATAATACAAACAGTAAATAATTTAGGCTTTTGGGGACATACAGTTTCTGTCACAAACATTCAACTCTAATGATGTAGTGTGGAAAGCATTATAAACAATATATAAATGAATAAGGTGGGTGTACTGCAATAACACTTTCTTTATAAAAACAAGTAGTGTGCAAGATTTGCCTTATGGACTATAGTTTTCAAACCCCTGGTTTAGATCATGTCATATATTATATTGTTATACAACCAATAGGTAAGTTTTAGGAATTATTTATAATCCTTCCTTTAGAAACATGCAATCCTAAGGATGATTCCATTTAACGTTTCTATAAAAATAATTTAGGAATGCACTACAAGTGATAAATGAATGCATAGATTAGTGTGGCTGGAGAATTTTAAGAGAAAGAAACTATATTGAAAATAATGAAATAAAAAATGAATGAAGAGAGTTAATTTAAAAACAAAGTATTTTCTATAATAAAATTAATTTGCAAATAATAATTACACAGGATATTGAAACAGGAGAAAAACCTATTTTTCTTTAAACAACAAACAAACAAACATAACCATATGGGACATTAACTTGCCAGTCCAATATGTAAAGGCTTGGATACCATCACTCTCATATTACAATGAGAAAAATAACTAAACAAACTGAAAATGAACAATTCTTCTTAGATACACCAGACAATTGAAGATGCAGAGCAAACTGCTCATCTGAAAACTATTGAGTCAGACAGGCTGCAACAGAGATTAGCTAACTACACAGGTTAGACACACTGGTAAACTACAGCAGAAGCCCTGGTAGGAAAGCCTGGTAGAAGCCCTGGGTAGGAAAACTTGAAACTGTCACTTAATTGCACAAGGCTCAGTGTAGACTACTTTGATTTGTGAGGTTTACCTCAGGAGCCATACCAGGTTGTTAGAGTGACTATTAGGAAAAAAATGTCTTTTTGTTTCTGGCCAGGGATAGAAAAACTAACCACTTAGAAATACTGATAGGGCTGGGGTTTTTTTTGTTTGTTTGTTTGTTTGTTTGTCTGTTTGTTTCTGGTAACAAAGCCTGTTCTTAAGTAAAACTATCAGAGCCATACCAATTGGGAATTTACCAAAGACTAACCCTACCACCTATCTGAGGGAAGAGATTTACCGAACTCCAACCCCCTGTAACTTTTAAAGTTGGGGAAGAGAAATGCCCAAACAAAGATCTCTAAAAGACTGACCTAATCATAGACCTATAGAATATTTCCCCTACCACACAGCTTACCACCACATCTACAGGTCTCCTGTATAGTAATGGGAGATTACAGCCAAAGAATTGCAAGTCTCATATTGCATCTCAGGAAACCCAAACACAACAGGGAAGGCAGGAAAAGTCACACACACACACAAAAACTTAGCCTCCGACACCATAGCTACAGAAAGCAGTAAACACAGCTTAATTCCAAGCCAAAAAAAAAAAAAAAAAAAAAGAAAAACCATAAAACTTCACACTAAAAGCCTATCTACCTTAGCTTCTATCACATAATAATCATGCCTGGCTTCCAACAAAAAATTATAAGGCATGCTAAAGAAAACCGACGCACATACTGTGTGAAGAGACAAAGCAAGCATCAAAACCAGAATAAGATATGACAGAGATTTTGAAATTATCACAAAGCAATTTAAAATTGCTATGATAAATATAGTAAAGCCTATAATGGAAAAAGTAGACATGTAAGAACATAAGTATAGTATAAGCAGAGAAATGGGAACTCTAAGGAAGAATCAAAAGGAAATTCTAGAAATAAAAAAAAAACACTATAACAGAAATGAAGAGTATCTTATATGGACATATCAGTGGAGTGCACACAGCTAATGACAGAATCAATGAGCTTACAGTTATAACCATAGATATATAACTAAAACACAAAGTGAAAAAAAATAAAAAGATGGAAAAAAAATAAAAAGATGGAAAAAAAAATCCAAGAACCGTAGGATAATTACAAGTGTGACGTATGCATAAATAGAAAAACAAGAAAGAGAAGAAATACTGAAAAGAAGAATTATTTGAAATAATGGTAACTGAGAATTTTACAAAATTAATGATAGACATTAAACCACAGATTCAGGAAGCTCAATGAATATCAAACAGGATAAATACCAAAAAATCTACAAGTAGATATGCCATATTCAAACTGCAGAAAATCAAAGACAAGCAGGCAATCTTTAAAGCTGGGGAATGGGGAACACCTTGCCTCCGGAGGAACAGGAATAGGAATTACACTGGACTGTTCTGCAGAAACCATTTAAACAAGAAGAGAGTAGAGTGATTGACATTTTAAAGTGCGGAAAGAAAGAAACACAAAATACCAACCTAGAATTTTTTTGTCCAGTAAAATTATCCTTCAAATTTGAAGGAAAAATAAAGACTTTCTCAGATAAAAACATGAGTGAATTAGTCACCAGATCTGCCTTGAAAGAAAAGCTAGAATAAGTTTCTTAGAGATGCAGAGAAAGACATAGGTCAGAAACATGAATCTACCTTACAAAAAGAAGAAGGTTACATTTTAAAAGTAAATACACAGACAAATTCAGAAAACTCTGTAATGGTGATGTGTAAATCACCTATAAATTTAGCATGAAAGTTAAAAGACACTATTAAAAATGACATAGCTACAATAATTTGTCAAGGGATACACAATATAAAAAGATGTAAATTGTGACATTAATAATTCAAGATGTGACAAAGGTTGGAGTAAAACTGGATTGTTATTTTATGCCATAGAAGTTATCAGCTTAAAATAACCTGCTATTACTGTGTGATGCTTTATGTAAGTCTCATGGTTATCATAAAGTAAAAGCCTACAAAAGATACGCAAGAGATTAAAAAGTAAGGAATCAAAGCATACCACTAGAGAAAATCATCTAATCACTAAGAAAGACAAGAAAGGAAGAAGAAAAAAAATCTATAAAACAATCAGAAAACAACAAAATGGCAGTATTAAGTGATTATCTATCAACAATAACCTTAAATGTAAATGGATTTTATTTTCCTATCAAATGACATACAGTGGCTGATTGGATTTTTTAAAAAAATACCCAATTATATATTGCCTACAAGAAACTTACTTCCTCTGTAAGGACACACATAGATTGAAAGTGAAAGGATGGAAAAAGTTATCCCAGGCAAAGGGAAACTGAAAGTGAGCAAGGGTAGTGATACTTATGTCAGGGAACAACAACAACAACAAAAAAAACGTTAATTCAAAAACTGTAAAACAAAACAAAGAAGGTCATTATATAGTGATAAAAGAATCAATTAATCAAAAAGATATATTAATTGTAAATATACATATACCCAACATTGGGACACATAAACATATAAAATACTAATAAATCTGAAGGGAGTAACAGATTGTAAAACAAAAACAATAGGGAATTCAATAACCAATTTTTAGCAATGTATAGTATAGATTTTTCAGACAGAAAATAAATGCAGAAGCATTGCATATAAATTATACTTTATGCAAAATGAACCTAAATGATGTATACAGAGTTTTCATCCAACAATAGCAGAATACACATTCTTCTCAAATGCATACCGAACACTCTTCAGGATAGATCATATGTTAGCCCACAAAACAAAATTTAACATATCTAAGAAGGTTGAGATGATATCAAGTATCATTTCTGATCACAATACCATGAAACTAGAAATGAATACCAGAAGGAATTTTGGAAAATTTACAAATAAACAGAAATTAAACAACATGCTTCTAGATAACAAATGAGTAAAAGAAAAATTAAAAGAGAAATTTAAAAAATATCCTGATAAAAATGAAAGTGGAAAAACAATAAACCAAAACTGATAAAATGCAATAAATGCAGGTGCCAGAGGGAAGTTTATGGCAATAAATACCTACGTAAATAAAAACAAAGATCTCAAATAAACAACATAATGTTCATTGAGGAACTTATTAGGTTTTTTAAGGAACTAGGAAAAGAACAAACTAAGACCAAAGAAAAAAGAAGGAATGAAATAATAAAGAGTAGGGCAGAAAGAAATGAAACAAAGAATAGAAAAACAATGAAATAAATCAACCAAACTAAGGGTTAGTTTTTTGAAAATATAAACAAAATCAACAAAACTTTAGAGAGGCTAAGAAGAGAGGAATCAGATAAATAAAATTAGAAATGAAAGAGGATACATTAGAACTGATACTAGAGAAATATAAAGGATCATGAGACTCTGATGAACAATTAAACTCCAACAAAAAAGATAAACTAGGCCGGGCACGGTGGCTCACGCCTGTAATCCTAGCACTCTGGGAGGCTGAGGCGGGTGGATTGTTTGAGCTCAGGAGTTCGAGACCAGCCTGAGCAAGAGCGAGACCCTGTCTCTACTAAAAATAGAAAGAAATTAGCTGGCCATCTAAAATATATATAGAAAAAATTAGCTGGGCATGGTGGCGCATGCCTGTAGTCCCAGCTACTTGGGAGGCTGAGGCAGTAGGATCGCTTAAGCCCAGGAGTTTGAGGTTGCTGTGAGCTAGGCTGACGCCACGGCACTCACTCTAGCCCGGGCAACAAAGCGAGACTCTGTCTCAAAAAAAAAAAAAAAAAAAAGATAAACTAAAAGAAATAGATGAATTCCTGGATACATACACCCCACCAAGATTGAATTATGAAGAAATAGGAAACCTCAATAGATCAACAACAAGTTAGGGGATTGAATCTGTAACAAAAGTTTATTCTAAGGAAAGCCCAGGATATGATGGCTTTACTGCTGATTTCTACCAAGTAAATTAGAGAACAATTAATGCCAATCCTTCACAAACTCTTTAAAAATATTAAAGATGTTTACATCCAATTCATTTTACCAGGCTAGCATTAACCCAATACCAATACAGACAAGTGCACTACAAGAATAGAAAATCACTGACCAATATCCCTAATGAACATCTATCCAGATATCCCCCCAAAATACAGTTTATTGAATTCAAAAGCTCATTAAAAGGATCATTCACCATGATCACGTAGGATACATCCCAGGGATGCAAGAATGGTTCAACACACACAAATCTATAAATGTGATACATAACATTAGCAGAATGAAGAACAAAAACTATAGGATCATATCAATAGATGCAGAAAATTAATTCAACGTTCTTTCATCGCAATAATTACGACATTCTTTCATCTGAAAAAATTAGATATAGCGGAATGTACCTCAACACAATAAATAGCATATATGACAAACTCACTTCTAACATTATACTCAATGAAAAAAAAAGTTGAAAGCTTTTCCTCTAAGATCAGGAACAACACAAGGATGCCTACTTTCGCCACTTCTGTTTAACATATCACCAGAAATCCTAGCCAGAGCAACTGAGCAAGAAAAATAAAAAATATATATATCCAAATTAGAAAGGAAGAAGTTAAATCATCTCTGTTTGCAGATGACATAATCTCATCTATAGAAAGTGCTAAAGAATCCAGAAAAAATATTACAACTAATATACTAATTAAATAAAATATTAGGATATAAGATAAACATTTAAAATTCAGTAATATTTCTACACACTAACACTGAACTATCTGAAAAAAAAAATCAAGAAACCAATCCCATTCACAATAGTTACAAAAAATCCTTTAGGACTAAATTAAAACAATGAGGTAAGAGACCTGTACATTGAAAACTGTAAAACAAGGATGAAAGATATTGAAGAAAACAAAAAAAAAAAAAAAAAAGGGAAAATTATCCAATATTCAGGGATTGAAAGAATTAATGTTGTTATAATGTCCATACAATACAAAGGGATCAGAGATTCAATGTAATCCCTGTCAAAATTTCAATGAAATTTTTCACAGAAATAGGAAAAACAATCCTAAAATTGATATGGAACCATAAAATTATCTCAAAAAGCCAAAGCAATGTTGAAGGCAGAACACTAATTGATTTCAAAATATAATACAAAGCAATAGTAATCAAAAGGCATGATTTTGGCATAAAAACAGACACACAGAATGAGGTAACAAAATAGAGAGCTCAGAAATAAATCCACACATTTGTTGTCAATTGACTTTTAACATAAATGCCAAGAACACAAAATGAGCAAAGGACAGTCTTTTCAATAATTGGTTCTAAGAAAACAGGATATTCACATTCAGAAGAATGAAATTAGACCTTCTTCTCATTCTATATTTAAAAAATCAACTCAAAATGGATTAAACACAAACATAAGTCCAGAAACTGTAAAACTACTATGATAAAGAATAGGGAAAAGTTTCCATAGTCAATAATCTTTGGATATGGACACAAAAGCCAAGAGGCAAAAGCAAAAATAGACAAATAGGACTTCCTTAAACTAAAACATTTTTGCACAGCAAAGAAATACAGTCAACAGAGTAAAGAGACAACATATGGAATGGGAGAATTTATTTACAAACCATGCATATGATAAATGATTAATATCTAAAATATATAAGAAAATTAAACAACTCAATAGTAAGAAAACAAATGCTCCAATTAAAACGTGGGTGATGTACCTTATTAAACATTTCTCAAAAGGAGACATTCAAATGGCCAAGAGGTATATGAAAAAATGCTCCACATCACTAACCATCAGGGAAATGCAAATTAAAGCCAGAATGAGATATCATCTGAAATCTATTGCAAGTGCTATTAGGAAAATGAAAAACGATGTGTTTAGTTGGGATGTAAAGAAAGGGCATTCTTATACATTGTTAGTATAAGAATATAAATCAGTACACCCATTATGGAAAATAGTATGAAGTTTCCTCAAAAAATTAAAAATAAAACTACCCTAAGATCCAGCAATCCCACTACTTTAGTATATATACAAGGAAAATGGAATCAGCATGTCAAAGAGGTATCTGTATACCCATGTTTATTGCAGTATTATTCACAATGACCAAGACGTAGATTCAACCGAAGTGTTCATCAATTGATGAATAAATAAAGAAAATGTGATATAGACAGATGATAGATAGATAAATAGATAATGGAATACTATTCAGCATTAAAAATAACAAAATCTTTCATTGGTGACAACATGGGTGAGCCTATAGGATATTATGTTAACAGAAATAAGCAAGGTGCAGAAAAACAAATATCATAGGTTTTCATATGTGGAACTGAAAACGTTTGACTCCTAGAAGCAGAAATGTGAATGGTACCCACCAAGGGTTGGGATTATGGGAGGGAGTTTGGGAAGATGTTGGTCAAAAGATACAAAATTTTGGTTAGATAGGAGAAAAATTTCAAGACATCTATTGTACAACATGGTGATTATAGTTAATAACAATGTTTTGTATTCTTGAAAATCACTGGGTAGATTTTAAGTGTTCCCAACACAAAAAAATAAGTATTTGAGGTAATGTATATGTTAAAATATGTTGTATATGATAAATATATGCAATTTTATTTATCAATCAAAATAAATAAGTTAATTAAAATAAGTAATTGTAGTGAGATTTCTAGATACAATGTTAATATAGATAAGTCATGTGATTTTTCTCTATACCAGACAGGAGCAACTGGAATTTGAAATTAAAAACATGCACCTCTCCACTTACTTTAGCACTACCTTCCTCCATTACTCCCTACAAAAAATAAAAATAAAAATAAAAAAAAAGAGAAAGATAGAAAAAGAGAAAAAAATTAAAATTCTGCTTTGCAAAAGACACTATTAATAAAATAAAAGCTCAAGCCACAGACTTGGAGAAAATATTCATAAAATACATATCTGATAAAGGATGTGTGCTCAAAAAAAAAAAAACTTTAAAAACAACAATAAGAAAACAAACAAAAAAATTAACAGGGCAAAAAAATCTGAACTTTCATTTTACCACAAAAGATATACAGATGGCAAATAAGTATATGAAAAGACATTCAACATTACATGTCATTATGAAATTTCAAATTAAAACAGAAATCTCACTAAATGACTATCAGAATGGCTACATTCCAAACCACACCTAATTTTAATAATATCAATGAAGATATGGAGCAACAGGAACTCTTTCATTACTGATGGGAATGCAAAATGGTAAACACTTTGGAAGACAGTTTGTTTCTTACAAAGCTAAACATAGTTGCAACATATGATCAAGAAATTGTGTTCCTATTCTTGTGATACTTCACTTAGTAGAATGGCTTCAGCTCTATCCAGGATAATACAAGAGATGCTAGATCACCATTGTTTTCTGTGGCTGAGTAGAACTCCATGGTATACATATACCACATTTTATTAATCCATTCATGTATTGATGGGCACTTAGGTTGTTTCCAAATCTTTGCAATTGTGAGCACCATCTGTACTCACCATCAAATTCATATTAACTGACTTAACTGACCAACACTTAAGTGCACACATAGTAGTAACATTCATCAGGTGTCGGGCAGGTGGGAGGAGGGAGGAGAAGATGGGTATAATCACACCTAACGGGTGCCATGTGCATCATCTGGGGGATGGACACACTCGAAGCCTGACTCGGGTGGGGCAAAGGCAATATATGCAACCTAAACATTTGTACGCCTGTAATATGCTGAAATAAAAAAGAAAAGAAAAAAAAAAAAAACAGAAATTGTGTTCCTATTTACCAAAATGAATTGAAAACTTCTTTTCACACAACAACCTGCACGCAAATATTCATTTTTGTTTATAATCACCAACTAAAAATGAGTAACAGACAAAAAAGGCACACTTCTTAATATGTTGGTCAAAGAAGAAGCTTCAAGTAATCAAAAAAAATTAAAGTGAATCAAAATAAATATTAATAACATCAAAGTTTGTGGTTTACAGCTAAAGAAGTGCTGAGGAAAATTTATATCACTAAATGTTTACATTAGAAAAAAAAGGAAAGATTTCTAATGAATAACTAAGCTCCCAACATATGGAACTAGAAAAAAGAGCAAAATGAACCTAAAGCAAGTAGAAGGAATAATATTGTGATATTGAAAATATAAAAAAAGAAAAGAATAAAACAGAAAGCCAGTTCTTTTAAAAAGTCAATAAAACTGGCAACCTATAAGAAGATTAACAAGGGAAAAAAAGGAAGACAAATTATTCATATCAGAAAAAAAATAAAGGCTATCATTATGGACCCCGTAATATGTTGAAATAATAAAATTAAAAAAAAAAAGATTATAAGGCAATGCTACAACATTTCTACACATATAAGTTAGACAACTTAGTTAAAAGACATCAATTCCTAGAGAAGTATACACTATCATAACTCATTCTACATGAAATATAAAACTGTAAAATCACTGTAATTACTAAGGAAATTGAATCTGTAATTAAAAATCTCCCCAAAGATGTTATCCCTAGGACTAGAGAATTCTACCATATATTTTAAAAAGAAGTAACACCAACTGCAAGTGGTCCAAGAAAATCCAATTTTTAAATACAGTTTAATAGTATAAAGCTGAACATATATCTTAGAATACAAACATACGTGCTTTGAAAACAATCCAATAAAAGCCCTTCAAAATAGTCCCTGAACATGCATTTACAATCTTAGAGGAAAAAAAAATCTGAACTTAAAAAATACAGCTGAGATAATTGAAAAGGCAGATTTTTTCTTTAATAATTATTTTCTTTACTAAAGAAAAAAAAATAGGGTAATAACTAAAATGAGAAAGATTAACAGAAAAAGAATTTAAGAAAAACATTTGCAATACAGAGGCAAAGTGTGTCACAAAGAACGGAAAAACTTCTAATAGAAAAATAGGCAGGAATTTGAAAATGCAGGTCACATAACAGCAAATTCAAGCACCAGCATACACATGAAAAGATGCTGAAATTTACTGCTAGTCAGGGAAATGCAAGTTAAAGTAAGAATGAGATATCACATTACACAAATCAGACAGACAAAATTAAAATGAGTGATACCATCTATTGTCAGCAGGAAAGCAGGCAAAAAGTACCATCCCACAATGCTGGAAGAGATGTGAATTGTTAAAAAACATCTTAGAAAGCCATCTGGCAACTTCTACAAAAATTAAAAATACATTTACACTTTGTTCCAACAATTCCATTTCTGGGAATCTATCCCTCAGAGTAAAAAGGCACTGCTTTATGAGAACAGAAGTTCAAAGATGTTTATCGTCACATACTTTGTAACTGCAAAAAGAATAGAAATAAGAAAATATATATTGGTCAATGCATTTATAAAACTATTTTAAATAATAAATTGGACATTTACCAGTTCATTAAAGAAATTAAACTTAGCTTTGAGTGATAAATTCAGAGAATTATGCATAGTCACTGAAATTTTTGAGAAGACTAGTAATGAAAAACATCTCAATATATATGATTAGATGACCACAAAGCAAAACATGAAGAAAAAAACAAAACAAAATAAAACAAAAAAAAAAAATACCTACAGAACTACTTCATTTTATTGCCTTTTACAGATATTGCATTTTTACAAATTGAAGGTTGGGGAAACCCTGCTTGGAGCAAGTGTAATGGCACCATTGTTCTAATAAGTGCTCAATTCATGTAATGTCTCACAATTTGGTAATGTGTGCAATATTTCAAACTTTTTCATTATTGTATGTTATAGTGATCTGTGATTAGTGATCACTGATATTATTGTAACTGATTTGGCTCACCATGTATTGCATTCATATAAAATGGCAAATTTAATCAATAAGTGTTATATATGTTCTGATAGTTCCAAAGAACAACCTTTATCCTGTCTCTCTCCTTATCCTCAGGTCTATTTCATGAGATACAACAATATTAACATTAGGCCAGTTAATAACCTTACAGTGCCCTCTATGTATCCAAATGAAAAGAAGATTTGCATATCTCTCATTCTAAATAAAAAGCTAGAAATGATTAAGCTTAGTAAAGAAGACATGTCAAAAGTCAAGACAGGCCTGAAGCTAGGTCTCTTGTGTCAAATTTGTGAATGCAAAGGAAAAGGTCTTGAAGGATACTAAAAGTGCTAGTCCAGAAATTTTCAAAAGAAAATAGACTAATGCCCAACAAACATATAGAATAATGTTCAACATCTCTAATCTTCAGGGAAGTGCAATTGAAACCACAATGATGTATCATTTAACTCCAGTGAGAATGACTTTTAACAAAAAGTCCAAAACAACAAATGTTGTCATGGATGTACAGAGATAGGAACACGCATACACTGCTGGTGGGACTGCAAACTAGTGCAACCTCTATGAAAAGTAGTATGGAGATACCTCAAAGAACTAAAAGTAGAACTATTCATTTGATGCAGCAAATCCCACTGTTGGGTTTCTACCCAAAGGGAAAAGAGACATACTATAATAAAAGACATCTGCACTCAACTGTTTATAGCAGCATAATTCACAATTGCAAAGATGTGGAAACAACCCAAGTGTCCATCAATACAAAAGCGGGTTAATAAAATATGCCATGTAGTACTACTCAGCAATAAAAAAAAAAAATGGTGAAATACCTCTTGTATTATCCTGGATGGAGCTAGAGCCCCTTTTTCTAAGTGAAGTATCACAAGAATGGAAAAACAAACACCACATATACTCCACACCACATAGTACCATTAAATTAGTACTAATTGATCAACATTTATGTGCACACATGGAAGTAACATTCATTAGGTGTAGGGCAGGTGGGAGTGGGGAGGAGGGGATGGATAAACTCACACCTAACAGGTACAGTGCACACTGTCTGGGGGATGGGCATGCTTGTAGCTCTGACTTGGGCGCTGCAAAGGCAATTTATGTAACCAAAGCATTTGTACCCCCATAATATTCTGAAGTAAAAATAAATACATATTTTTAAAAGTGCTACTCCAGTGAACACATCAGTGATAAGAAAGCAAAACAACTTTATTGCTGATATAGAGAAAGTTCTAGTGGTCTGGATAGAAGATCAAAGCAGCCACTACATTCCCTTAAGCCAAAGCCTAATCCAAAGCAAAGTCCTAACTCTCTTCTCTTATGAAAGTTTAGAGAAGTGAGAAATCTGCGGAAGAAAAGTTTTAAGCTAGCAGAGGTTGGCTCATGAGCTTTAAGGAAATAAGCCATCTGCATAACATAAAAGTACAAGGTAAAGCATCAAGTGCTGATGGAGAAACTGCATCAAGTTATCCAAAAGATCTACTTAAAATAATTGATGAAGGTGGCTACCTTAAGCAAGAGATTGTCAATGGAGATGAGACATTGGAAGAAAATGTAATTTAGGATTTTCATAGTTTAAGAAGAGAAGCCAAAGATTGGCTTCAAAGTTTCAAAGGCTGGAGGGGATGAGTGTATACATACATAATGAGTGTGATGCACACCGTCTAGGGGATGGACACGCTTGAAGCTCTGATTGGTGGGGGGAAGGCAAGGGCAATATACGTAACCTAAAGTTTTGTACCCCCATAATATGCTGAAATAAAAAAAAAACATTAAAAAAAAAAAGCTAATGGAGCTAATGACTTTAAGTTGAAGCCAATGGTCCTTTACCATTCTGAAAATTCTAGGGTCCTTAAGAATTATACTAAATCTACTCTCTCTGTGCTTCATGAACGAAACAACAAAGTTTGGATCAGAGTACATCTGTCTATAGCATGGTTTACTGAGTATTTTAAGCCCACTGTTGAGACCTACACTGCAGTAGAAAGATTCCATTCAAAGTTTTGGTACTCACTGACAATGCACATGGACTTCCAAGAGCTCTGATGGAGATATAGAGGAAGGTTAATGTTGTTTTCATGCCTGCTAACACAGCAGCCATTCTGAAGCCCATAAAACAGGAGTAATTTTGACTTTCAAGTG
>CM052445.1:45163084-45181125 GCA_028533085.1 Varecia variegata | reverse complement strand
CCTAATACTATCACATTAGCAATACCTGAACTTTAGAACACATATATTCAAACTGTAACAGCTACCTTTTAATGAAGTTCTTTTACCTTCTTTCCCTCATTCCTGTTTTTAATATCCATTTGGACTACATATTCAAAAATTTTATACTAAAGTCAAACAATTTATCTTATAATTCCATGTTATCACATCAGCATACTGAATGTTGGATTAAGTTTTAATAACATATGCTTTTTTTTGAGATGCATAGAACTTAGTATTAATACTACATATCACCAGTTTGTTATCTTAAAAGTTTGGTCACATCATTAGAATGTAATAGTCTCACAGAGTATCTCACACTGAGTGGTCGTTCACTGCATATGTGCTGAAAAAAATGATTGATCCAGATAATGAAGAAATGATACTAAATAATGAATAGATAAATATTACAATAGATACTGAAAATGTTTCAGTTGGTAGGTTTTTCATGGATTCATACTTTCTCAAACATTAGAGAAATTACTACAGATTCTCTTCAACTTACAGTGGGGTTACATTCAACAAACCATAATAAGTCTAATATATTGTAAATAAAAATGTATTTAATACACCTAACTTACTGAACATCATAGCTTAGTCTAGTCTAGTAGAAGTATGCTCAGAACATTTACATTAGCCTATAGTTGGGCAAAATCATCTAACACAAACCCTATTTTACAATAAATTGAATATGAAAATATTCCTAATTTTAAAAATTATTTTATATGTTTTCTCAAAATAGTAATCAGAGGATATAAAAAAAATGAGCAGATAAATAATCTGTAGAAATAGGTCAAGTGATTCTTTAAACCTATACACTATTAAATCTGGCAAATTAGAGGACAATTTAAAATACACTTTAAAATCCTGACTATAAAATCAACATAGATGACTGCACAAAATTCATAAAATTTTCAACAATATAATTGGAATATTTGCAAAGCATTGTTTTAAAAATCTTTACAATAAAACATAGCAAAAAAGATAATATGAAATAGATTTATTCTTGCATTACTAATAAATAATAGCTTATCGCTGCAAATAACATTAAATAATTTAATACATTTAAAAACAATATTCTTATATCTTTTATCATAGCACATTTATATATCAGCACAATTTAGTGAGTTTGTAGAGGAAGAGTTATAGTCAAGATTCTCAAGACTTTTTATCTGTGACTGAGGTAAGACAAATCAATTGATGCCCTTAAAGATTCTACAGTGGAATGTCTCTGTAAACTTTGTGTCTTGAGTTTTTGATTGTCAGTGCATCCACAATCAGAACATGATTTACTAAAGTTTTACTTTCTTTATCCTTAACTAGGTTTAATGTAAGGTTTGATGTATGTAGAAAAGTGCAAGGACATTTGCTATATATGTTTATGGTTGTCAGTTATCATAGTCTATAACCTTTTGTAAAAAAGTAAAATGGATTTATCTGTCAGAAAGAAGAAAAAAATTATTTCTCTATTTCAAGCTTGAAAATATGTATTTTATGAGGCAAGGAACTAGGACTTCAAAACCATTTGAAGGATGCCTTAACTTGAAGGGGAGATAAGTATTTTATTTTATTTTATTTTTATGGTTTATCATTTTTATACTTAGATAATGACTCCTGATAAAACCAAGAACAGCTTTATACTGTTGGTTCATTTTTGTTTCTCCAAGGTCAGAAAAGCCTGATCACTTTAAAATTTCTCTCTCTCTCTTTTTTTTTTTTTTTGGGTTTAGAAATATAATTTTTCAGAAAATGGGCTAGTTATGAATTAGATGCTGCCCCTAGTAAGAAAAATGGTAGAAAAAAATAAAACCACAAGAAAAAATGTCTCTGGTCATGAAGTGAGACTGCTTGTAGGATGACATAGTTAAATGACATCTGCACATGGAGCCCAGTAGGAGTCAAGCTTCAATGCAGACAATTTTCATAATATTTCATGACACAACTTGTGTCAATCCAATACTAAAATACCCCATCTATGTAGGCATATACCATGTTAAGAATTAGATTTTGTTGAGGCTGGGTGACTGAACTGATCATTGCCTTTTCATTCTTTCAAAATAAATTTAGTGTTTTTTTTTTTTATGGTCATGATTGTGACTGTAAAATTCAAATCATCACTACTGTAAGTTGAATTTTAGAATATATTGCTACCCTCACTCTTACTCTGCCGTATTTCTAGTTAACTTAGACACATTTAAACCAATTTCTAAGATATATCTGAGAAAAACCACATTATGCTTCTACTGAAAACACTATTAAATTTTTTTTGTTCTGTTTGATTTTGCTTTGCTTGTATTTTGTTTGTTTCTTTTATTGTCCTAAAATTCAGTTGCAAAGTCCCTTGCTATCAATATTCTGAGAATGATTAAATTCAAACAATTTGATGGCTGATAGAAGTACATTATTTACAGATGTAAAATACAAATGAGATGGAGAAGTGCTTTCTTTGAATTGAAGAACCTGTGAAATGAAATTTTGCCAAAGAGACAGTTGCTTTCACACTTTGTTCGGAAACTCCTGCTGCAAATCATAATAGATATGAATGTACTTCTTGACAAAGAATTCTGAACAGGGATAGTATTCATGGTGACAGAAAAGGGTACTCCTTACATTTTGGTGGGCACACTGTCCAATTCTCTCATAGAAATTATTGCCACTGGTCACACTTGATCCTTCAGATTCTAAGTATTTAGAAGATGTCCATGTCTCTCATTGGATCATGATTTCTTCAAAGCCAGAGATTTTTATTCATCTTGACATTTCTATCATATGACACAGTGTACATCAAATTTTTGGGTATCAAAAAATTAACTTAATTTAATCTTTATATCACTCTTAAAATGGCATGTAAGTGCAGTACAATCATGAAGATAAAAAGCATGAGATTATTCAATATGCTAATAAAAAGAAGTCTAGTGGCATGCCCTGTCTAACTTATACTACAATAGTCCTGAGGGAAATTCTACCAGTAGATTGTTGTGATACCTTTAAAGATGAAATTGAAATTCATAATGTATACACTACAATAATGTTATAATCAATAACTTTGGAAATGCAACTTCCAGACCATAAAACTCAGTGGTCCCGTGATTTTGCCCTGTCCAGTGGCTTCTTCTTGCTAACCATACTTTTGGGGTGCATGTTCGTCTAGATAGCTATGGCACCACTTGGTGAGGTTCTCACTGCCTCTTGTATAAAACATTCTGCATTTGGGGACCAGTGCACAGGTTCAAAAATGTCCTCTCTCTAGGTCCTCTTCTGCACAGTGATGGACTCACTCTGCCCTGGGACCACCCAAGCTCCATCCTCTTGGCCTTCATATAAATACTGTTCTACTTTCTAATACCTAAGGATCTTGTCTAAGTGCTTCTTGCAGTAGGATTCTCTTTAAGTAATCAAGAGAGTTTTGATTTTTAAAAAATATATCGGGGGCATAGGTTATACATGATAGTTAAAAATTCATGTCCTACTTATTCAAGGTAATAAGTTTACCTTGAACAACAGTATGCATAACTTGAAAAAATGTTTTACATAAGAAACTATGCTAATAAAATTAAAAAGATATTTTTGATATAGAAATGAGGCAGAGGGGAATTATCTACAAATTCTAATCAATTACCCATGACTATTTTTAATCCAATTCCATTGCATATGTTTTTCCAGAACATCATGCATCTTCCATTTGCTGTTGCTTTATTTATTTGCCAATCCCATTATTAAATAAACTTTTGCCACCACTTTGCTTATCCAATCATACAGATTTTTTGTAGTACCCTACACATAATCATTCCATCATTTAATTTGCCACCAAAGCTAAAATTGTAATATAAGAATTATCTAATTTTCAGTAATTTTTAAAATTATTTTCTAATTTTTGCTTGTATTTTACTATATAGCATGTGCTATTTATATTGTTATTTATTTGACATATTTTTCCACTGTCCACAATGTTTCCCACCTAAATCATTTTGTATCCCTCTATTGAGAACTACATCAAAGAATTTGCTGTTTACATTTATTATGGTAGTCAGACAGAACATAGTTCATTCTAATTCTATCTTGTTTTAATTAAAGAAAAAATATTATACAAATCTTCAGACAGGAAATATGATTTCCAGAGTTATTAATTTAGAATGTGTATATATATATATATATATATATATGTGATTTTGTGGAAGGATTATATTTCTGTGTAAATTATTCTTTTATTTTTAATTCAGGTTCCTTTGATTTAGATTTCAATGGTTTGAAATAAAAGATAAGACAAAATAGAGCTTCTTAAATGATTGAAATAATACATTAGACAAAACAAAAGTAAATATGGAAAATGACTTTGCAAAATTTGCTTCTCAATCTAAGACAATATGATCTTTCTCATTCTCTGATAACTCAGTTCAAATAATGAAGAATGTAATACAAAATTTTTAAAGTCTAATCCATGTCTATATTTAAAGATTTAACATATAAAGTTTTGCATCTTTGAAATTTTTCGTTTACTGTAACACTCCTCTATTAAAACAATCAATCTCTTAGGAGACAAAGTTTTGTTTTCATAGATTAATTCAAAATGATAAAAAGAAATCAGAAATGGCTACTATAGAATATTTACAAGGAGTTCGAAAGCATATCTATGAGATGCTGCAATTAAGTTTGATTACTTTAACTATGAGACCAAACAGCTCTGGCAACAAGTATATGCTCTTCTGAAAGAAACATAAAGGCTATGAATTTTAGAGCATGATTACTAAACAAAAAGAATGTTCAATTATGCTATACAGGGGTATAGGATTTTAAAATGGGTATATACTTCAATGTATTTTTACAGAGAATCTTTGCCAGAGTTTAAAACAGTATATTGAACTTCGTGAGTAATCTGGTTAACCACTCTTCGGTTTTGATGACAGCCTACTTCAAATTGGTTACAATATGGGAAAGGCCAGGACAGAAAAAGTAGTTGAGTAGTACATTTGAAAATGATTAGTTAGTGACACTGTGTGGAGACATATTAACCTTGATTTGCCATTTATCTCATATAATCCTTCAGTGTTGAGAAGAGAAGTGAGTCTTAAGATAGCTGTTTTTTCAGCTCTTTCTTCCAATATATGAAAGATCCTAAGAGAGGCAGTAGGTTCTACACTTGGACCATTCTAATTGTCCACACCAAGAGCAAAGAATTAAGGATGCAAAAAGACCATGATGTAAAATCTGGTCTAGATTAAACTTCATTGAAGCTTGTATCCTAACACACAGTTTAAATATATCAAATTATATTTTATTAACATGTTAATGATTTTTATGATTAAACCTTGTGTCCCATACATTTAATAAAACTAATACATTTTAATATTTTAAGCGAAAAATCTCAGGGAGTAAGTGAAAATTTGTAGGTGCTGCAAATTTCCATGTGAAAACAAAGAAGGACAAAAAATAAATAGTGCTAGCTAAATGCATCAATAAAATATTCATAGACGAGGTAGTGCCTCAGTTGGTTCCTGGAGATTAGATAGAACTTTTAAACTAAGAAAATAAATGGAAAACAAGTTAGAACATATTGATGAAGGAAACCATACTCCACAAACCAGGTAGTAAATGGCATAATGTGCTAACATTTTAGCTAAAAGATAATTTACATTTAATATTTATGTGGCTATATGCAGACATTGGAGTAATACCAATAAGAGTAATAATACAATCATCATTATTACTTTTTGTTTATCTATATTATACAACTATATATACTCTATACAACTATATTAATAGTTGCATCAAATCATATTTCTGTAATAGTCCTATATAATCTATCTCTTTAATTGCAGTGACTTTATTCAGTTTGAGGATTCATGGATAATGCAGGTTATTTGTGAGCTATTCTTATTAGAGGTTTGCTGAATATTTTATATGCTTTGAGCACAATAATTAGCCTGCTCTTGGTGTATAGTCTAGGCAAAATGTCTAGCTTGAAGCTCAAGTGAATTATTTTTCTGTCTCTGAAAATAAAATTTATGTTTGCATTATTTTATTTTATTTGGTACTTCATAGGGTAGTAAAATGCATGTGCATGACTTGATATGAGCATATAAGTAAGTGAAGGGATGTGGATTGGCTAATAAGGCTGATAATAAGAACTTGAAGTGATATAGAAAGGATGATCTTCCATCATCCAGTTGAAGAATTGAGTATGCTGAATGACTTTCCTAGTCACAAATATAGAAACAGCTGTTTTATTTTTCAGAATAAAAGATATAAATATCCAATTATGAAACCACTATATCCCAAACATTGATAGAATGTGTGTGTATATATATATATATATATATATATATATGTATATATATAGTGTTGGATGAGTTACCTATGTTCTCTGAACTCAATTTCTTTATCAGTATAATAAAATTATCTGCTTCAGGCTTTTTGAAATAACACCTCAATTCTAATCCACCCAGTAAGAGTGATGTCACACACAACTGGATCATATACCCGTTATCTCTGCCAGATTTGATCAAGCATAGACAAAGATAATTTTGTAGGTGCTGCAAATTTCCTTGTGAAAACAAAGGAGGACAAAAAATAAATAGTGCTAGCTAAATGCATCAATAAAATATTCATAGAAGAGGTAGTGCTTTGGTTGGTTCCTGGAGATTAGATAGAACTTTTAAACTGAGAAAATAAATGGAAAACAAGTGAGAACATATTGATGAAGGAAACCATACTCCACAAACCAGGTAGTAAGGAGTGCTAAAAAATAAGGAAATGCAACCGAGTACTCTGTACTTGGAGGCAAGAAGTACATTAAGTCTAGGGAGACCTGAGACCAGAGAGACGGTGATGTGTTGGGAATAGTACAGCAACAGGCAGTCAGACATTGGCTTCTCCATAGCCCTCATCCTTTTCATCAGACCAAGCAGGAGCAATGCCTCTGCATAAAAATGCACTATATGGCTGTTATCTAGCCTGTGTTAAACACCAGAGAGAAACCTGGAGTAAACTTGCAGAAGGTAGGAACTCAGGAAGCAAGAAGTCTCTCCAGAGATCACTTGCATTTAACCAAGCAGGAGAATACTATCCAACTTCTTCCGAATAAGCTCCCCAAAAGGAAGAGCGCATTGCCTATTTACAACCACCAAATTTGATATTGAAGTTTAATGCACAAAAATGAACACAGAATCAAGAATCTTTATATTATTAATTTAAGAAATGCATTCATAAGGAGATTTAAATTAGTACAAGTAGAAGGAAAAGAAAATCTTTGGAATAAGGATTAACATTGTTCAGAGACTCATCATCTCTCATCAGAGAGTTGCAAGTGAATAGTATATAAAAAAAAGGAATCAAATAAAGTTCTTGGAAATTAAAAGCATGATCGCAGAACTTACAAAAAGATCTAAATAAATGAGAAGAAATGCAAAAGGTAATCAATTGAAGAGTAACTTTATATAAAGAATTTTGATAACTTTGATTAAAAGAATGCTTTTCTAAGAACAAATAACAAATCAAATTATATCCCAAGTGAAATTGAAAACATGAATAAACCATGAAATACAAAGCAAACTGACAGAATATAAAAAAAAAAAAAAAAAAAACTTCTTCACAACAAAGGACAATGTTTAGTGTGCTTTATAAGAAAATTTTACCAACTCTTTAAGGAAGATATCTTTCTAAATGTATACAATTTGTTATATGCTAAGAAAGGCTACATAAGTCACTTTCCAAGGGCATCGTGACTCTACCCTAGTCCTGGACCTGTCTATACAAGGTATATTAGCTTCCTAGGATGCCATTACAAAATACCATACAGTGGGGTGACTAAAACAATAGAAATTTCTTTTCTCACACTTTTGGAGGGTGGAAGTCGGATCAGGGTGCATTATAGTCAGTCAGGTTCTCATGAAAGCCCTCTTCCTGTCTTGCAGACAGCTGCCTTCTTGCTGTGTGCTCACATGAACTTTTCTTGGTGCAAGGCTGTGTGGGGGAGGGGGGCAGGGCATTTATGCACATGAAAGTTCTCTGAGCACTCTGATATCTATTCTTGTAAGGGCACTAGTCCATCATGAGGCTCCCACACTCATGGCCTCATTGAACCCTAATTTCCTCCCCGAAGTCCTGTCTCCAAATACCATCCCACTGGGGGTTAGAGAATCAACGTATGTATGGAGGGTGCAAAAACATTCAGCTAATAACATTCCATGGCACTCAGCCCTGTTCTAGGTGTTATGAAGAATGCAAACATATACAGGTTGTTCTTAAAGAGTTTATTAAACATATTTTCTGCTTCAGGTAATATAATCTAAATCAATATCATTTAAGAACATATGTAAATATTAAGTAAAATAATAAAAATCAAAACCCAGCATTCCAATTAAAAATAGTAAATCATGATCAATTTGGATTTATCCATAAAACTCGGGTACCAAAATATATTAATAAAACTTCAAATATTAAACTACTAAGTGAGAAAAATATGTAGTATTAAACTCCAAAGAATTTGAGAGCCTACTCTTCTAATTTTTTGAAAACTTTGGCAGCCTATTTTTCTAATGTACCCTGACTAGATCCTAACTAAACAGCTAGGTCTGTGTCTTAGTATTGGGATTAAGCAAACAATGGGTAGCCCATGACTGAGGCTTAAATCAGAAGCACTGGCTTCTCCAGTCTGTGAATTATACATCTGTCTTTTCTATGTGCACTGATATAAACTCCTCTACCTGAGCCTATCGTTTTTTTTTTTTTTTTTTTTAACAGAGGGCTAGTATTACTAGTTCTTTTGTGTGTTGGTGAGTGGTTCATATTCCAGTTAGTTTACAATTTCATTTTGAATTGATAATTTAAAAAATGCTTGACTAAGACTCTGAGAATCAGAATATTATTTTTTTATTGCTTGTTTTTTTTCCCTTAATATCATTGTCTTTGTCAAACACATTCAATATCTTATAGATTTAATTTCAATCCTGACACTCATGTAGTAAACTCAGAGAGAAAAGAAATGTTACTAAATAGCCTGATATTATCTCCTTAATGTCTCCCACCCATATCCAACACTTATCTTCTACTACTCTGCATGATGGAGCAGCTTTCCATTGATTTGTTTCCAGGCATCCGGTGCTGCCAGCCATCCTGGCATATCAGCACCCCAAGTTTGAGGACTTTGAAAATAACATTTTATTATCTAGTATTCCAACACTACACTGTACTCATGTTCTGTCTTTGTAGATTTTTTCAGCTTAGTTGAATAGAAAATTCCCCCCCCCCGACCACTTCAAAATGTATAACATAATCTGTGTTTGTTTCAGATTGGATTAATGTGTCAGGAAGAAATATGATATTCTTCCGATCAATACTTCACTCTGTGTAATAAAATATTTTTATGAAAATGTCACAGATAGTAGCTGGAATACTCTATGCATATGCTCTTTTATTTAATGGAATAAATAATTAGAAAAAAAATTCCAGTCAAACTAATGAGACATTTAGTTTCAGTTTTCCAAAGATTGAAGCTTAATCATGATAATATTTAATGATTTTTGGTACCCTTTCATTCATTGAAACAATTCACATGCTAAAAGTAACTGCATATATTTAAATTAATTATAGCTAAATAAAATGTGGATCATAATCACAAGAGCTCTAAAATTGACACAATTTTTTTGAGATTATTATGTTGTTGCACATGTCTATTACTATATATTTTGGATGCATGCTATATCGCTAATTGCAGTTAAAATAACTGTGGTGAAACTAATGTGAAATTTCAGTTTTCCTTCTGTTATACGAGACATTGTTTTGTCAAAACTTTTAATTTTAGTACAATTTCTTGAACATAAATATGGAAAAAATGCAACATATCTATGTCCTCTGCAACAATTTAAAAGAAAGTTGGAACTCTCAAAGCAGACATGTGTGAATGAATATGAGTGATGTATGCTGTCTCTAACACTTGAGTCCTTAAAGTATAGGATTTTAGAGGAATTCAATATTCTTCTATTTCCATCTGATCAGTATAAGATTCTGAAGCAGTGACAAACCAACATATGTGTTGAATATAGCTGAAGTCCCTGAACCCTGGGCCGCAGACACTGGTCTGTGGCCTGTTAGGAACTGGGCCGCACAGAAAGAGGTGAGCCATAGGCCAGCAAGTGAATCTTCATCTGTATTTATAGCTGCTCCCCATCCCTCACATCACTGCGTAAGTCAGATCAGCCACAGCATTAGATTCTCTTAGAAGCAAGAACCCTACTGTAAACTGTGCATGTGAAGAATCTAGGTTGTGTGCTCCTTTTGAGAATCTAATGGCTGATGATCTGAGGTGGAGCTGAGGCAGTGATGCTAGCTCTGGGGAGAGGCTGCAAATACAGATTATCACTAGCATAGAGGTTTGACTGCACAATAAATGTAATGTGCTTGAATCATCCTGAAACCATCCCAACCCCCCTGCATTCCATGAAAAATTATCTTCCACGAAACCGGTCCTTGGTACCAAGAAGATTGGTGACCACTGGAATACAGTACAATGCACATAGGTGTTCCTAAATGCTCAATTAGCTTCTTAGCTGATTTATAAATTTATTTCTATTATTTAATTGCTTAACTAACCTCCAACATCCCCACATATACACTTATTTAAAAATGTATCCTGTCAAAATGCATATAGTCATGATCTCAGCTTGTAAATATGCAATTAAGAAATTAAACACATGAGGTATCATACAAGCTTAAAGGTATAGGAGATTGCAAAGCCTTGCAAGAAAGAATAGAATGAATACCAAACTAGGAATTTTCTTCCTACCTTAACAAAGAATTGAAAGTAATGTGAAAGAAGGCAAATGAGATGGAAAAATTTTGGATGACATTATGTATTTATTTATTTGATCCCCATTGACTGACAGATAATTTCACTTTAAATGCTAAATTCTTTTTGATATTGATTAATAAGCTTTCAGCAATTGACATGCCATTTTATGATGCTAACCAGAAATAGCACCTGTCAGACTTCGTTTCTAAAGTGATTGTACTTTACCCAGCAGTTAAGAACAAGTCTCTATGTTCCAACTCTCTCTAATTATTTTGTGACACTATTGTATTCAAACATTTGAAAATTTAAGAAAACAAAACCAATAATCTGAGTTAATTAACAACACATTAACTCTGTTGTTTTGACTGCTTTTGTCATTAACGTAACACTTTCAGCATGGTACACAATGGATTAGATGAAACAATCCAATTAACATTAATGTCAGCCTCATAAGAGGCATTTACCATACAATGAAACTGGATTGTATATGAAATAAAACACATAAAAAAATAAGACTTAGATTTAAATGCATCTAAATACTATACTCATCAAATTTTATAATAAAACAAAACGGTAATCAATTGTTATTATCACAGAATTGGATGATCAAATAAATAATCTGCTCTATTAATTAATTCAACTTTATTAGTCATTAATGATTGTGGCAACCATAATTTATAGCCTTGTTTTATATGAGAACATTTGAGAATTTGGCATTATCTCTATGATCAGATTAAAATAAAATGCTAGGTATCATTTTAATCCAAACGAAGGATGAATATAGAAAGAAAGTGCTATTACTGCTGTTAACTAATACAACCCTTTTCCTGAGTATTTTTCTTCTCCATAATTAAATTAAATTAAACTACAGAATTTAACATTTTTCTGAGATTTGTCAGGAAAAATTATGCTGTTCTGTAGTAGGTGAGATATATGATAGAGTCTAATCTTGCCTAATTTAAACCAAAGACAAATAATTGTCACTAATTTTATATGATATTCAACCAATAAAATATATCTTGCTTTTTAGAAGTAATTTTTTTGTCACCTCAAAGTTCTACTAATAAAAAAATCAACTAATAAAATGCACATTTTTCTGTTTTGATTAGGTCAGTTGTCACAGTGTATTTTATTTCAATTACAGAGAACGCTACAGAGCGAAGTTCAGGAATTAACTTTTATCTGTGAGTTAGTTCCACTATGTATTATCTGCCCTTCAGTCCTTACTGTTACAGTGATACACTTAGAATTACCCAACTAAATGAAAACATAGAAAACAAACAAAAATATAGCCTGTTAAAATATTTTAAAAACAACATAGATTGGGAAAGGCAGTGGAATGATTTTGATCATAAAGAAAGAATGAAGACAGTGTATATACTGAAAAATTAACTCAGGATGATTTTACAAGAACTTTCCTCTCATAAATATTCTTTGCACTGTTATTGTGACATTATTACTGTATATAAGCTCTGTGTTTATCACAAGGAATTATATATTCCTTAATAAAATATTTTATGGGATGACTCAAATCTTTTTTTGTGGAAAAATACTAAATTCATAGTATACTTTTTTACTATAAAAACTGCATATAAGGTTGCTACCAACTCAGAGTATTGTAACATCAATAGGGAGAATCTGCATCAAAAGATATGCCTTATTATATTTTTTAAAATGCACAAAAACCAAATTTTCAGGATCATTTTAATATGTCCTGTGTTTATGTTTTTCCCTGTGACAGGGATTATCCAAGAATCTCATTGACATAGATGAAATTCATATATTAAAAGAAATTAAAATATTATATCATAAGCTGCTTGGAGCATTTAAAGGAAATCCATATGCTATGTTATTTATTAAGTAATTATATTTGAGATGAATAAGGGAAAAATAAAACTGCTTCACTGTTGTACCATACCTCATTTCCCTACCTTTTTTTTTTTTTTTTTTTGAGCATTCCTCCTTGACAGATTACTCATCAGAGTTTAAAAAATGGGGAAATTTAATATTTAAGAAATACAAAAATGAACAGGATGCACTTTTTTAGCTTTCTCATCCTGCCCCCAATACTTTTATTTTCCTTTTTTTTTTTCTTTTGCAATTGTTACTTGTTTAACATATATTCTTCTGTAAGAGAAGCACAAAGTCTCGTGACTGGAAAGCCATTGGCATAATTCAGGAGAGTAGGAATGTGGATGGATCTGTGGTTGGTAATCGAGCAGGAAAGACATGGAATTTCCAGGTCAGCATGACCCCAAGAGGCCACATACCTTAGACATTCACTGTAGGTTCATTCAGTTATTGAATAAATATTTATTAAATGCCTATTGTATCCTAGGATCTCTGCTACAAACCAGTGCTCATCATAGAGAAAACAGAGAAGAATCATTTCCTTTCTCAATCTTACTTTCCAGTAGCTCTGAGCAAAGAGAATCTCTCTCATTTGTGTGCAGAGCAGAGTGAAGGGTGGTGGTGAGAGAGAAGCTGGAAGACCTCTCAGGCTGCTCTAAGCAAACCTCTATGAGGCAAGTTGTTCTTCACATGTTTACTTTACATTTTGGGAAACAGAGACTTGTATTATTTATGTTTATTTATCAGATGGGTGAATTTAGACCATGATCATATATTAATGGAAATTATGAAAAGGTAAGAAAAACTGATGGTGCAGAAGGAACAGAGCATAAATGGAGAAGCAAGGGTTTTGAGATGAATAGAGACATAATTCAGAAACTTAGATTCAGATAGACACAGTCACATTTTCTGTTGTAACAGAAGGAAAGCAGCTATCAGGTTGGGTGCAGATGGATTTATAGATGTTACTGATGGAAAGGTGAAATCATTTGCATTTCATAAATTATATTTTCTCAGTGTAGTATAAGGGGAAAAAAAATTCCAGCTGTGGTGAGGTAATAGGGAAAGTCTGGAGAGGAAAGAAGAGGCAGGGATTGTAATTTTGAATAGCAGGAAATTGCTTACTTGGAATATATGGCGTAATTGCTGCATATTTTTTAAAACACATATGAAATTTGTAGTTTCATATTTAAATAGTTTGGCTAGTTGTGTAAATTTTCTCTATCACTGGCTAGTAGCCAAGATGCAAGTGAAGAAAAGAAAAACAACAAAAAAGCCCCAAAACAGAGAGTTGGGCTGAGTCACAGTGAAAGTTTTATGAGACAGAAAGAGCAAAAAGCGAGTAAAATTATGTCCTTTGAACAAAGTGATTATCATGATGGACTCTGTGGGCTAGCTGGGTAATGACGATTGTGCTAAGTGTTCCCACATAATGAACTAAAAAATAAGAGGATGTAGTCACAAAATTGAAGTCTGAAATTAAGATTTCAGAGGAAATGCTGTTATGGGTTATAAGAAATGATGGGTAGAGCTGTACTATATGGAGTATCCATAGTAGTGCCTTATCAGGCTTGGGGTGTTTTAAATTTTTTGTTCCTATTTATAAAATAATACAAAACAAAAATCATCAAACAAATGCAAATCGCAGAAAAAATTTCTTTAGTATTCTTGAAAAAAATATATACAGACTTCTCGAGGAAGCTGTCTGCCTTGGGCAGTTGTTCTCCTTTTGCTAGGAACACTCAAGTATGTACCACATGATTCTGTGAAGCTTTTGCAGCTACCTCATGTCTCAGCAGCAGAACTCTGGTGAGATTTATTTTACTTTCATCTTCTCTCTATCCTTCTGTATCTCTCTCTGTATAAATACAGATATCCTGAATCACAATGATACTATTGCTAGAAAATTTCTTTATTCACAGACTAAATACGGTTTTTGTAAAAGACCATACCCTATCTTACCCCAGGCCATACTTTCCACACCATAGAGAGATCATCATTTGCTATTTCTGCATACTTAAAGAGACAAATAGTTGCATGGGACTGTTTCTCTACTTTGGATACAGGATTAGCTTAACTATTTAAAACAATAATCATTTTTATATATAAATTGTTCAATTTACTTAAAGTACTGATGCATTCTTTTTCATTTTTGTTGTTATTTTGCTTTAACTTTAGTGAGTTATAATTTGCATAAAATTGAATGAACCAATTTTAAGGGCATGGTTTGATGGGTTTTGACAAATGTAGACAACCATGAAACTATAATCACAATTACAGTATAGAATATTTCCATAACCCCAAGAGTTTACCTACTGGTCATTCTCCACTGAACACGATGATACCAAGCAACAATTGGTATATTTTATTGCTGTAGATTAGATTTGGCTTTTCCAAGAAAATGGCATCATATACTATAGACTCTATGGAGTCTTTAGCAACTGGCTTGTTTTACTTGCATACTGTTTTAGTGATTCATCCTTATTGATTTTATCAGAGTTCATTTTATTGCTAAAAAAGAATTCTACTGTATAGATATACCAAAATTCCTAAATATATTTATTCACTCAAGTCTTTGGATTGTGTGCAATCTGGGATTATGATGAATAAAGTTGCTCCATATATTCCTGTACAAGTCTTTTGTGAATATATGTTTCTTCTTCCTTTGGTCAGATATTTAAGGGAGAAATTTATGGGCCATATTGTAAATACATTTAATTTTATAAGAAACTGTCAGACAGTTCCAAACTGTTTTTACTATTTTACAAATCCACCAGCAAATTCGCGATGTTCTAGTTTCCCCATATCTTTACCAACAATGGGAACCATTAGTCATATCTTTCTCTTTTTTTATCCCATGATAGTGTAACGTTCATTATTATTTAATTTGCATTTCCATGATGATTAAAGATGTTAAGCATGTTTCAATGTGGTCTTTACCATGTATGTAACACCTGTGAAGTGTATATTCAATATTTGAACAGTATATTTTATTGTGTGCATATCTTCCCACTGAAGTTTAAGAGTTCTCTATAGGTTCCAATTACAAGAACTTTGTCAAGTATATTTATTGAAATATTTTCTCCAAGTCTTTGGCTTTTTGACTATTCTTTTCTTTAATAGTGTGTTTAGAAGATTTATTTTAAATTTGCATTTGTTCCAAATTGATAATTTTTTTTACTATTACACTTTTTGTGTCCTATCTAAGAAATCATTGCCAACCTTGTTGTATTAAAGATTTTTCTCTCATAGTTCCTTCTAGGCCTTTCATAATTTTAGCTATTTTAGTTGTGATATTTGGACCTAAGATACATTTCCAGTTAATATCTGTGCATGGTGCTAAGTTATGATAAAGATATTTTTTTCATCTGGCTATCCAGTGATTCAAGCATGATATTTTGAATGGCAACATGAAAACCACTAGAATTTCTTTCCCAAGGAGAATACTCACTAAAAGTAATGCTGGACTCCTAGAGGGATTGCAGAGATTAGTGCCACCATCTAGAACTTGAAAGAGGCAGAGATGGTGATTGCCACCACATTCCATTCAACTCACCTACTTGGCCTGTGAAAAAAAAAGTTGGATCTCTGAGAATGACAGTGTATTGCTATGAAATCAACCAGGTAATGACTCCAATCGCAGGTGCTGGTTTTATTGTTTGAACAAATTACCACATCCTCTAGCACCTGATATGTAGCTATTGAACTAGTAAATATATATTTTTTTATATAATACGTGTTGGAAAAGATCACCAAAAGGTTTTTGCATTTAGTCTGCAATGCCAGCAGTATATCTTTACTGGCTCAGCTCACGATTATATCTGCCTTCTGGCCCTATATCATAATATTATCCTCAGGGACTTTGATCACCTCTTCCTTCATATGACAACCCTATGATCCATTACATTGTTGTTATGCTAATTGGACTGAGAAAGCAAGAAGTAAGAATGGCTATAGACTTATTGGAAAGACATCTGTGTGTCAGAGGATGTAAGATAAATCTGACAAAAATTCGTGGGGCTTCTTCCTCAAAGTTTTAGAGGTCCAGTGATGTGGGAAATGTTATGATATCTTTCTTCAGGTGAAGGATTAATTATTTCATTTCGTAGCTCCTACACCCAAAAAAGAGGTACAACACTCAGTGGGCCACTTTTGATTTGGGGGACAATATATTCCTCATTACTCTGGCCTGCTTACCAAGTTATGCAAAAAGCTATTAGTTTTGAGTGGTGCTCAGAATAACAGAAGGGTCTGCAACAAGTTCAGGTTGCCATGCAATGTGCTCTGGCGTTTGGTCCATATGAAGATCTAGTGATACTTGATGTGTCAGTGGCAGATAGGGATGCTGTTTAGAACTTTTGGAATGTCCCAATATGTGAATCACAGCACATACCCTTAGGGTTTTGGAGCAAAGCCATGCCACCTTCTTTGGATAACTAATCTCCTTTTGAGAAATAGCGTTTGGCTTGCTACTGTGCCTTAATAGAGAATGGACAGTTAACCATGGGCCACCAAGTTGTTAGGCATACTAGCTGCCTATATCAGAATAGCTAGAATGCCTATTATAATATATAGGTGATATATTATACATCTATATTATATCCCTTATTTCATCTGAAGACCCCCCTTTATTTTATTCTTAAATATCACATTAATTTTATACAGAAATTCTTAAAACATAAGAAAACTACTTCAATTCTTAACTTTATAGAGACTTCATCTATTATTATATTATTTTAATGAGGACATAACAGAATTTAATTAAAAGGATTCATATTTCATATTTCTAGCTGTAGAAATCATTTTTTGAATGTTGTATATGTGTACATACAATATATAAATATATAAAACATATGACTCTTTTATGTGTGTATATATACACACATATGTAAAAATTTATCATTAAATCAATGGGTATTTGAAAAAGACTGATTTTAAAATGATTATTTAAAATCTTTATTTCAAAATTTCTCTTTGTTATATTGAATAATTTTCTATATTTTCTTATTTTTAGGCAATATGTCTTATTAAAACTCTATGGAATTTATTGAGACATATTAACATGATCATGTTTTATGTTTAAAAAAGAATTACAATACATATGGAATTATATTATATATGTGGGCATATATATGTGCAAAAATAATATAGTTAGGTAAATAGAAATATAATTTATCTTTATTATAATATTAACATATTTTAGCTCCTACTTATATTTCAATCTGGGACTTTTTGATAAAGGACATTCTCACTTGAGTTAATTGATATCTCATTGTGGTTTTGATTTGCATTTCCCTGATGATTAGAGATGTTGAACATTTTTTCATATGTTTGTTAGCCATTCTTATATCTTCTTTTGAAAAATTTCTATTCATGTCCTTTGCCC
>CM052445.1:45140046-45162584 GCA_028533085.1 Varecia variegata | reverse complement strand
TTCATATTAAACTATAACATACTGGTATTAGTGGACTTATTCATATTGTTTTTTATTTGTGATTGCTTGATACTTGCCCCAATTTTTTATATTTCTATTTTGCTTTTAAAGGGTTATTTTAAGCAGTGTTAAATAGGTTTTTAAATACAATCTGAGATATTTTTATATTTTATTCAGGGTAGTAACTACTTATTACTTACAGCATACATATGTTATTGTGCTTTGATGTTATTAAATTTTTACTTTTTTGGACATTTCACTCTTTTCTGATTATATTAATATTGTGGCCAAGTTTAAAGTTTGTATTTTTCTCAGAGATTTGTGCAGCAGGTAGACCAAATCTCAAAGCTAAAAGAAAGACACTAATAATTAGTTTACCTTCAGTTCTTCCACTCTGACATCACCCTTGTGCTTTATGCATTTTTAATATTTCAATGTAGACTTCAATAACTAAATTAAAAATAGAATGTACATTTTAATTTGACTATTTAATTCTATCATTTGAATGCTTATCCAAAAGTGTCTATCCAAATTATTATGGCATTCATGCATTTATAAGAATTAAAGATTGATGAGATTTCATGATAGATCAAGTGACTTTAATTTATGAATAAAATTTCTTTTAACAGAAACTTCTATCCTAATCAAACTATTATAAGAGTCTATAGATTCTATTGATCAAAACATAATGTCAAAGAAACGTACAGTGAATATAGGAGAATTCAACAGCTTTAAGCTACAGGTATAGTAAGTGATCCACCAAATGAATAGTATTAATAAGTATTTCTGATGCAGAGAAGAGAACAAATATTTCAGAACCAAAAATACAAGGTAATATGAAAACTAAATAATTTCTCTTGTTTTGTATAAAAATACACATTAAAATTGTAATAACTAACTGCTTTTTGGAAAAAAATATAAACTGACTCTTGAAAATAATTTAGCAACACTTTACACTGTCATGGAAAGATGAAAAATTTATCAACAAAAACTAAAGCACAAATGAAAACATTCATGAATAGTGACTGTCCAAAAATAATATTCTAATTATTTAATATCAATAGACAGTATTTTGCAGTAATATAACCTTTGCTTATAATGGAAAGTATCTTCTTTTGAAAGTCAAAAATACGTAAGATTATAGTGTTGATTTAAATAAAAACACAAAAATTTTCATGATTGGGCAAATAAAATAAAACTAAATTCTAAAATATGTAAAGACTCAGAATACATGCCATTCTTTTATTAATTTAAAATACATTTACTGAAGTGTATACTCTTCTTGAGTAGTAGATTATGCAAAAATATATCATGCAAGCATTTAAAAGTATTAATATAAAAATACGGCTAAGAATTGAAACAGTTAAAGTAAGGATGGCCAAAATATATAGAAAGACATACAATAATAGTAAATGCAGCACAGTGATTAATGGCACAGGCTTTGCAATCAAATAGATCTCAATTCGAATAATTCAAATCACCTTTGCTAGCTATGTCACCTTGGACTAGGTTCTTAAACTGTTTTAGCTTTGGTGTTCTAATTTGTAAGATGGGGATAACATCATCTGTCCCCCATGTAATGGTAAAATTTAAATAACAGAATATATGTGAATGCTTATCTCAGACAGGCTCTTACTGATTGAGTGCTTAGGAAAGGCAGTTAGCAGAGGCAGAAAACTGAAACAGCAGTACTATAAAATTGTTGTAAATCTGTTTCTAAACAGTTTTTCTTTTGTCACTTGAATACCGCAGCATGAGACTAAGCAGTACTTGATAAAGTCTAACATAGAAATAGGGTTCACAAAGAATGTATGAGCTTAGAAATCACAGCAACTCCCCAAGTACATCCTCTAAAACCCTGTCTATAAAAATCCACATCTATTATAAAGGATTGAAAATCTTATCAGAGAAAAGTTTGCTTATACCACCTTCAATATATTTTTTTCTAGGCTTTTTTTTTATTGCTTTTCATACTACAAATATTGGCACTCTATACTTAAGAACACAAATATTAAATTCTAGATTGTATATAAAACATAGTAGAAAACAAATTATTCATCATTTTGACCTTTACTAACGGTTAAGAGAATGTAACTGAATGCAAATTTTAGAATCTTATGTAGCCACCTAACTCAATTAACTAAAAGTAAAAATGCCTAAGAATACCTATTATGTTGTCAGACAATCATTTAAAGTGACCTTGCTTAGAGAACTTCGGAAGGATTTTAGCTATTCAGCCTTTAAAAAAAGAACCATTTTATAATATATTCTTTGTATAATTGTGTAATGACTGGATATGCAGTAATAAACAAGAGACACTAAGTTCTTTCATTCATGAACTGGTGTCAGAATGATCTCAACAACCCACAGCCCACATAAACATCATGAAATTGAGATCAGTGGATTTATCTCATGCTTGACAAATTTGGAATTCATCAGCATCTGTCAATACACAGAGCATACAGACAGAACTAGCTGGAAAACAGGAGATTAACTCTGTAATAACAATGAGTTGCCTCAGCATTTAGCCAGCCCCAGTAGGTGTTTGGCAGTCCACAGACTATAGTAAGGACTTCAGTAACACTGGAAGAGGAAACCATACCTGTGGTTACCTATTAGTGACCCTTTGAGAAATATTCACACATCTAGTGCATCTCTGCATTAAACTCCAAAAATAATCTGCCACGACACAATATTGACAATTATTTTATCTCATTTCTTAGCAGATATGTTGCTATTTCTGCTTGGCTTCAGCTGTACTTATTAAGAGATCTGCTGTTCATGAGAAATGTATTTAATGTCTTCATTTTTGACATCATAAGGTCTTCTTTATCTTCAGTGTTAAAAAGTTTCTCTAGTGTGTGATAGCTGTAGATTTATTTTTATTTATTCTCCTAAGGGCATTCATACATTCTGTGAGTTTTGCAATATTGATTGGTGGTATATTTTCAAGTTCAATCTTTCCACAATCATTTCCATACTTTCTTTTCAGCAATATCAATCAGACCTGTGGCCTCCAACCCCATGGCTGTGGACTGGTACCAGGCCATGGCCTGTTAAAACTGGGCTCCACAGCAGGAGGTGAGCAGCGGGCAAGGGAGTGAAGCTTCATCTGTATTTACAGCTGCTCTCCCTTGCTTGCCTCATCACCTGAGCTTCACCTCCAGTCTCATTAGCTGCGGCTAATCTCATAGGAGATTAGATCTCATAGGAGCACAAACCTTACTGTAAACTGCTCTTGTGAGGGATCTAGGTTGCATGTTCCTTGTGAGAATCTAATACCTGATGATCTGAGGTGGATCTGAGGCAGTGATGCTAGCACTGGGGAGCAGCTGCTAATGTAGATTATCATTAGCAGAGAGGTTTGACTGCACAAAGACCATAATAAATCAATTGGTTGCAAACTCATATCAAAACCCTATCAGTGAGTGATAAGTGACAATTAAACTGCATCTGGTGGCTGGCTTTATAGTGGCGAGTGAGTTCATGTACTTTAATTGTACGGCTGCATCTGTTGGCATGCTTTAAGTCAGAACCTGACACTTATTTTAGTATGTGTGTGGCCCACCCACTATTTTATTTACCACTTCCACCTACGCCTCTTTCCTGCACTACACATTTGTCTCAGTCACAGTTTTGGTAAGTCCACAAGCTAACCCCAGCAAAAATGAGTAAAAAATAAACATTATTGGAGAGTTTCTTTGAAAAGAGAAATGATGAGATAGCAGAAGACTCTAAGACTGCCAGCAAAATGAAAGCTGTGTTTAAAAGAAAATACCAAGAGTCCTACTTAAATTATGGGTTCATTGTAATAGGTGATTCGCATTGTCCAAGCCCACTTTGTATAATATATGGCAACCAGCTATCCAATGAAGCCATGAAACCTTCAAAACTGCTTCATCACACGGAGACCAATGTGATGGAGACCTCCATTAAAAGACAAGGTTTTGGAGTTTTTCAAAAGAAAAAAACATGAACATGAAGAACAGAAGCAATTATTGTAGGCCGCCACTTCATCAAATGTGTCTGCACTGATAACATCACTATTAGTGGCTAATAGCATTGCTACCGCTAAGAAGCCCTTTATTATTGGTGAAGAGTTGATCCTGCATCCTGCTATGGACATTTGCCTTGAACTTTTAGGAGAGGCTGCAGTTCAAAAGTTGGCACGTGTTCCTCTTTCAGCTAGGAACCATAACAAGACGAATTGATGAAATATCACAGGATATTGAGACACAATTTTTAGAGAGGATTAATAAATCATCATCATACACAATTCAGGTTGATGAGTCTGCCGATGATGACA
The DNA here is from genome assembly GCA_028533085.1 of Varecia variegata. Taxonomy (NCBI): domain Eukaryota; kingdom Metazoa; phylum Chordata; class Mammalia; order Primates; family Lemuridae; genus Varecia; species Varecia variegata. Next base: position 45,158,278 of record CM052445.1, on the reverse strand, counting down.
AGGAAACAATCCTTGTTTTGTGTGATATATTTTTCAGGAGGATGTGCATGAGGGTATGTCATGTGCACTTTTTTTGCCAACCAACACCACAGCTGCAGAATTATTCAAGTCTTTGAAGGACTATATATCAGGAAAACTGAGTTGGTCATTTTGTGTCAGCATATGCATGGACAGAGAGGCTGTCATGACTGGACAGCTTCCTGGTTTCCCTACTGGGGTCAAGGAGGTCACTTCTGAATGTGGGTCTACACCCCGTGTCATCCATAGAGAAATGCAGCTAGTCAAAAAATGTCACCTGAAATAAACAATGTTCTTCAGGATGTGATTAAAATCATTAACCACATTAAAGTACACACTCTTAACTCACATCTATTCACGCATTTCTGTTAGGAGGTGGACACAGAGCACATGCATCTTCTCTTATACATGGAAGTGAGATGGCTTTCTAATGGTAGATCATTGGCTAGAGTTTTTGAGTTATGAGAGCCACTCCTGAGATTTCTTTTAAAAAACGGTCACCACTGGCATCACATTTCAGTGACACAGAATGGGTCACAAAACTTGGTTACTTATGTGATATATTCCACCTGCTTAATGAACTCAATCTGTCACTTCAGGGGAGAACAACAACTGTTTTTAAGTCAGGAGATAAAGTGGCTGCATTCAAAGATAAACTGGGATTATGGGGCCAATGAGTGAACATTGGGATTTCTGACATTTTTTTAAACATTAGCAGGTATTTTGAAAGAGACTGAGCCAGGGCCTTCTTTCTCCCAGCTGGTGCATAATCACCTATCTCAACTTTCAAAAGACTTTGAGCATTACTTTCCAACCTCAAAAGACCCCCAAACTGGGAAGAAATGGGTCCATGACCCATTTGTGAATAAAGCAGGTGAATCAACTTTGTCCTTGCTAGAAGAGGATCAACTGCTTAGATCAGAAATGATGGTGGCCTTAAAAGTATGTTTGAGACAACTTCAAGTATCCATACATTCTGGATGAAAGTCAAGGTGGAATGTCCTAAGATTGCCACAAAATCACTGAAAAGCCTGCTTCCATTTCCAACATACTATCTTTGTGAAACAGGATTTTCTTCAGTGACAGCAACCAAAACGAGATTATGGAGTAAACTGGATGTAAGCAACACATTTCGGGTGTCACTGTCTGCCATCACCCCCAGATGGGAACATCTATTTGCAAGAAAAAAAGCTCAGGGCTCTCACTGATTCTGCATTATAGTGACTTGTACAATTATTTCATTATATATTACAATGTAATAATAATAGAAATAAAGTACACAATAAATGTAATGTGCTTGAATCATCCTGAAACCACATCCGCCATCTGTGGAAAAATTGTCTTCCTGAAACCAGTCCCTGAAGCCAAAAAGGTTGCTACTACTGAATTAGACATATGCCAATTTTCTTATTCTAACCTTTATGCTCCTTTGTTTCTTTTATCACATTTTATTCCTCATTTTTTCTTTGTACTTTAGGTGATCTTTAACCTTTTTTTTATCTTTTGGGATAATGCTTCTCTTTCCCTCTCTTTTGCTTTGAATGACACTGCTTAACACCTTCAATGTTTTTAAGATTCAACTCTCATATTTTTCATTAATAAAATTTAATTGTTAAAATGGCTTTCTTAAATAATCAGGATTTTTTCTTTCTCAAATTTTAAATTTCATCGTCTATTTCTTTAAACATTTCCTTCAGAGTAAGGACTTTTATTTTATTTCTGACAACTTCTAGGCTATATACACTTAAAAAATGTTTGTTGTCTCTCAATTATGGTGGCTCTTTGTTTCTTTGAAATGTAGTCATGTTTTTCCATAAGTTCATTTCTATTTTATCTTGATTAGTGAGAATTTCAACCCTTAAGTAGGAGATGCTTTGCTCCATTGAGAACTTACATTTACTCTTATCAGGGACCTATCTAATGCCTTAGAGAGTTCCACAAAAATGTGAAGTTCACAAACAATTCCCCTTATATTTCTGCTGCTCTGAAATATAATCTCCCACTAGCACTCCTGCTATCATCACTTGCTCATAAGACACCTTGACTTTTGGCAAGTTTATGAGACTATCAAAAAATCAGTGAAAATATAAAATTTTTAAAATATTCAAAATAGATTTAATTGACAAACACAGAAGCTTACTACCAAAAATTAGAGACACCTCACTCTCTCTAGCACACAAGGGATATTTACAAAAAAAATTTATATCTCACATTTTCTGATAAAACATTAAATTAGAAATAACAAAATTTCAAAAGAAAACCCAACATTTATATTTGATATTCACATGTACTCGTATTTTAAACATCAGAGACTCAAAAGACGCTGGGTAGCCTTAATTATATGCCAATTTTGGGCATTTGAATATATAAAATTAATTTTGAGAGTGAATGGAGAAACCTGAATATGAACCTTCATTTTTCACGCTTATGATTAGAAAGGGGATAAAGTGTTTATAGCCTGTTTGTTTGATAACAGATGGTCATCTAGAATGGAATATAAAGTACCATAGAAAATAAATAGTTCCAAGGAATCACTTCAGATAAAACCTGGTGCTGTGAATAAACTGTTGGCTTTTCACCTGTAGCAATTAATTAAAATCAAATCTCAGCTACAAAAGAGTTGATATCATTAGCTCTTGATAGTTTCAACAGTGATTTCTTTCCATCATTTTTTTCCTACACCATTTCTTCTTGCATTTATCTAGAGATGACCTCCTTTTTCTTAATCTAAATACATTACAAGGAAGAAAGAGCAAGATATTCTAGCTGATGTTAAATGCTTTACACAGCATGCATGACAGTGTAATGGGATACTTGATGTTCAGATATTGTCTGTTCTGAATGGTGTTAGTGCTGCTTAGTGATGGTATAAATGGGTAGCTGCTGTTACTACAAAAGCTTTTCTCTGGATTATCAAAATATAAGAAACAATTTGGCTACTTGACATCCTATCTTCCCATCCATACCATTTGTCCTGTTTAATTTTCCTCAAGAGTGTATTTGTTTCTCAATTTTCCATGCTTTAATCAAGAGTTAAATACATTGCCAAAAGAATGGAGATGGGCTTTATCTCAAAGGGGTATTTCATGCCTGATAGAATTCTATTGTGAGGACTATTGTAACTTATTGCCAAATTTTCTTCCAATTTCACAAAGTGTTTTGGGCAATGGTAAGAAAGAAATCTTTAAGAACCCTAAGTAGCTTTGTGAAATATTTAAAAAATGACCTAATGTTAAAAGCCAACCCTAAAATTATTGATTGAATGTAAGAAAATGGGCAGACCAGTTTGTATTTGGTGAATAACATATTAGTAATTTTAAAGAAATTCCCTCATATAGGACTTTTATCCCCTTCACATTTTTAGTTATAATTTTGAAACATCTGCATATAATGAAAAAATACAGATTGCAGCCAAAATTATTAATGAAATGATACTACTTCATATATTAGTAAAATTTGGTGGTTGTCATGAATATCCTGTTAAGTGACATTTTTTCATGACATTCTTCACAAAGATATCAGACATATACTTTTTAACAAGTATTTTTACTATAATTATAACTCTAAGTAAAGCATTATAAATTCTGTCTTATCAAATGACTTCAGATTAGTTAGTGATACAATAAGATGCCAAATCTAGGAAAAAAAAATTAATGGAAATAAACTAAATGCATGGGATAAGTCAAATGGCCTTGTGGTATTATGTGAAGAGACTGCTTCAAAGAACTCCTTTTGCTAACAGAGAGACACTGCTATTAAAGTATAAACCATAAAGCAGTACAGCAGAGAGAGGCCCTGAACTTGGTTTCTTGGCTACGTTAGCACTATGGGATAAATTTAGAAGATTGTGCAAAACTATCGCAGAATGTGAAATAGCTGTTTAGAGAGTCAGTGGACTTGCTATGGGTCAGGCATAGGGAGAAGCAAGATAATGGTTTTGGTCTGGTATGTACTGCTATAACAGAATACCTGAGATTGGGTAATTGATACAGAACAAAAATTTATTTCTCACAGCTATGGAGGCCAGAAAGCTCAACAGCAAGCTGCCAGCAAGTTCAGTCTGTGTTTCCAAGATGGCATCTGGCTGCTTCTTCCTCTGTAGAGGAAGAACATGGTGTCCTCACATGGCAGAAGAGCAGAAGAGAGGGAACCCACTCCTGCAAGCTTTTTTTTGTGTGTGTGTGGAGGCATTAATTCATTTATGAGGTGTTTAGCTCTCATGACCCAAACCTCTCCCATTAGGCCCCTCATCTTAACACTGTTGTACTGGGAATTAAGTTTCCAACACAAGGATTTTGGAGGGGACAAAACCATTCAAATCATAGCAAGAACCCTGCTACAAATGTTCCATGACAGAAAGAAATGTCAGGGAATACACAGCTAAAAACTTGTAATCAATTCTACCAGGAATAGCCAGTTTAGACAGCATCAGCAAGGGAGAATCAGGTCCGAGGGCAACCAATATGGCATACAAGTTTGCAAGCTGCAACTCAGAGGTCATAAATGTAGGATGGCATGGGATAATTCCAGAAAATTACTCTGTGGAAGAATCAAAGGATGGTCCAGAGAGCAGTATTGAGCCCCCTTCCCCATCACTACAAGTTGATGTAAGTCCTTATCTTATCCCAAATATACCAAGGCAATGTATGTGGAAGGAGCAAGGAAAGGTAAAAATATTAATATAAAATACCAAGCATTTGTAGTGAGAAGATTGAGCTTTTTAAAATTATTATTGAAACTTAACAATTAGCAAATATTTCCACACCTGCACATGCACACACCCATTATCTACTGGTGTTGGAGTCCCTAAGGTGTAAGGAATCAGCTTGAAAAAATAAGGATCCTATATTTTCTTTTCACATCTGCTAAATACAACATAAATTTGTCAGTAAACTACATCTGGCTACAAGAGTATTGGCTAGAGCAAAAAAGGGAGGATTTTTTAACTGAAATAATTAATACATGTATTTCTGATGAAACCTGGTATACATGTCTGAAGAAACAGAGCTTAGCTAGCATCAGTATTTGACATTTTATCAGTAACATGGGAATGGATAAGACTACATGGGAAACAATACAAACTTAGGAGAGAGGCAGAACCAAAAAGAAACCTACACATATATAAAAGATAGACGAATGAAGATAATTCAACAATTGAGATTTATCCACCAAACATATAAGATAAGTTACTACTCAATGATCAAACTTTCTCAGATGTTAAGTGCACACAGGTTATAGAACTTATTTATGGATGAACTAGTAAGTAGGCATCCAGTTCACAGATGCATATGGGGAGAGATTTGGTGGATTTAGTAGCCTATTCGTGGAAGCTCAGAAAATATTTTGGCTGGAAAAATGTTGTCAATGAAATTCCACACCCTTAGAGTCAGAAGATAGTGATAAAAAAAGTGATAGAAGACATGAAAGATAAAGAAGTTATATCCCTAAGCCAGTAGACAAATGTGAGTTCCAGAAAAAGAGATTAGGAAAAAAAAAAAAAAAAAAGAGGATAACTAAAAAGAAATAATAGAAGCTAATTTCCCAGCAAGGGAATGTACAATTCTTCAAATGTGCAGCACACCCAGGGGTAAGTGTGATGAATGGAAGAAAACTCACATGAAATCACAGCCTCAGGAAAATTCAAACATCTGAAGTTGTAATGAAGCTCACTCGCGGGGGAAAGAAAAAGAAAATGTGACTAAGCCTTGGCATGAAACATTTCATCACAAAATATGATTCCTAGAAATTATGAGGGAAGTCTACATAATGCTTAGGGAAAAATATTTGGGACCCAGAGCTCTATACTTAACTAAATAATTAATGCAATGGGAGGAAATAAATAAAGATATTTTTCTGATGTTCATGGGCTCAGACAGTTGCCATTTGCGTAAAGAGATTTGATATGGCAACCAAAACAGGGAGAATGTAAGATAAAGGGAAAATTGCATTCATTTTGTGCAAATGAAGTGATGGGAAGTGCCTTGATGACTGCTGGAAAGTAAGCTTAATACTACTTGTCTGGATTGGAGAAAGGAGTTAGGGGCTAAAGGAGAGTGGAGGAGAAGAAACTGGATGTCCTTAGAAAGAATGTGTTTTTTTTATCCTGAGAATATAGAAAAGCATAGTACACTGGTGAAAATAATGACAATTAGGTAATCTTCATTGCAGCTATAAAATTATGGTCCCAAAGTGAAATAAAATAAAACACAGCAAATTCCCTACAAAAGATGTAATTTGTTTGATCTTGATTCAAAGACAAGTCTTTACACATATGGCTATATGAAATGAACTCCTAGAAATTAAAACAAAATTCTAGCAATTCCAGAAGCAAATTATTTCTGTAATTAACAATACTTACATATTTATAGTAAATGAAAGTTCTTTACATGATTTTCTAATTTTAAAACAACTTTAAAAAGGTGAAAAAATAATTTTACTTTAGAAAAGAATGCAAACATTTTCAACCTTTTTTTCTTGGATTCTTTTTTATTTTAGAATATTATGGGGGTACATATATTTTTGTTACATAGATTGCTTTTGTACTGCTTGGGTCAAAGTTAAGTGTGTCCATCACTCCGAGTGTGTACCTTGTGCCCATTAGGTGTGATTTCACCCACTCTCTCCTCATGTCTCCCACTTGCATGATTTCCATTGAGTTTTCCTGCCATTTGTACACATGAGTGCTTATTGGTTAGTTCCAATTTAATAGTGAGTATATGTAGTGTTGGTTTGTCCATTCTTGTGATACTTCACTTAGGAGGACATAGACCAATGGAACAGAACAGAGAACCCAGATATAAAACCATCCACATATTGCCATATGATCTTTGATGAAGAATCCCTATTCAATAAATGGTGCTGGGAAAATTGGATAGCCATATGTATTAATAGAAGATTGAAACAAGATCTATATCTCTCACCATTCACAAAAATTAATTCAAGATGGATAACAGACTTAAATCTAAGACATTTTTCAATCTTGACAGAAGGGTTTAGGGAGAGGAAGAAATAGGTGGGTTTGTGAAACTAACCTAATTTTTGCAGTAAGGTATGAATAGATCTATCTGAAATAAATCAAATAAGAAGTAGCATTAGCGAATATAATGTAAATATAAGAAGTAGAAATGATGTAAATATTAGTTCTGATCACATGAAGGAGAAAATTGGGAACTGAGGTAGAATTATTTAATGAAACTAAAACTTTTTTTCATAATTAAGAGAAAACAGATACTGTAAAAGAAAATAAAATTATCAACTATTATGTAAAATAATGGAGTGACTATAAGAATATCTACAAATATAAATATTGTTTTAAAAGTGTAGATTTCTGGTTAGCACATGATCATTATTTTAAATGCACAGCTCCTATTAGTAAAATGAATGCCTAAGGAAAAAAATATAAAAAATTGGTAAAATACATGAATGTATATCCTAAAAGTTGAAAAAGAGGAAAAAATATATAGGAAATAGTAGTAGCAAATAGTTTTTGGAAGATGCGATATTTGAACTATACCTTAGAAGTTTGAGAGGTACTGGAGTGATTAAATAACAGTGGAGACATTGTATATTGGTATTTGTGAAAGAGATAATGAACATTGACAAGAAAACTTAAGGTTCTGTGGACTTTGATTTTAACTGCGATTAATTTGCAAGAGTTAAAAATATTATAAAAGAACAAATATAAACTATGAACCAGAATCAAATTATAGAAATGTATCTTTAAGCCTTTAACGTGGTCACTGTTTATTTCTACATAATAAGATATACATGTAGATTTCATGAACTAAGAACTTTTTTCTGCCCTTCCCAAGACAGTTCAGCCAAATTTGAAATTGAATTTCAGTTCTTCTAGTTAAATAAACATGAAGGAGGAATTTTATTATTTATATAGTGCTCACCACTTGCTAGTTACTATTTTAATTATTCTAGGATGGCAAATCAATAAAACAGGAACTCATTCAATTTTTACAACTTTTTTTATCTATTCCATTTTCCTAATTAATTAAATTTTGTTTCTTAAATAAAGTTGGAGTACATCTTTTTGATCAGCTTTAATATAATTGAATGGAAATGTAGTTAAATATAATTGTGAATATAAGTTAATAATAAATTTATTACAAATAAATGAACACCACTTATGTTTATGTCATGGTAGTCAATCTTAAATTACAATGTACTATAGAATTTTCAGGAAAAATTTTGCTATACTCTACAACATATATGTATATATGTGTGTGTATATATACATATATATGAATATATGTATATGCACATGAAATATTAATATAAAGTTTTCCAAGTTACCTTACATTTAGAGATGTGTAAAATTAGAGATAAAAAGAAAAAAATATTCAAGATAAACACCAACTTTACTCATGTCAGGAAAGGAAAATATATTGAATGCTTATATTTGTCAAAAATAATTCATTTAATGTGTAGTCATGTAATGACAAAAGATTATAAAGATAATACCATTACAACTTCCTATTTATTCATGAATATTTTAAAGTTTAATTTATAATAATAGAAATGTGTCTACTACTAAATGTAAGAAAACATAATATGAAATGACAAATTAAGTTTTAATGTGAAATTATCTCATCTATTCCTTTGGAATGGAAAAATGTATCATATTAAATAAATGTTCATTGCATATGGGAAATGACTGTGACCAATTTAATACTTGTGCAATAAGATACTTCATTAGAAAACAATCAGCCACTCTGTATAATTAAGTAGGGAATACAGAAATCAGTATTTTATCAAAATTGGCTTTTGGATATGTGACATTCCTAAACTTATGAAAATGAAATAGCATTATTCAATAGTTTGGCAAGCAGATGGATAAATTGCCTTTGGGCATGTATTAATTCAACATCTAAATTTTGCTTTTTGTAGTATGAACTTTTCTACACTTTATTACAGAAACACATTTAGGCAGCAATATGAACTACTTGAAAAGTAACACATTTTAATTTTTTTTGTAATTGAATAAAAATAAAAACATTATATTCCAATAATAGATTTAACAGAACACATTTCTAGTAGGAATTGTGATATTTTGAATATGGCAAGTTTATATTTTACATAAATTTGGTCTTTAGAATAGGCTATTTGCTGATTTCAACACCATGCATGAGAATATTATAGCAAAATATGTAAGGTATACATTCCAACAATTACAAACAATATGGCTAAAACATGCAAGCATTGTAAATTTTTTAAGACAGAATTCTGCATTCCTTAGATACATAAACTGAGGTTATACTGTCATTTGAAATATCTTTCCCATATAAAAAATATATGTATATCTATTAAACAGTTAAACAATCATGTCATTTTTTTCTTTCCTTTAAATTGGTTTCCACATGTGAGTCTTGTCTTGCCTTTGGATACTTTTGTAGGTGCTATTGAGCTGAGACACTATATCAAAATTTAATTTATAGGTTGGGCACGGTAGATCATACCTGTAATCCTAGCACTCTGGGAGTCCAAAGCAGGAGGATCACTTGAAGTCTGGAGTTTGAGGCCAGCCTGAGCAAGAGCCAGACCCTGACTGTACTAAAAATAGAAAAAAAATTAGTCAGACATGGTGGCACATGTCTGTAGTCCCAGCTACTCAGGAGGCTGAGGCAGGAGGACCACTTGATCGCAGAAGTTTGAGGCTACTGTGAACTAAGATGAAGCCACTACACTCTGGGCTGGTAGAGGGTGGTAGAGCAAGACTCTGTCTCAAAGAAAAACAAACAAACAAAAACAGAACTTACCCTTACAGAAAGTGCAAGAATGTTTTAGGCCTTTTAAAATTTAAATCTAGTCAAGTAGCCAAAGAAACGTTTCTATCTTTTGAGGGATGAGGGAATGCGTACTGTAAACCAAATAGGCTAAGTTGTAAGCTTTTATTTCTTTTGTTAGCCAGCACTGGATATCAGAACGATTTAGAAAATTCACACTAACCTAATATTTTGAACATAAAGAGAGGTGAGAAGAACACTGTCCTTGACATGAGCAACATGACTGCTTTCTGTGCAAAGCACCTGGTTACCTGCTCTTTACCAAACTCTCCTGAATACCCGTGGCTCTCACTCTCCTATTAATCAGATTCTGTAAAAGCTATTTTTTGTGATTAAACTTAGGACATTCAAAGTCCATTTGTCTTCTGGATCATTCAAGTATGTCAGTGGCTATCAAAAGGAAGCACCCTCAATATCTTAGATGAAACTGGGCTTTTTATCAGATGAGATTCCTGGATGCCAAATGGTTATTCTCTCCTCTCGTTGCCAGTCATGCCTGATTCATTACTGAGGGCAAGGCTGAGGTCTCACTACCTACTGCAGATGAATGTCCTGAGAGATCGTGGTTTTGTAATATAAAATAATTTTACATTCATTGTTGTGTGTATTTAGAACTATTTTGGATTCATTGTTAGAAATGTATATGACTTTCCTCCACAGATAATTTTAAATGTTTTTTGGTGGCATATAAAAATACTTTTAGTAGAATTATATTATAGTTCTAACATGATTAGTTGAGCATATATGGAAATGCACCTCATCTCATAGTAACCCTATGAAAATAATACAAATAGTACACAGCATATAAATTATATGTAGCATAGATATTACTATATCAATATATAATTAATTAAAATAATTAAATATTTCATTTAATAAATAAAAATATAGCACTGGAAGAGGGGTACCTGACCATCACCATACTATTAAATTTGCTAGAAATCTAAAAAGAATAATTTCACAGCATACAATGAGTTTGGCAGAATATTTCCACAGAAAATGAATATCTAACCATAAACTATTAAATAACTTAGGTAGATTACAAACATTAACAATGAGACAACAGAACCAAAAAAAATTGATATTCAAAGAAATGGGTTTATATTACATCTTGAAAAGGAATTTAAATTATTACAGGAATACTTCATTTTATTGTGCTTTGATTTATCATGCTTTGCAGATATTACATTTGTTAAACATTGAAAGTTTGTGACAACCCTTCTTCGAGAAAGTCCATCAGCCTCATTTTTGCAACAACATGTGCTCACTTTGAGTCTCTGTGTCACATTATGGTAATTCTTGCAATATGTCAACCGCTTTTATTATCTATTATCTATTATCTTTATTATCTATTATCAACTATTTTATTATAGTAGTTATCATGATCTTTGATCAGTGATCTTTGATATTATTATTGTAATTGTTTTGAGATGTTTTGAACCATTCCCATATATAACAGTGAACTTAATGGATAGATGTTGTGCTTCATCAACAGACTGTTTCCCATCTCTCTCCCTCTCCTTGGGCCTACCTATTTCCCGAGATGTAACAATATTAAAAGTAGGATGATTAATAACTCTACTATGGTCTCTATGTGTTCAAGTGAAAGGAAGAGTCTCACATCTCTCACTTTAAATCAAAAGCTAGAAATTACTAAGCTTAGTGAAGAAGGCATGTCAAAAGCTGAAACAGGCTAAAAGCTAGGCCTTTTGCACCAGTTAGCCAAGTTTTGAATGCAAAGAAAAATAAAAGTACTTCTCCTGTGAATACATAAATGATTAAAAAAGCAAACCAATCTTATTACTGATTTGGGGAAAGTTTTATTGGTCTGGATAGAAGATAAAACCAACCACAACATTTCTTTAAGCAAAAGCCTAGTCCAAAGTAAGCCACTAACTCTCTTTAACTCTGTAACAGCTGAGGGAGATGAAGGAGCTGCAGAAGGAAAGTTTAAAGCCAGCAGTTTGGTTCATGAGGTTTAAGGAAAGAAACCATCTTTATAACATAAAATTACATGGCTGATGGAGAAGTTGCAGAAAGTTATCCAGAAGATCTAGCTAAGATCGTTGATGAAGGTGGTTACATTAAACAACAGATTATCAGTGTCAACAAAATAGCCTTCTGTTGGAAGAAGATGCCTTCCAGGACTTTCATAGCTAGAGGGCAGATGTCAATGCCTGGCATCAAACGTTCAAAGGGCAGACTGACTCTCCTGTTAGAGGCTAATGCAACTGGTAACTTTCGGCTGAAGCCAATGCCCATTTACCATTTCAAAAATTCTAAGGAGCCCCTTAAGAATTATGCAGAATCTATTTTGCCTGTGCCTTATAAATGGAATAACAAAGCCTGGATGACAGCAGATCTGCCTATGAGCAAGGTTTACTGAATATTTTAAGTCCACTATTAAGAACTATTACCCAGAGAACAAAAAAAAAAAAAAAAAAGATTCCTTTCAAAATATTTCTACTTGTTGGCAATGTGCCTGATCATACGAAGGCTCTGATGGAGACATACAGAAGATTAATGTTGTTTTCATGCCCACTAACACAATATCCATTCTTCAGCCTATGAATTAAGAGGCAATTTCAAATTTCAAGTCTTATTATTTAAGAAATACATTTTGTAAGTGTATAGCTGCCTTAGTGATTACTCTGATTGATATGGCAAAGTAAATTGAAAATATTATGGAAAGAATTCACCAGTCAAGATGTTATTAAGAACATTCATGATTCATGGAGGTCAAAATATTAATATTAACAGGAGTTTGGAAGAAGTTGATTCTAGCCCTCAAGGATGCTTTGAGAGGTTCGAGACGTCAGTGGAGGAAGTAATTGTAAAAGTAAAAAAATACCAAGACAACTAGAATTAGAAATGGAGCCTGAAGAAGTGGCTGAACTGCTGCAATCTCAGGATAAAAGTTGAGCAGATGAGTACTTGCTTCTCATAGGTGAAAATAAGAAAGTGATTTCTTAAGATAAAACCTACTCTTTGTGAAGATATCCTGAACATTGTTGAAAGGATAACAAAGGATTAAGAATATTACATAAACATAGTTGATAAAGCAGCAATAGGGTTTGAGAGGATTGACTGCAATTTTAAATGAAATTTTACTGTTTAAAAATGTTACCAAACAGCCTCTCATGCTACAGAGAAAACTTTCAGGAAAGAATGAGTTAATTGATGTGGTAAACTTCACCATTGTCTTATTTTAAGAAATTGTCACAGCCACCCCAGCCATCAACATGGAGACAAGACTCCCCACCAGCAAAAAGATTATGATTCTTTGAAGGTTAATGTGATCTTTATAATTTTTTAGCAATAAGTTATTTTTAAATTAAGATATATATATTATTTTTAGACATGATACTATTCCCCACTTTATAGATTGCTGCATAGTGTAAATATAACATTTTCATGTACTGGTAAGCAATGAAATTTGTGTGGCTCACTTTTTGCAACATTCACTTATTGTATTGGTCTGGAACTAAACCTGCAGTATCTCTGAGATATACCTGTATATCATGTATATTGGTATTCTCATGGCAATAAAAGAGAAAATATCAGTGGTATGAGATCAAGAATTTCTTAAAATCAAACCAGGAGAAACAAGAAATGCTTATATATGTATATATGTTTATATTGAAAGCTGATATCTATTGATATTATTTGAATAAAGAGAAATGAAAGTAGTTAGAAAATCATGCTACAGCTGTGATGTAGTAACTTATTAAAAATAATTTTTATAAAGCTAAATTCATAGGCATAGGATATGTGGCCCAAGTGTGAAGATTTGTTTCTCAGTTATAATATTTTTATTATATTTATTAATGAGGTCTGAAATGTAGGGAGTCACTGGTGACTAGAATAAAGGAGAATTCACTACTCTTCCTTCCTATACTTAGATTCTCTGCCTTTGTCAGTAAGAGGAAATAAGATTACTTAAACCTCTTAAACTAACAGCTATGCAAGTAAATTTTCTTCATTATCATTGTAAATTTAATTATATTTTATCATTTCAAATGTAAACCATAACCAGCTACTTGAGTACCTTAAAATTCTGTATTATATGCCAATCATAGTAACTTATTGAGAAATGCCAACCGATAGAATAATAAAAAAAAAAAAAAAACTGAAGGTATTTGATAAAATTAGAAAAACAAATTGAGAACATGTGTTCTGTGTTTGCTTGTTTTTAGTAATTTTAGTTTCTTTCTCTCTACATATACATAATATACATAATATAATACATATATATAGTCTAATCCTAACCTCTGATTAGTTATTTATCACAGCTTTATTCCAGAGATTTCCTTATTTTCTAATCTCCTGAAATATCCCTATTGTGATTTCATTTTCTGATGCTAATTTGTTTACACATAGAATTCTAGTTTAGTAGATCAGTTCCCTCTCATCCCTTCTGACAGTTTGAAGATGCTACTTCATTTTCTCATTACTTTTTGTTATTTTATTAAGATGTATCATTATAGTCTGAAATGTATTTATTTGAAAGTACATTTTTTTCTCTAGTACATATGTAATGTTCTCACTATTCTTACTGTTTGGTAGTTTATATAAAATATATTTTAAAATGTATTTATTTATTTTTTTGTGTGTGTATTTATTTATATTGCCTAAGCCTCCACGATCTCCTTTTCTCAGAAGAGTTATGACTTTAATTCCAGAGACTTCTTAGTCATCATCATTTTGAATATTGCTTCTCTACCACACTCTCTATTTTCTCCTCCAGGGTAACCCATTAGATGTTTATTGGCATCTTTCAATGTCTCCTATTTATCTTAATGTATTTCTCTTTCACATTTTCCTTTTCTTTATTTCACTGTACTCACTTTGGGTGAAGAAGCAGATAATCCTTAATACTAAATCTCAATTCACAAATTGTCTTTTAGATTATGATTAATGCAGACTTTACTCCATCTTTAAGAGTTATCTTTACAGTCCTATTTGTAAAATATATCACAAACACGGAAAGTCACCTAAGATAAATGTACAGGAAAGGTTTCATTTTTAATTTTAAAATGAACATGTATTTCATATATACCTTTTCTTGATTTACATTTACCTGTTTTTTTTCTGTTTGCTTTCACTAAAATTAGTTACAAAATTAGTAAATTGTAAAATTGTAAAATTAGTTACAAAAATAACACTCTCATAAGACTATACTCTCATAACACTCTCATAAGACTATAAGCTAATTTAGATATTTATTAAGTAGCAACAAATATGTTTTATTTACTATATTATATTTTGCATATAAAAATAGTGTTTAGTGTTTATTTTATTTACTGACAATATATAGAATTAAGAATGGCCCCAGCATACAGAGTAATAACTTTGAGTGTATATTTTCTATTTTGTTGAAAATGTAAGCTTTACATTTCATATTTAACTGCCTCTTCCCCCACATTTGATAATTTTTATACGGAAAAACTTGTGTAGGCTTAGGCTAATATTTATATCTTAAATGTTGAGAAATAATCCCTTTTCTTTCTCCATCATAATTTTTGACTATGGATCCTTTTCTTTTAGTAAACACCATCACATTTTAGTTCACATTGTAACCACAGCAGACCAGTCTGGCTTAACTTTTCTGTAACAAAGTTGTGAGTTGTTTTTTAGTTGCTATGGACCCCATGTTGAAGGTCACATAACCTGAGCATGTCCAGATAAACCAAACATATTGGGTGGAACCTAAGTGATCGGACTGCAGAGTGGGGAACTGAATTAAGAAGAAGACATCACATGGCAGGATCCAAGATCCAATCAGATGGATCCCTGACGTCACCTCATGGCGGATCCAGTAAAAGTAGGTTTCCTGGAATCATCCCATTGAAAGATCCTATCAGAAGATGACTCATTACCCTCTGACTATAAAATCAGTCAACCCCCGTGTTCAGGGACACATTGCTTTGGAAACTATCCCAAGTGTGTTCCTTACTTTTGCCAAATTATAAAACCCCTTTGCTATAAATGACTTGGCTGTGTCTATTGGCCTGATACCCATCAAGTGAATGAACTCTTTCATTTGGGAATTAACATTTTCAGACAGAAAGCAAACAAGGATCATTAGTCTTTATGTTGCAAGTTAAAAAATATTTTTTTGTTAAATAAAGCAAAATTAAGTAAGCATTAAAGTTGATATAATAATTCCTTCCATCTTCATGAATAAATGATCTACAATAATCATAGACTGATTGATTTTCAAGATGCAGACAACACATTTCTAGTTGATTAGAATACTATAAAAATAATGTACATTTGGTCTGAACAAAGGAAAATCAAATAACATTTTCCTATTTAAGCATGTTGAATATCCTGAGCTCTTATCAAAATATTTAAAAATAAATGCAGAAAAGCCAGCAAATATTAGGAGAATAACTTTGTTGGAAACCGAATGTTCAGGATCTGACAAGAATGTCATAACTTAAGTTGTTTTAGGTGAAACAACTTGAATTTCCCATGTACTTTGCAATAATTATGGTTATTCCAATTAATGTTATTCTTTTCTGAAACTGTATAGCTTTGAAATCATTTTTTTTAATTGAGGCTGTAAAACAATACCAAACGATATCAGCTGACATATCATTAGTTGCTGATATTTATATATCAAGGATAGAGATTTCAGAGCACCCAACTGAAAGCAATTAAATATATCACAGAAGAATGAGAACATGAGAAAAAAATCTGTTTGCATTTAGCTACATGATTCCTGCAAAATTTGAGAACTTCACAAATAATTTTATGCTAGTATCTGTTTCCTTAAAAACAAATCTAGTAGATATCTGACATACATGCTTTAACCAGAGCTGGCATTAGCATACTGGGTAACCATGGAAATGATCTCACTTCTGTTATGAAATTATGTTGTGAAAATACAAAAGAGTTTCAGAGATCCAAATTTAATGTCTGTAGTTAAATTTCATAATCTCTGAGGTTTTAGAAATAATTCTAAAATGAATGAAGCATATAATTTATTTGAATTATCTCTTACTGACTTTGGCTGGTTATTTAACCATTAGAACACCTGTATGTATCGTCTCCTATGTACATGTTAAATACTACATAAAACATCCAAGCAATGCTGGGCAGGCTGAAATTTGAGTTCCAGGCTACCAAAATCTTGGTGAAAAGGAAACAACAAAATGTGGCCCAATATTATGTACACAATAAATCCTAAGGTTTTATTATAAGCTTTGAATTGTTAAGAGAGAGAGAAAAAGGGGAGAGCTAGGGATGAATCAACTTTTTGAAACTCTGAAAACTAAGCACAGTACTTGGCACTCTAATAGAAGCAATGGAAAAACCAACAAGCCTGGATTCAGGGGCCAAGAAAGAGAAGACCTAATAAGTATGCCAGACACTAAGTTAAGTCTTTGAAAGAGTTGTAGTCTATGGTTTAGAGGAAGTCTGGAAATAGACTAGCCTTGTCTGGATTGAGGTGATATGCCCTCAGTCTACCTGTTGTTAAGGAGAGAATTGAACACTCTCTGGCTGAAAACACCAACATTCAGAGACACCAGCATTTTGCATACCCCAAATTCAACATTTCAGAGCACTTCAAAAACATGCCAGAAAATCGGATTCATAGATAAAGAATCTAGAGAAAAACAGACAGGTAGGTGTTCCAGGTGTTAAAGTTGTTAGGAAAAAAAATGGTTTAAAATAATTCTGAGAAATGTGACCAAGAATAGACTGATGGAGACCTTACTAGACAAATGGAATTATATTTAAAAAATAGAGTAAAAATGGAAATCCTTGAAATAAAAATTTTAATGACTAAAATTGAAAATGTTAGCCAGGTGTGATGCTGCACACCTGTAGTCCCAGCTACTCTGGAGGCTGAGGCAGGAGGATCACTTGAGCTCAGGAGTTTGAGATTGCTATTAGGTATGATTGCACCACTGCACTACAGCCTGGGCAACAAAGTGAGACTCTGTTGCTAAAAAAAAAAAAATACACACCTGATGAGTGCAGTGCGTATTGTCTGAGGGATGGACACACTTGAAGCTCTGACTCAGGTCGGGCAAAAGTATTATATGTAATGTAAACATTTGTACCCCTGTAATATGCTGAACTAAAAAATAAATAAATAAATAAATAAATAAACAGATTAAACAATAAATTGGACAGAGTAAAAGAACTTTCACTTATAGCATGTGCAAACATAAATTCCAAACAGTGAACCTAAATGTAGAATATTATTTTTAATAAACTTCTAAAAGAATATGTAGGGGTTTTCCAGATATAACATCATATCATCAGCAAAGAGTGAGAGTTTGATCTCTTCTTTCCCTGTTTGGACTCCCTTGATTCTGCTCTCTTGCCTGATAGCTCTCGCAAGGACTTCCAGTACTATGTTGAAAAGTAATGGAGACAGTGGGCAGCCTTGTCTGGTTCCAGTT